>JAAWXA010000009.1:28507968-28560514 GCA_038090715.1 Florisuga fusca | reverse complement strand
GGGGGGGGGGGGTGGGGGCACCGCGTCCCCCCCAACTCCTCACCCGGAGCCGGCGGGCTCTGGGCTGACCGCCCGCAGCTGTAAAGGAATGCTGCTAGGAGCTGGCTGGAAGAGCTGCTTGGAGGAGGCACTGGAGAACCGTGAGGTTGTGGAGGAAGTTGCCCGGAGGGGCTCAGCTGAAAGCCCAGCGCCGCTTTTGTGCTGCTGTGGGATCGCCGCGGGCTGGAACATCCATCAGTAAAGTTGGGCAGAGTAACCCTGGAAGTGGTGCAGTTCCCGAGCCAGGGAGAGAGGCTGCAGCTCTTCTGGTGTTTAGAGTACATCGTGTCCTAGTTTTTTTTACCCCCTTTGGTGAGTATTAAAGAATATTATTAGCCTGAGCCCCAGATGCAAATCATCTTTGTTTGACAATCCGGCTCCACGTTTATAACGTAAACTATTTCCGTAGGACTAAAACTGGTCCCGGTCCCCTCCACAATGGTCTTATTTTAGACGACTAATTAATTTTAAACTTTAAGGAAGAATGAGCAAAAAGAAAGCCTCAGGTAGTTACCGTTTGTTTAGTATTAGCAACTAAGTACTGTCGGTAAAATTTCATTTATTTAAAGCTTGGAGAGGCAGTTGGGGCCTTTTACATCTAATACTGTAATGGATTGGAGTGCCTCCGACTATTGAGCAGCTGTTTTAAGATTGCAACTTTATAACTTTTTAGGGCATCGGTAACCTTAAAGGGAGATCCAGTATCCTTACTGTCTGATGTGGTTTGTGTATCACAAATGTATTGGAGGCTTTTAATTTTGTTTCAGTGGAAGTGAAGTGTAATCTAACTTGGAGTTTTACTGTGTGGGTATTCAGACTCTCTTGTCTCTTGAGAGAAGAATGGTGGAATTTCAAGGATTTCAATCCTAGCAGAAATCAGTAGCAAGCTTCTGAAATTAGATGACAAAAAAAATCTCTATAATTTGATATTATGCAGGGTTAGCCATGTCTTTCCATTTTTAACTGCAAAGCTGTATTTAGACATTCACAAGGTTTAAAAAAATTGATAATGTCCTCTTTAGTGACATGCAAAAGACTTGGAAATTAACCCAAGTACTTTTTCAGGTGTTTTCATTACAATTTCTAGGCATAGAGTGTTCTGTCCTCCTTAAACAGAGGAGAAACAGTTAATGGCGGAAGAGAATATTTGGGCTTTCAGTGCCAGTGTTAAATCTTCTGATTTGAATTTGCTGATGTGTCAGCTTACGGAGTGATAAATGGCCCAAATAAGAAATACATAATTTTCTTTAATCTTCTACTCACCTTAAAATCAGTTGGTGAATAAGCAGAATGGACAACAGCTTTGTGGCCTTGTTGGGGATGGGGAGGGGAATCTTCTCTCTTCCAAACAGTCTTGAAGGAGAATGTTTTTCAGACCTTTTGTATCAGTAAAACTGGGTTCACTAGTTTATCTTGTATTCAGATTATCTTTTAAGATTGGAAACACTTCAGGTATTTGAGGTTTTGAACATGAATTAATAGTGGCTCAAACAGTACGTGAAGGCTGTTGAATTTGACTCAACAAGGAGATGTAAGTTATCTTATTCAGCTATCACTTTTGAAACATCTGGATGATAAAGGGGTTTTGTGCTTTCAACTGTAGTTTGATAAAGGTGACGGATGACTTTCAGCCTCTGGTTTTATAAAACCTGTAGATGGTTCTGCATATGTCACATGGTGGTTCTGCTCTACTTGCAAATATCTAAGTCTTGGGGTTTTTTTCTGTGATTCTTTGCAGGATTCCTAAGTACTCAAAAACCTGTGCAAAAACTCAACTTAAAGTTGCCTTTAGTAATTATTTTAATGATGATTAATGATGATTATTTTAATGATGATTTTATTGTGTTTAAACATACATTGTCCTGATGGCAGGGAAAAAAAAACACTGCTAGAAAAATTTTGATGGTCTGACTTGCCATACAGAATTCTTGAAGCCTGGCCCCTGTCACTTCACTTTTCTTTGCCAGCAATCTAAGTTGAGGAAGAAAAAAATGTCCTTCCAGTTAATAGTAACAAAAACATGCAATCCAGTTTCCACTGACAGCTAAACTGATTGTTCAGTGCTATCAATCATTGTTATCATTTTGTCTGAATGAATTCTGAAATGGTTATACCATTTAAGATTACAGTAGTTTTTATAAATCTCAACATTGCTCAGGTTTTTTTGTTGTTGTTCTTTTTTTTTTCCAAGTGGGATATAAACAGTGTCAAACCAATTTATACCTTGATCTTTCCTCTGTTGTCATACATATCAATGGTCTCTAATGTGCACATTCTGTAGAGGGCTTCAAAACAAGAACAGGTTCATGGTTTTCAGCAGTGTGGATACATTTTGTTTCATCTCTGTATTGGTTCACCTTGCCCTGCAGGGCAGTGACCTTGATCTGAGACGATGCCAGTGCAGTGATTTTGTATCTTCTTTTCCCTGCTTGTTTCATCTTTTTACCCAAGAGTTGAGCATATGGGCACAGTTTGCAAGCAGAAAGCTGGGAATGTGTCTCTTTTGGATTTGAAAGTTGCCTGATTTTGATACACTAAACCACTTGGGTGCTTGATTCTCTTATGTGGGAAGTTATCTGCAAGTCACAAAATAACAAATGGAGAACTACCCGCTGGAATATGGAAGGTGAATGTTCTCCAAAGCTGCAGCTCTGCTGTCCATCAGCTCCCTACTTCTAGGTTTGCTGGAGCACCAGAGGCAGAGTAGTTGCATCAAAAGGGCCCTGAAAAGTTGAATATGCATTTTCCCAGTGTTCAACACAAGATGCAAAATGTAGTTTTTCACATCAGTAATTTTTTAAAAATTACAAAGGAACTTGCCTCTTGGTTTTTCAAAACTTTCTGCTTTCCTACAGCTTATTTTTATGGCACATCAGATTGTTTCTCCAGCTAAAAAGTCTTGAGGAAAGCTAATTCAGCTTAACCACTTGTCACTTCTAGGCTAGGGGAAATGTCAACTGCCTTGACAAAGGATGATGAAAACGTTTTATTATGTGTGAGTAGGCAAGATGAAAACAAACTCTGTATAAAATGTATATATTTGTGTATCAAATGTGTGTGTATATATAAACACACACACAGGGTCCCCCTCCTGTAGGCATATGTGCACCTGTGCCTGAGATTTTTGTATGTTGTACTGAGATGAATATTTTTACCTGTTCATTTTTTCTTACCAAATAATATTGTCTTGTAAATCAACTCAATGAAAGAGTAGTATTTACTCTTCCTTTTGTTGTCCATGAGAACATAAAATTTGAATTTTAACTCAAAATACACCATCACAGCAGACATTTAAAAATTACATTTTAATGTGATGGTATTCTTCTTAACTTTCTGAGAGATTATTTCATGCATGTGTATGAGCATTTCCAAAAGTAAAAATGTGTAGAGAGAATTGGAAAGAAGAAGAAATAAGTCTTCCAGAAGCTGTTTTCTAAGACTTTCAGTACTGTGGTAAATTGCAATATCTGATCACCTTTTCTAATATACACTAATAATATTGTCTGCCTTATTCCAGATTTTATTTAAGGATTGAGCTCCTATTAAAATGGAATCTGTGTTCTTCTGTTATTGGAAGTAAGTACTGGATAGCTGATCTGCCTTCAAAGGTGTGATCTGTGAGTAAACCCAAGTGATGCATTTAATAATGTTTGGGACTTTTCCAAGCTGGTCTGAAATTGCTTGGAAATGCCAAGTGAGTTAACACTCATTGTCTCTTTACCTCCTACCTGGCTTTTGTTGGACTGCCAGCAGTAATAAGTACTGTAAAATTTTATAAGACCAGTGCCTGATGGAAGTCTTCATGTGTGTCCATATTTCTAGACAGCAACAGACCAAAACTGCAGTAGTGAAGGCCTCTACTTGATGTGCCACAGGGAGAGGTGGAGACCCTTACATGAAACTGAGTTGTACTGGTACTCAAAACTTGAATTTTGAGGTAGAATCTGAAGGTAGAGCAGTGGTGTGAGTTGGACTGCTTGTTATGCAGGGCAAGTAACTTAAGTAATTCTGGGCACAATGGGAGGAACAATGAAATTATTTTCTGCTTTCTGTTTAGCTACTGAATAAGCACTTTTTATTTGCACTTTTGCTTCACCCCCTGATTATTCTTGCTGTGCTGCTTGTGGTGGAAGAGGTAGTGTTCACTGTGGATAGATAGATGTAATGAAAAGTAATTGAAAGCCCTGTGGAAGAGTTGGAGAAAAGCAGTCAGAACTACTTTGAGCTCACTGGAGTTTTGTTCTAGGGGTGTTACCACATGAAGGTATCTGTAGCAATGAAGGTAAAGTAAATCCTCTCTAAATCTCTGCAGTTGTGGTTTTTGGAATGTAGTTTCATCAGTCTGAGCAAGAAAAAGACACCTTATCCAAATCTGAGATAAGTGGGTTGGCATCATCAGTTCTTTTGTGGTTGTTATTGTGGAAAGAAACTTGGAATGAAAATGGGGTTCATCGTTGTAAGGAGCTTCTGATATTATTGGTGTGGGAAAACTTAAGTTCTTCTTGAAGCTTTTCAATAAAATAGAATAATCAGCTCTAACAAAGAATAGGTTGGTTATGTAAGAGTTCACAATGAAATACTCTTTTGTTATAGGTGATTTCTTGGTGCCATCCATATGGTGAAAGTAACCCAAAATTGTGATGAGTGTATTTTTCTAATAGGCTGTTGTTACAAGTTGAAGGGTGGTGGGGTTCATGTTGTATTTTTCAATATAACCTGTTTAATGGTTAATAGTTTCTGTTATGTTTTGTGTGGTGTTTAGGAAACCTCTTGCATACCTGTCTGCCACTCCTGGCTATAGTTTCACTATCTTGAAAGTTACTGCTGAGTAAGCACTGTGAAAGCAAGATCAGCAGTAATTGAAAGTGCTTACTTCCCATCTTATCTGCTACTTCTGAAATGACATCTAATGTATTGTTATTCTACTGATATTCAGTAGATACTCATATTCAGGAGATACTCATAATTACATTTAACATTATTTGTAATAAATCCTTTGCAAGCTCTGTATTTTTCACCATTTTCCAAAAATGCAGCATCTCTTTTTGTCCCAAGATTTACAAGAGGTTAGTGTAGGTCTTTGACCTGAGCTTATAAAACAGTTACTGAAATTTAAAAGGAGCTTGAGGACTGTGTTTCTGACACCACAGCTTTTATCTAGTGCTTTCCTAAAGAGTTGGCCTCAGAGAGGCAAAATGTGCTTTTAAATGGCTTTGGGGTTTGGGGGGGGGTTTTTTGTTTTGTTTTTTAATCCATGTCTGTATATTATATATGTGAGATGAAATTACTTTTTTCTGGAAAAACTTTTTTTAAATACCAAAAGAACATGTCATATCTCTGAACTCTTGATTTGATGCTTAAAATGAAAAAAAACAGAATGCTTTTAATGGGAGGCTCAAATGTGGTATATTCTTATTAGGGGTTTGTGTGCAATCTTCTGTAGTGTGGTTTTCCATTTTAAGCAAATCCCTGAAATCACAGGGGAGCTTATACATTACATGACTTTTTGTAGAGGAATGCCCTGCAGTTTGTAGGGCTTCAGCGTTCAGAAGCCAAGAAATAAAACCACCATAAAGTATGTGAAATTAAAAATAGTAGTAGTCTAGGTGGACATTTGCAGGCTGTTTCTTCCTTCACTGGATTCAGGTCATTCTTCTTGGCTCAATATACTTTTCTTATCACCCACCACTCTGGTTTTGTTGCCTTTTTTTTTTTTCTTTCTTTTTTGCATCTTAAAAGTGCCTCTTGCCATTGCTGCTGCCCTTGAGCTTTTCATTTGAGTTCAGTCTTAGTCCATCAGTTTTGCCCATCATTTTTCCTTCTAGTGTTAAAAGGTCTTATCTTTTCCACTTCTGTCCTTGTAAGGTCTTCTGATTCATCTTCTGCATCCCTGGTGTTTAAGCCCAGCTATTTGGGCATGTTTGGGATGGTATTCCTAGTTCCTTTAGCATCAGAGAAGTGATTGCAACAAGTCCTGCTGTGTTGCCATAGCACTGGCTGAAGTATGCTCATTCATCTTGTGGGAATGTTGCATATGCAGTGTAGCAGTGGGATGGGAACTTCAAATTATTAGCTTCTGCTGAACACAGATTCAGTTTATGGGAAACAAATGCAACAACTAGCAAAGAATTCTTGAGTATAGGCAAACTTTTTTCCCCCACATCTGCAACATGGCTAGATTTAGAAGGGTTGTCTATGTGGAAAGCATATTCTTGGTCTTGGTGACCAACTGCCTAATATCTGCTCTGAGATGGAAAGCATGAAAATACTAATGTTTCCAAGGAGCTAGGAAAAAACCCACTTTTTTCTTTTTCACTGTTCTTGGGAATGGCTGAGCCATTTTTGCTGACTTTGGTAGGTAATGCTATCCCTTCCAGCTGCAAAAGTATGCATGTGGCTAAGGACCCTCAGCAGCAGAAAGCAAGGTCATGAGTTTATGCTGATTTGGTTTCTTGAACCATATGCACCATGACAATAGCACCTAATCCCTAATTAGTTCCTGTTATTTGTAAATCTCAGTTTCACCCTGTTTACTCACAGACTGCTTAGAAGAAACACCTAAGTTCTGAATTATGCTTCTTGTGAGAGAAAGTTATAATCAATATTTCATTTTTCATATTTCTTTGTATTATATTAATCACTACTTTAGTGTTTTATCAGCACTATATGGAATACCATGATGTAGCCCCTGGGGCTGGCTGTGGTATAGTGCTGCTTCTGTTTAGAGTCTTACCATACACATGCAAATGTGAAGCAACAGTAGAGTCCTTATGGTGGCCTTTTAGTTTCTGTGACTATGCATTTCATACACATCTTGTATTATTCTTTAGAAGGTTCTATTCATCCCATCTTCTGTATAAATGAAGATGTCTCTTCATGGGGGAGTTAATCGTGGCTCAGATGAGCATTCCTTCTTAGGGCTGTCAGGCCCAGCTGTGGACATCTGTAAAGATTAGATATGGAATTGTTTTGTGTAATACAGAACATCATCATCAAGAGCTGACAGAGGCTTGAGTAACTGAATTTGTCCTCTGGCAGAGCGAAAAGGTTTTTTTTCTCACAAGCCTGAGAAATGTCACCAAAGAGCCAGGAGGGATGCTTTAAATGATAGGTTAGATTGATCAGCTGTGAAATATATACTCTGAATGTAATGAGACTGCACTGTGATAACTAACTCCCCAAGGTGTGCTGTTTTCCCTTTTTTTTTTTTTTTTTTCTTGCTAACAAGAAAGAGGGTTCTTGGTCTGTGAACTGAATTTGCCTAAGCACTGGACCGTCTTGGTTGTCAGTAGTAACCCTAAAAATACTGATAGTATAGAGCTGTCATTTTGCCATACTTTGGTATGTAATGTTGTATGGTCTGATGAGTTAACTTCACAGCTGCTGATAGCTGCTGAAAATGCTGGAGGAATAATTGATTTATATTGACTCAGAGAGGGAATCTGCTGAAGTACAGTTTCTTATTGCTGCATGCAGGGAAAGAGCCCCTGATAGGCATTCAGGGGACATCCCAAACCTCTGCCATCTATCCTAGTGGAACAAAGTGTTTTACAGTTGACAGTGCAGAAAGATGAGGAATGAAATTTTCCTTCTGTAGATAATTACCCATCAGTGCCAGTAAGGTAACTGTAGTTCAGTACTGAAATTTACTGAACTAAAATTTGACATGTCAAGAAGCTGCTAACTGCTGTGCAAGCCTGTAATCAGCTTTCCTCACCTTTTTGTGAGCTTCCTCAGAAAACGCAGTTCAGCCTCATGTGACAGAATTGTGAGGACTGATGTATACAGGGAAACTTTTAGTGTGTTTTTGACACAGAGAATTAATATCCCTTTACTTTACCTGTTTTGATCAAACATCATACCTTCTGGTTTGTGGAAGTACCAGTTGTTACGTGCATTGTTTCAGCAGTTGTGTTGGATGGTCATGATTTCCATGAGCAAATCATCCCTCTTGCATGTGTGTTTGGAAGGGGCAAGGGGTGATACAGGTGTTTCACAAACCTTGGTGCTTTGTGTTGTCTTAAGTTATCTACTCCTGTAAGATAAAATGGCTTGTTCTTTTGGATGGTTTATTGGGATGGGATTTGGAACTTCACTGAAAATTTTAATAGTTTTATTATCATTGAATTTGACCACAAGCCTTTTTTGTTTTGTCACTGCTTATCTTTTGTTGCTAATGGTTTCTCTGTAACCTACATCTTTATTTTTGTTTACTACTAGGTAAAAAACAATGAGGATGGGTTACTTTGGGAAGGAAAGAAAGATAAAAGCTGGTAGAGCAGTGGGCTCAGCTGCACGACTGGAATTGTGAGGTGAAGGGATGCTTGTCCTGTGCACAAGTTTCCCAGTGCAGAGACAGAAGTTCCTTAATAGATCCCTGTTGTTACTGAATTTGTTACTATCTGCAGTCTCTCATATACATAGATTTTGGGTTTCTTTTGGCTTTGATAATAACTCTTACTTAAGAGCATTAAATTGCTGTCATGCTGCTTTTAGAGGTATTAACAGAAAAGTACAAGTTTTGGACTAGAAATACGTTGCCCATTTTCAGGCTGGTAGGCTGTCTAGTTTAGTTCTGTCTTGTACTGAAGCTTTTTGAATTGTGCCTCTCCTACATAGAGCTAGAACATGGTTATTCACCCTTACATATATGACTTAACATATGATGAAAATTGTTCCTCAGTTCCTGTTAATAACTAATGAAACTAAAGTATTAAAGGAATCTGTGGATCCACATAAAAATGCTGGAGGTATCTGTTCAGGTACAGATACATGAAATAGTACTGCTGACATTGTTTGGCTACCTTTTACTCTGTCCAATGAACTGAAGTGTTTTAAATGAATTTCACATTTATTCACAGAGTTCAACATTGAAGTTCAATCTGATTTGTAGCAGCAATTCACCATGTAACATTCTGACATGGTGTGTCCTCCACAGGATATAGAATATCCTCAGATATGTGAGAACTTATAAAATGGCATCTGTCTCAATGCCCTGATGCTTTGCCTGTGCGTTGCTGGTGCTCTGTTGTCAAACTTCAGTTAGGAATCCTGCCTACTCCCTTGGCTTCACATGAAGAGGTCTGTAGGGCAAGTTTTTTGCCAGTTTATGATAGAAAGCTTTATACAGGAAGATTACCCTGTGTGCATATCCACTGTAGTGGATGCAACTCTTGACTCCTCAGATGGTCAGACAGGTAGCTGGATGATAGTAAGCACTGCATCTGAGCCACTGCAGCAGTTCCTGAAGCTGTATTTACAAATTTCCATTAAATTCAGTGTGTCTTTCTGGCTTAGGGGTTAGTTATGGTGTTGTCCTCTACACTTGTGAGAGTGCTGACTGAGCATGAGCCCTGAGTAGACACTCAGCAGCTGCTGGGCAGTTTGTTACTGTTGAAGTGGCCACAAAAAGGAAAGCCTTGAATCCAGCAGCATGGCAGCTGTGTAAGTGTGCTTGTCAGTGTCTTGCTGATAGACTGTGGAAAAATAAATCCTCAGGAGGATACACGCTATTGTTTTGGCTTGTTTTTCTTTCTCCATGTAATGAAGGTTAGGATGGTATAATTCTAGCAGTTTGGCTTTGAAAGTTTTCTCCTGTGACTTTACCTGCCAAGTCCAGGAAAACAGAAGGTAATCTAAGTACTGCTGTGTCCTTGAAGTGAGGCAGTTTTGACAATGTAGCTATTCTAGCACTTTGTCACTGCCAAAAGAGGCAATCCTGGTTTATGTCTTTCCTCCCCCATTCTGTCACTAACAATTTCTTTGGCACATGTGTGGCCCTCATCGTTGGTAGTGGAGAGCAATAGAGCTGCTTCTTTTGGTGGCAGCAAGCTGTTAGATTAGATTAACTCTCTTGGGTAATTGCATCCTTAGAGGGTCTGGAAAGAGTCTTTAAATCAGCAGTGTCTCCTTGCCTGAATAGCACTGATTCTTTCCAAGACACTGGATCCACATGAGTAGGCTTAAACCACCTATAGAAAAAGGTTCCTCTTCCTATTCTCCAAAGCATAGCACTGGTCTCTTTCTTTCTCTTCATCTTTGTTGGTTATATGGCATTCCATTTGGGAATGCAGACAGGGTGCAATTTGAACATACAAAGAGTAAAGATCCTCTGTAAAAGCCCTCTTTTGAGTATGCCTCTTGGTTCTATTCTCACTAGTGTTCTGGGCCATGAGATTTTGATATACAAAGCAGCAAATCCAGGATGAGTGCTTCCAGAGCCTCAGTTTAGCCTTCATTTATTGGAGGCCAAACAACATGACTGAATTATCACTTGAAACAAGTCTACCCTCCAAGGTCTTAGGACAAATTAAAGGGTTTTGCAAATAAAAAGAACTGTGAAGGTTCTTGATGTAATTTTCCAAATACCCAGTAGTGTATTTATGGGTTTTTTTTTCTTTTCTTGGGGATCTGTGTTGCTTTAGTCTTAGCAATATAAGCAGGTCAGAAGCTTTTCAAATGTTCAGCTGCCATTGGAAGTACTAAGTATTTCCTCAGCTCATCTCCAAGATGGGACAGGACTTCTGGCAAAAGTTTTGAAAATATGCAGCAGCATCTGGATGTTTGCCCAGTAATAGTCCAGAGACTATGATATCCCATGTGTTGAAATCTAAAGGACACTTTGTGTTCTACCACTATTTACTAAAAGAAATCTTGCCTCTTGCAAACGTGGCTAATTATTGAGATGTATTTTCCTTAAAAACATGCTTGTTGAGGGAGAGTCTTAAACCTCCTTCCAAGGTTTCTTAAAGGCCATCAAAATGCATAGGGCAAAATAATCCTACTTATTGCTGCCCAAAACATTGATGGCAGTAAGGGCTGTTGTTTTTTTTATTAAACAAATAAACTCTGTACACTGAATGTATGGCTGACTGTTGTTTCATATTTGAAACACTAATTCTTGAGTTAGTAAAGAAATCAAAACATGGCTCAGAATGCCAGGCATTTTAAAAGAAAATCCTAGTAGGTACAGAGCAGTCAAAATGAGTTGCTACTGCGAGTATTGATGCAACATGTATCTAAGAAGTTGAAAGGTTAATCACAGCTGTTTCCTAAGTCCATTAAGGCAACAAAAATAAGCTGGGCTTGGATGTAATTTTGCAATTGCTTAGTGGAGACCATGTTGCATGTGTTCATGATTCCCATCCCCCTTTCCAATTGCACAAGCATACTTCTGTATAGATAGGTCCCTGGACCATTTCTTTATTGGAGGAAGAGTGTATTTGGCTGTAGAAATTTTTTTAATGATCATAAAGAATGTTTGTAAGGACTTTGTCTTGTAGTTGCTCAAAAAGGAGGCACATCTTAATTTCATGTGTCACTTGCAATTAGACTACTACAAATTTTCATTCAGTCAATTCTCTATACCTACTTAATTTTGTTAAATTTTATTATAACAGATTTTAGTTCAGAAGGAAATTCTGCTACATGACTTTGAACAGACTAAGTCTTTTCTTTCTGAATACGTAGTGAATTGCTGTTGAAAATGTATGAAGTAGTTTGTGTTAATATAAAAGTTAAATCACACTTATTTTTGTCATGCAGAAAATTATTCAGCATGTAAATGGCACTTACCTGTCTACTTTATGTAGTTATTTAAGTGCATCATGAAGCTACATTACTCAAACAGACAGTGACAAAATCTGTTACCAAGTCCTACAGTTAGCTGTGTTTAAGCAGTTTTGTTGGCAGATGTCTTTGGCATCCACCTTCCGTGAAGACAAGAACAGCAATTTCCTTTAGGAATAACCTAGAAACTTAGTGTGTGATGTGCACTGGTGGTAATTTGCTATTTTCATTTTGCTGTTTTCATTTGCTATTTTCAGTTTAATATACTAGAGTTTTCTTGCCTTTACCTCAAATACTAAATAAGGTGCATCTCTTGCAAAGTGATTCTGTTGAAAACTTAAAAGCACCAGGAAAATAACCATCTTGGCTATAGTGCTGTGCTGGTTTTAAGCCTTTTTAGAAAGTCTTTTGTTTCTAGAGTTGTGGGGGGGATGATTTTGTTTTTGTCAGCACTAACATATTATAGTGCTTGTTGTTGTCAAGTATCTTGCATGGGTGAGTCTTGGAGTATTCAGTAATTCACATCAACAAACTAAACACTGAAGTGTTAGTCATGAGTCAGTGGAATCTGGTGGAAGGACTCTCTATATATGAGCATTCTTCAGATACATATTAGCCTGATGGGACATGATTAGCCATGGATGTGGACATAATGTGATATTCATGTGAGTTCACACAACCTGGTAACTTGGGAGAAGGGGAAAAAAAAAAAAGTCTTGCTTCTTTCACTGTCTCCCCTCCAGCCAAGACTACAGATCTCTTGTACAGCATGCAGCAGAAATTATTAAGTCTGAGAAATACTTTCACATCTTCTTGAAGTTTAAAAGAATATAAAGGAAAATGTCAAACTTGGGGACAAATTTCACTTGTTTTCTGTGCAGTCTGCACCTCCTAAAGCTCTACATTTTCTTTTCCTAACTCTGTTTTGAATGTTATAAATTTAACAACAGTCTTCAGTGTTAACTCTTCGACTCTTCCAGTGCCTGTGATGCCCCTTTTAAAGTACTTGAAAAAACAGTATTTCCAAGGTTAATTCATGAAATACTATGTAAATCTTGATGTCTTTTATAAATAAATATTTGTATTTCAGCAGTATTAAATTCCTCTGCTGTGTTGTGCAGGGTCAAACTGACATAAGGTTGCGTTGTGTAAAGTGATCTGTGAAATGCATTAGCAGCACTCAGTAACTGTTTAAATAATAGGTTTGTGAGAAGAACAATGTAGCACCACATAAATGTTTTCACTTGCTGCACATCTTGGATTTATTGGTACTCTGAAAAATTTAGGACCTCTGGTTTTGTAGTTATTGTAACTGTAAGAATTTCTAGAAAAAGTGGAGACAAGCTTGATCTCTCTGAGGCAAAAATAAATCTGAAGAGCCTTTATGGGCTTTATTTCTGCAGTCTGCTTTAGGGAACTCAAAGGACTTCTGTTATAATATGTGTGAACTCTACAGCTACCCAAAGGTACAGTTTGGTATCTAGATTGTCTCTATTTAAAAGCTTTTTTGTGGATGAATGCAAAATTCTTCATCCTCTCCTAACCCTCTCACCTTTGAGGTATATTCAGACTTAGGGGTTGGGAGAAGTCTGAGCACAGTTTGTGGATTGTTCTGCTTTTGTTGCGAGTGTGTTTACATGACAGCATGTATCACATGATATAAAAGTCCTCTTGCAAATGGGAATGAAAACTACAGACCTCAGTTTCACATTTTAAGGTAAAATGTGGGTTTGATGGTCTTGCTTGTCCTAGTTGGATGCAAATTTTTTGTGTTTAAAGCATTAAATTTTCAAGTAGCAGCTTGGCACCTACTGGGCTTTGTCTGGCCTAGCCTGCAAAGGATAGTAAGTGGTGGTCTGGTCAGTCTGTTCTGCTAATGGAACTTGTGTACAGCTTATGGCATTCACTGCCATTAGATTTGTGCTAGTAACTGCTCTGCAGCTGATGGCATTTGTTCTAATGATAGTTTTAAAGAAATTTCTAAATCAAAATAGGAAAGCAGCATAGGGGGAAAATTCCCTCCTAGCTAGGTTTTGGTTTCCTTCTCCCTTCCGTTTCCCTAGCCCTCAGTTGATTTGATTCACATGTTCTTTTGGAAGATTAAAAAGTAGTTTCTAATGGGAACATTGAAGCCACTTAGAATTCTAATTACATGTTTCTTATTAATTTCACAGTTATGACCATTTCTTTAATGAGCCATCTGTGTTCAAGACTCACAGATCTGAGTTGCGCTTTCTTGGGTTTCTTAAGAAAGTGAGAAGTGTTACATGATGGGTATCTGTGGGAGCATTTCTTTTCTCAGTAAAAAGAAATTATCATTAAAACTCTTCCTGCTACCAAGATCACGCAATGAAGACTTGATCGGAAGGAAAGTTTGGTCAGGAAGATTCTGCCTCTCCTATTTTCTGGGTATCCAGGCAGTAAAGGTGAACTGGTGTACTTCATAAGTGATGTAGGAGGAAGCTGAGGAGTGTGTTTAGTTGAGGAGTGTGGCTGTGTTCTTGCTTCTGTCCTTTTTCTAGAAGAGGCATTAAAGAGTAAGAAGTTTGAAACCTCAGGTGGTTTGCTTCAAGTTTAAATGCCTAAATAGCAGATCTTGATATTTTCTGATTTCTTCAGTCTCTTGTGAAATTTTAATTTTTCCCTTTGAGTAATATTTTCCCAAGCATTATATAGTTCTGAAGAAAACTGTTGGTCCCTCTTGGGCTACTGGATTGGAGCTTTAGGTGTTTATACCAATTTAGCTCTGACTACAAGAGTTTGGAATGCAAGAGATTCAGTCCTTGGAGTAGATACTTTTTTCAGGTGTGTTTCCTTCTGCATGTAGTAGGCAAGCCTCCAAAGAGCATACGCTTGCTCTTTCTTATGCAAGACCAAATTGTTTGAACCTCTGTGATGTGGACCACAAGGATATTCTCTTGCCATATCACTCTTACTTCATGCTGCTGCTTTGCAGAAAAGATAAATGAGGCATCCTCCCCATTCATGGTGCTCTGCTCCACCTGTGCTTGTGCCCTGTCCCTTGTTTGGTGATACAAATTGCCCTGCATATTTTTTTTCTTTTTGAGTGCAAGTAGTTCTCATCTTAGGGCCAAATCAAGAAGCAAACAAGTGTAAGCTGCTTTCATTTTTCTTGCTTGCCACTACTTTGGTGATGCTAAGTGTGGAAAGCAAGTAACTGATCTGGTGATTGTGTATTTGATTTTGCTGCTTCAGCCATTTGTGAAGGGCAATTTGCAGATGTTTGTTATTGCAGTGTCGTGTGGGGTGGTTTGCATAAAAACTTAGCAATGCATTTAACTTTCAAAAATTAAAGCACCAGTGATGGTCTTCAGTAAATGCAAGGTTTCACAGTGTTGTAACCAAACCAATTTTCAGGTTGGAAGTATCAGTTGTTAGACACCAGTAATGATGCTCATGAAGTCCAAACAGATTGTAAATTATCTATACCTAATTCTTAATGTCATGTGTTTCTACTCCACGAAGGTTTAATGAAATGGAGAGAACTGGAGAGTACTCATTAAATCTATAGTGGTCACTTTTATTTTCAAGTTGCAATCTAAATGAACTCTGTAAACTGTTTCTGTGTTTTCCAGACTACATTTTGTAAGAAGATGAAGAACAGAAAGGAATGTATTCAGGATACTGAAGGTCAGAAGCACGAAGGCATGGAAGGTAAAGTCTGTTGTGTGTGAAAGTGTTAAAATCTAATATTCAGGATCAAGCTGTGGAAGTTAGATGTTATTTTTCTCTCTGAATTAGTATGCTGCTTGTTTTAAAATAGGTTGTGTAAACATAACCACTGTCTTGCAATATTTTTCTTTGGCCTGAGGGGTCCCCAAATCTTTTCCTGTCTCTTCTGTTTTCTAACTTGTTGACTTACAAAGGCAGAACAAAAAATGGAGACAGCCATTTTTATTTATATTTTATTTATTTATATTATATTATTATGTAATAATATATAAATATATATTATAAACATAGTAATTGTGTTTATATAATAATATATAATGATATCATATAATAATATATATAATAATTATAATATGATATATTATAAATATATTTAATATATATTTATATTTATATTATAATTTTATTTATATTTTATTTTATAATTTTTTATCAGAAAAATTAATTTAGAGTAAATTTATTTTAAGAAAAGTTAATGCATTTTATATTCTGAAGACAATTTTTTCTTCAATGTCCATTATTAGGTAAATATTTCAGGATGTTCAGATTGAAATAGTTTCTAAGACTCAAACTGAAATAAAGCTAGATTATGTGTATAAAACTAATGAATACACAATATGCTGCTCTAATTTATTTCCTGGAGAGTATAAACATGCAAGGAGGAAGAACTCACTAGAATAATGACTATGTTGCCAATAGGAAATCCTGTGTAATGCCTGCTTTATTTAAATAACATTAGAGCTATCTTTCATTTATTTTAGTGACAAATATAGGTACAGCAGTCTATGGAACATGTTGTGTAGTATTTTCCACTTCTTTTAACTACTACTGGCCAGTGTTTTGACTATACTTGATTAGCATGTTTTTAACTACAGAAAATTGTATTCTATTGCATTTTTCTTCAAATTTTGAAGAAGGATTTTGGTTTTAAAAGTGTCAGAAATTCTAAGTGTCAATGTTATTTATAACAGGTGAAGAAAATGAAGAAAACTGTTCCTGTTCTGCTCTATTACATGATGGTGACACGTGCCCCATCTGTCTGAACTGCCTCCTAGAACAAGAGATTGGTTTTCCTGAGAACTGCAATCATACCTTCTGCATGACTTGTATTCTTAAATGGGCTGAGGTAAGACTGAGAACCAAGGTGTTTATTTTTCAGTGAAACCTGTTGCATCTAATACCTACCATGTTGGGGTTTTTTTTTTTTGAAGAAAATAAATTACGCATTCTGATTTTGCACAGAAGTGCTTCAATGACCAGTTTCTTTTATCATAGGAAACTCTCTCCTTAATGCAGCAGAGTACTTTGTTTTCTTTCACTAGACATCCTGCCTTACTAATGGTTACTAGATATTAGGGGTCAGTAAAAAATGGTGTTGGCTGTTTGGAAGATCAGACAGTACTGTGCAGGTCGTAAGACTACAGTGTCTTCAGTGTAATCTTATTTTGTTATCCCTTATGCTGTTTGTCATACTGTCATGCTGGGACCAATGAGAGTACAAAATGGGTCTGATAAAGCAGTTTGTGGAGTCCTATTCTGCATTAAAAATTTGTATTTTAATTAATCCTGTTATTTGATCTGCGTCAATATTTCTGTAGATAGTTTTGGAACCTTAAAGAATTGTCTGAAAAAATTCTTGATGATACCATTTTGTCTAATCCCTTTTTCCTTACATATGTCCTGTAATCATTACATTAAGTCTTTGGTATCTTTACCTTTCCTGTAACTTTTTCAGTTGCTACTGTGAAGCACAAGATTAGAATTGCTTTATACTGTATTGGGGGGGTGTTTAAATATTATGTTGCTTTCTGTCCTGCTTCTGTGCACTTGGATTGTTCCTCGCTATAGTAGAGTTTGCTACTTAGTGTCTTTGCAGTATCTTTCTTCTGAAGCAAATGATGCTTTTGGTATATCTTACAGAAAATTGGTATCACTTACATGCTTATATACATAAAATATACTTGCTTTTTTTTTTTACTTACTATAATTTTAACCTTAGTTTTTGTTATTTATTACTGAATGCAGACAGTAACAAATCACTTATTTCTGAAAGTTTTGCATGAACTTAAGAGTATTTAAAAAAGGTTATTAGATTACACGTGCTTTAGGTTCACAAACCAGATAATAAATTAAGTTTCCTATTGCCAGATTTTCTCTTCTGCAAATGATATATTGTAGTGCTTTTACTTATAAGGGAACATGAAATTCTCATCCACAATTTTATCCTGACTTCCATAGCTGGTTGTTATAATGGCAGCTGAAAAGGCAATGAATTGTGACTTTCACAGGCAAGCAGTATAGTAGATGGAGACCTTGCTGCTGGATTTGAGTTGGTTCATATTGTCTAACAAAAGGCTTTTATGCCCAAAGAGGAAGGCAAATTTTCATATTTTAAGGAGGTGAATGAACAATATGACATTGTTCTTGTTGTGTCAGTTTTGGCACAAAGTACTATCCAAATAGAATAGAAACAACTGCTGCTCTTAAAGAGTTTACAGGTGAAATAGATGTGATGCCACAAAACAGTGGGGGTTGTTTTAAAAGCTCTGGAGTCTGCTATTTTCCATTAGTGACAACTGATGGGTAGAACCAGCCAGCTATTGTTTTTTGAGGATATTTAACATTTGAACCTGTTGAGTTCATGAAACTCCATTGCCTAATCTAGTAGCTTTAAATACAAGTAAAGGAGAGACAAAAAGTGTTGAAAACTCTAGCAGATGTTCAGAGGCTCCAGCTGTGAAAAGCAGATGAGGTTTTCTAGATTGAAATCATAGAAACATTCTATAAGCATGTGGCCATCTGAAGCGTGCTTGTGCCATTTTTCGTGTCTACTACTAATATTTAGTAAGTAAATGTTTTTGTTCTTTTTTGAGAAGTGTTGCAAAAGTTTTAGCTTTATCTGATAGTTTTTGGTATATTATAGCTAATGAAAGCTAAACAAGTTGACAAGTCATCACTCTGACTAATAAAAAAAATTATCTGCTCTTTAAAAAATATGCTACCAGGTTCAGTTTAAAGGTGAAGTATTTTTATTGTGTGTATATATATAAATTGTTTTTAAAACACTGTTTTCCTGCTTAAGTGCTGGATACACTTATGTATATCTACAGTTGTGCTCTGTACACTTGAAGGCTTTGCCAGCAGTCTCTGCTCAAGTTGGATATTTCCTCTCTACTTCTGTGTTGCATCAGGACTTGAAAATACAACAGGAGCAACTACTTCTTTAAACTGTTGTTTTCAAATTGTGTATAATAGTTTTCCTTCTGAGCATTTATATAACTGTGGAGATTGATTAAACTGTGGACATTAAGACTTTGTTTACCATTCTGCTTCCTCTTCAATCTATGGGGTATTTTCAACATTGCAATTGCATTTTAGGGTCCTGTGTCACAGGTTTTCTGTCTGCAAGCAGCAGATCTCTCTTTTTAAGAGACAGAATATAGGTATGTGTGCACTTCAAAGCAGAGTGTGAAAATCACTTTTAGGGGAGTATCTTCTGGTTCATATCATGAGGGCTAAAACTGATGGGAAATTTGCCACAGACTATCTAATTAGATCTTGATGGCTAATTCCAAGTATTTCAGATTTAAGTAGCATTACAGTTGAGTGAGTGCTGCATTTTCAGTGTCCAACTCCTAAAAGAAAAGATGAGGGGCAGATCAGAATCCCCACTAAGAACATGCCTTTGAACTTTTTTTTTTTTTTTAGTGCCCCTGAAATTGTTTGACTTCAACATCTAAGAGCATTCCTATGCACTAAATTCAGTTGCCTGCACTGTTAGTTTCCTGTACTATTAGACTGTCATCTTGTCTGCCTTTGGCCATGCTAACCAGTGCTCTCCCAAGAATTCCTGGGCAGCACTGGGCAGGCAGACTCCTGGGGACTGTTTTCAGCAGGCAAGCAAAGATCAACACAAATGTCATTCACCCTGTGCAGCTGTCAGCTGGTTCTGCAAGCCGACATTGTGTAATTTACTAGTGGAGACTTTCAGGCTTGAGACTTTGTATTTCAGTGAGGTGGTGTTGGAAGTTCATAAAAAGTGAAAGTTGCTAAATCTGGAGCTGAGGTTATTGGACACAGCCAGTGGGAGTGCTGCAGTATGGTGTAAATGAAGGGTTGCTTTCAGTGCAAACAACACGTATATGATAACATTTTTCTGATCAGATAACAAAAGAGTGAGCTTTGCCTGTTGCTCCATGTGTACAATCTGGGGAGGTCTGACAAAGAACACCCAAAAAACCCCCTATCTACATCCGTCAAAGACAGTCAGTACTGTTGAGTTATACCAAGAGGAACTAATCACGTTTCTTGTGTCTGTAATACCACTAATAGATTAAAATTAATTGGGTCAAAACTATAGATTTTTAATTTTTTTTTTTTAACCTTGTTTTTCTGTTAGGCTTGTATTTTGTATTTCAGTTGGTAAGCACATATGGTCTAGGTTTTAGTAATCAGTTTTGAAAGGATTTTAATAAAGGTAATGTGAAGGGAGGTTAACTAGGTATCCATGGCAAGCAGACATGCAGAGGCCAAAACTACCTCAACTAAGACAGATGCTGTAGCAGCAACAGTATCTTGCCTGTATACACTAGAGAAAAACTTTACTTTTTATTCAAATAAAGCAGTCTTAAATTAGGAGATGAATACTCTGCTTTAGTGTAGACTTTCTGACTTTTCTGCTTTTTAGAGTGCTGGTAAATATACTGGAGTTTTCCATCCTTGTTGTTTATGAATGATCACGAGAGAAGAGCACTAAAGAAAAGATCCAGTGTGTTGTCTGCATTATCACAATGGACTGTATAAGAGACATTGATATCAGTGACCCTCCCCTACTAAGCTTATGTCTCAAATTTCTGCACCTGGTTTTCTTCCTCCATTTTTCCTCAGCTGCAAAAATTGAATGTGGAGTGCATTCAGCTGTAAATTCTCCAAAGCACTGAGGCATATTCAGGTAGGCCCTGTGCAGAATAGTGGTTAGCTTAATAAAGCTGAGCAGCTGGCACAAAGAGCTGTCTTGCAGTTCATTTCTAGCAGATGTTCTGTTCTTAGAATAGTTGTTTCCTTTGTCCTGCTATAAGTTTTAGATCCCTGATTATGTAAGAGTGTACTCTGTGTGTATATACTCCTGAGGGTAAGGAGAGTTACCAGAATGGCATCTGTAACTCTCAATGTGTATTCGTTCTGAACTGGATTTCTTTTGTCCTAAAGAACATAGGAAGGAATGAGTTTGTGGCATCAAGCTCCACAGCTCCACAAGTACACAGTGTAGATCTACACAGTGATCTGCAGTACACAGCACTGGGAGCAGAAGTAAGATGACATTCATGAACCACATATGCAGTGTGTTCAGAGAAACACTAAACCTGAAAATCAAACCAAAAATTACAAAATGTGTGTTGCTAAAGTCTCCCCTTTTTATTGAAGTTAGCATGGAATCATTGTGGGCTTTTTGATGTGCTGTTATTACTAGCTGGAGTGAAATGTACAGGCATTGCTTTTAAAATTGAAACCTCACCTTTAAGCTTGGATTTAGTTGTAAGAATCTGGTATTATTTATGTTGCTTAACAGGTTCTCTTATAAAGAACCAGTAAAGACTGCTGGATCATGTTTTTCTTAGGATCAGTTTTTAAATACTGTAGTTAAAGAAAAAACTTTATTATGGGTTAGCTTAAGAAAAAAGATGTATACAGGGTAAGAGATTTACTGCAGTAACTTTAATTCCATATTCATGTCCTGCTACTACTTGTTATGAAACATCATAGCATAGAACTTGATTATGTGGGGATATTTGCCAAAGTTATTTTATCAGGCAATTATTTTCTGGGGATTAGCTAGCACTTCTTTATGTAGATTCTTGAAAATTCCCAGGTGAAATATAGCAACTGCTTCAGCCTTTTGTTTGGTTTGCTTTATGTAAGTGATGTTTGAAATGGTGCAGTTAAAACAGGGGACACTTATTCCTTTAGAGATCCCAGTTTTGTGGTGCTGAGGCACTTAAAACGGAATATTAAGTATTTTTATGCCTGTGGAGCTAAAGCAAGGTGTTTTGAGGGTCATCAAAAACAAAACACTATGAAACGGGTTCCTTTTGAAAAGTTTTGAAAACAAAACCACACATGGATAGCTTTTCAGGGTTGCAGACTTCATGAATCTTTACATATTTTATGAAGATAATTCTCCAAATATCAAAGGATAGGTGAAAGATTGAATTGCTGTGGAATTAACCAGTTCAACATGAAAACTGAGTAGTTTTGTGTGGAGACTAAAGCAACTGAAGAAATTTGAAGTGTACTGAGCTATTGTTCTGTGTATTTCCAAAAAAAGCATTCTTGGGGAAGAAAAGTAAAGCAACTCACAAAAGCCAGCAGTGAGATTCTATTGATTTTGAGGGTTACATAAAATACTACATGCACTGATTTTTAAACAGCTATGCTAAAGGAAGATACTTAATGAAGCTGTGGTGGCTCTAAGGTTGTGATGCATCCCATGCCCCCCTCCTCACTTGTGCAGCAGTAAGAGTAATAGCTGCTCCTTGGACTCACTCCATCTCAGGGGCTTTTGGTTTTTTTTTTCTTGTTTTAAATATTTTTTCCCCTATAAGGATACTGTACATTCAACACTATGTATGATGGTACCTGAGCAGAAGCCTCAGAAGAGGAATTGCTAACTTACCTTGAATTAAAGAGGGCTTCACCTGCTTTGGTTACTAATCCATCTCAAGATTAAAGAGATGAGTAAAAGGCCACCACTCCTCATGGCTGCCTCTTGTAAAAAAGTAGTCAGCTCCCACTCATTTCTGTAACAGCTCAAATTCAGTCCTGTTGTTGGGGAAAAAGGATGGGACTTTTTTTCTCCTCTTTTTTTACATTTCAAAAGCTTGTTCTTATATGTTAGCAGGCACATGAGAGCTGATGTATGTTAAGACAAAAGTGTTCTATAGAAGAAGTAACCTTCAGCTTTCTTCTGGGCTACCCAGCAATTGTAGTGTGCTGGGGAGCGTGGGGGTACAGATAGGACTCTCCTGCCTTTACTAGAATTTCTCTTGAGATTTGTTGGGAACTCTCAGATAATGTGAGGGCTATGAAAAGCAACTGAGTAGGAGTGGAAAGAGCACCTGCTGCTTCTGAACATATCTGAACCTAATGGTAGCTTTTCATTCTTCCAGAATGTTTTCTTCTTTTTCTACTACTATGTATAGAATGTAATTGTAAAGCATTTGTCCAGAAGTACTGAATATATAGTATGTATGTAGTATATAGTATATAATAGTATAATATGTAGTGAACATTATTGAAGCAAAACCACTTGTCATTTGGATTGCTTCTAGGAGCACTTACTATTCTATGATACTAAGTTGCAATGAATAAATGTAATTTACTGTGACTTAAACTTGGAAATGTAATTTAATATTCATGTGTTAACTTAATGTAGAAATAGATTGTATTCTTGGAAGAACTTGCTTTTCAGCTAAGGTAAATCCTGAGATGAGACTGAAAAGTACTAAGAAAATTAAATTCCTCCTACTTCTCTTTGACAGTCAGCCATATCTAAGAATCAGAGTATTATTACCTTGAGGTTAGCAGCTGATTCAACAGGTGCAGTGCCTTTCATACTATCAAATATCCCAATTGAAAATACACGGCTTTGTTACAGTGGAGGTCAGCTTTGTGTAGACTACAGGACAAAAATGGTCTTCATGGTCTCAGTCCTTAGGAAACTGACTTAATTATCCAATATAGTTTTCCTAAACAAGGCTATGACGCTGCAGGGATCGATAGTATTCCCCAACAGGGGGAAGTTTCCAGTTAGGATAAAATAACAGAGCATCAAAAGGAGAGGTAATGGCTTTGGCTTAATTTCTTGTTCAACAGCTTGTTCATGAAACTGCTTCTAGGGTTTGTTTTGCTTGGTGTTATTTTTACTCAGTCTAACTTTGTTCTGTCTACTTCAACTGAAATCAGAAACTGCCTGAATGATCGAGATCTGGGGGCTGAGTACTCTTTGAAATTGAGAAAATAACAGAATCAACTGACAAATGAAAAGCCCCAGACAAGAACACTGAAATCCACCACTGAATTTCAGGACAGAGGTCATATGCAAGTTCATATCTTATAGCTGCTTGTGCAATTCTAATACTGCATCTTGCTTGCATAAATAAAAACTGGAAAACCCTGATAATTCCCTTAAGGGTAGAAATTGCATGCCTCTTAAAGGCATATAATTCATGTACTGGCTCTGCTAAGTGGATAAATTGGGTCTGGAGGCTGGGTGTGGTGTTTTGTTTTGTTTTGTTTTTTCTTTTAGATTTCTGAACTGAGCCAAACTGCTTTGAACATATATATATGGACTGAAAATGAGTAAACCATTCTTTAGCATCAAAATCTAATATCTAATAGGGATTTATCTGAAAACTGTTGGGACTACCTGATCCAGTTGGGTGGAGCTTTGGTTGAAACTCCCCTGTGTACCACAGTTAATAATATTTCATTGTTCTGTCTGTGTGCGTGCATGTTATCTGATGCAGTGCAGCCTCAAAAGAGGGCATTTAGGTGACTGGAAAAACTAATAAATCTGTATTTTCACCAAGCTGTAGGGCAAAATAACCTTCAGTTCTGCTCTCTGGCGAAGTGGTTTGTAAAACTTTAGTTGTCTTAAATGTGGGAATCTGTCTCTGCTGGCTATTAAAAAAAAAAAATGATGTGGTATAGTCAAAGGGATATGCAAGATAAAGGTGTGACCCCATCTGCTGTTGGTCTTCCCGGTTTTATGTTTTGGGAGGGACACAACCCAAAAACTTTATGTTGAAAAGAACCTTAAGATGTAAAACATTAGACCAGTAAGAAATTAAAATAACATTTGTGTATTGATATAAAATCAGAGTTACCGAAGTGGATTTAAAGGAATTAAATTTGTAGCTAATTATGTAAAATGCTTGTCCTTTTTTTGAACACAACTTCTGAGTTACATTCTTTAGATTTTCCCCTAGGGAGAATTCTGATTATATGAAAGAAAACACTTTTTTAATCTGAACAAGTTATTTTGTGTATTGCTGTGTTATACTAAAGTTTATAAAAGTACAGAAAACCGAGACTTCTGCTCAGCCTACTACAAATTTTGTAATAAAATTGTTTTTTCAGACACAGGCTTCATGTCCTATTGATCGCAGACCATTTCAAGCAGTCTGCAGGCTTGATGCATTAGAAGAGCAGATAAAGGTAAGTTACAATCTTACTTTCTTAAGTCACTTCTGTTGTAGAAACACCAAGTGTACACTTCAGCCTTTTATTCATACATCTGTGTTAAGTAAGCTTAAGTTATTTTCCTAACAAAATCAATTATTGCTTGAATGCTTATATAACACATTTGAAACTAGGTGTTATAAAATATTTTTTCAAGGCAAGCATTTATAGTGATAATAATCTCAAAGGTGCTACTGCTATTTTATAGGGCATAAATAACCATTCCTAAGCATTCTTGAGCATTCCTAAGATATCCAAGAGTAGAAGTACAGTAATTGGTCTCAAAGTTGTCTTCAAACAAGTGCAATCTCAATTAGCATGCAGTCTTTTTTTTTTTTTTTTTAGCAGAGATGAATCTTGCATGTTCACAGCCTTCAATTGACAGACAAAAGCACATGAATGAAGGCATGAGGAATCAATTAATACTAAACCTTGTTCAACCCACATTTCTGAATGTTTACAGCATTTGACTTCTCTGATACTGCTGTGGAGAGTAGTTTTTCAAGTAGGAAAATAAAGCTTGAATGTGATTGTTTTGAAAATGTGTATAGAAAGATGCTGATAACTTTGTGTGCAGTTTTGGAATACTGTGGTGAAATAATGGTTATTAATTCCTAAGCTGTTGGGTTTGCATTTTTGCTTTGTTCAGAAGACAAGCTACCATTACCCATTTCTTGTGCTTCCAGAGACCCAGTTAGTCAGTTCCAAAGGTACCAGAGAGAAAGCTGCAGATGCTTCCTTCTCCTGGAAAACCATACCAGCACTTTTAATCTTATTTATGTCTAAAGAATCAAGGAAGCAGCTGAAACAAGAGAAACTGAAGTTTTCATTTGGAAAAGTGTAAAGGCTGTATCAAAATATAGATTGAGAGGTTCTTTGAATAACTGCAGTGTAAACATGTGGGCAGAGAGCAAGGATCCTGCTCTGAAAAGGAGCCACTGGAGCAGTAGGGGTGAGTGCAACGTGTACCAAGAAATGCTGACATGGTGGTCAGGATTAGCAGGGTCACTGTGAGGACATTGGCAACTTTCCCTTTGTGATATTCATAATTAGAATGCTAATAGCTGAAGGAGTTGTGTATCGTGGAATCACAGAATGGTTTTGGTTGGAAGGGACCTTAAAGATCCTGTTCCAACCCCCTGCATGGGCAGGGACACCTTCTACTAGACCAGGTTGCTCGAAGCCCCATCCAACCTGGCCTTGCACATTTCCAGGGTGGGGGCATCCACAGCCTCCCTGGGCAATCTGTTCCTGTCTCGCCACCTCACAGGGAAGAATTTCTTCCTCATGTCTAACCTCAGTCTACCCTCTTCCAGCTCAAAACCATTACCCCTTGTCCTATCACTATATACCCTTATAAAAAGTCCCTCCCCAGCATTCATATAGGTCCCCTTCAGGTACTGGAATGTTGCTATAAAGTCTCCCCAGAGAGAACACTGAGCCCCAACTCTCTCAGCTTGCCCTCACAGGAGAGGTGCTCCAGCCCTGTGGACTTTGTGGCCCTCCTCTGGACTTGCTCCAAAAGCTCCATGTGCTTCCTGTGCTGGGGGCTCCAGAACTGGACACAGTACTCCAGATGGGGCCTTGTGAGCCTGAAATAAAGGGGGGGAATCACTTCCCTCAACCTGCTGGCCATGCTAAATGAAATTATAGTAACCAAAACAGAGAGAATATCAGTGGTGAAGGTGGAGACAGTGCAACCACGTACATCATGAGGATGGTGACCTAGATGTGAGCCCAACTGATGGTAATAGTGAGAAAATATAAAGCAAAGGTTCTAGAATGAGGAAAGAAAAAATGTCTAATGCGAACAACTGTTCTGGAGCCATTTAAGTAACTTCATAGTAAGTAATCGAAATTTCATTGCTTGCTTAGAATTTTGAAGATGTGGGGGAAAAAAACATTATTGTATAAAAATCCATACTTTATTTTACTCTAGATGAAAATGTGGAGGTTTTAATTATGAGGAAGCATTTGAAACTGAGTGGCAGTTAAGTGTTTTCCCAAGCTGAACCTTGTGTATTCAAATCAACCAACTTTAGAAGAATTCAGCTTCTTAATTCTTCATGCAAGATGATTCTATTCTAGCAGCCATTCTATGATTCTGTGATAAGATAGTTGCCATGGCAGTCTGAATATTCCAGGGACTTTTGGTCTGGTCATAAACAACATACATATCCATGTGTTTATTTTTCCTTTCCCATTTAATGAAAAACAAATTTTTAAAAGTTCAAATCTGCAAACAGTGAGATTTGAAGAAGTTGTGACTGGAAATGTTTTTGGGTCCTTCTATTGGAGCTTATTTTCTCTAGACCTTGAGAGTCTGCCCATGTATCTTGAGATTCTAGATTGGAGTGACTTTGTCTTTCAATACAGGTTCAGGTTAAAAAACAACGAAGGAAGAAGGAAGAGGAGGAAAACTGTGCCTGCAATAAGGCAAAATACAGCCATGAAAAGATGAGAAGCTTTGTGAGGTGGGTCATCCACATAATTTCAGCATTCTAATGGGAATATTCAAAGTAAATAGAATCAACTGTTGCAACGTGTGTACCCTGGAAAAAAATTCTAAGTTTATTTTTAAATTGTTTTCCATCACCTATACCACCAATATAAAATGCCACTTGAATATTTAAAACAGCAAGCAAGAAATAAGGTATTTCCTGCACCGAGCTCTGTAAAAGTTGCACTTTTCAAGCAATTCTGACAAATTTGAATTGATATTTAGCAATATATTGTATTTTAGCAATATAGATATTTTTCTTTGGTTATCTAAACAGATATCCCCTTTCTTGCATGTTATCATAACCATTAGTGGTTGTAGTCAAGAGCTGATTTTATTTTTTTGAGTTTGAGAGGGAACTGTGGAAATACTGTTCTTGTTTTGAGAATCTATCTTTTCATGTTTGCTGCATTGTGTAAGGGGAAGTTCAGGACTGCACAGGCAAGTTGCACAAAATAGTGATAACCTAAAGTCAGCATTTAATGGAGTATTTGATATATACAGAGGTCTTGATTTACTTGGAAGCAGAGTTCACTATGGAAAAATAACTGGGAGTAATTTACCTTCTTTGGTTCTTGCTAGAAACTAAAGACTGTTTGCACTGTTCTCACTCACTGTTTGCACTCACTGTTCTGATTTATATTCTTGAGTATTTAGGCAAGCAAGTTATAACATCTTTCATGTGTTGCCATCAAATCAAGCAAAATTAGGCATTCAGATTTAATACAGGGTATTTACTTTTGTTGTGTAAATGGATTTTCTTCTTTTTCTATCTATAAGCTTTTTTAAATACTCTGGCTTTTAATATATGGAATATTATATACATGGTGCAAGTTTGGATTTTAATAGCAGTCATAACCTGATCTATGTGCACAAAATAAAAATTTCTTAAAATAGGAGCTGATTTTGTTTCAGTGCATATACAGTTAGCTTAAATAGACTCAGAAATTACTTCAGAATATTTTCTAATCTTGCAGACAAGCTGTATGTCCAGACAGAGGGCCATTAGCAGCAAAATTAAGCAAAGTTGTGAAGAAAAAATACAGTAAGTATTTGTCCCCTATTAGCTAAAGTCCTATGTTTTTGTAAGGAAGTCTAGAATTCTATTTCTTGGGGAGTCAATGTGTTTGTTTGGGTTTTTATTTCTTACATTTGCGTATGAAAATGAAATACCAAGGAATAGAAGCTTGGAACTTAAAAGAAGAAAACTGCAGTATGTGGAACTACTGCTCTTATTTTGCTGAAAAGCCTGTCTCTTCTATTTCAGTCACAAGTGAAATGGGTTTGGTTACAGCCTGAAGTCATTTGCTGCATCAGACAGTTGGTGCACAGCTAATGACTTGCTTTTATTCAAAGGAAGTTTTTTTGCACAAGTTCAGAAACAAGAGGCACTTAACTGCATTTTGGGGCTGCCCTTTTGAGGGGCTTAATAGGTATTGTTCAATAAATGTGTTCTTAGGAATCTAAAAAAGAAAGTATCAGAAGAGGTGAAAACTGCTTGATATTGTAAAGGTGCATGTATTTTAATTTTATGGAGTTTGTATGTAAACATTGTACATGCAATTCAGGTGCATTTTCATTTACATTTCATTACATTAACAGTTTTGACAATCAAGTGAAAACTAATATGCTGAAGTTAAGATCAAAGTTTTGTTTCTTGCTCCACACAGGTAATATTTTCTATGACAAAAGAAATAAGAAAACTTTGTCTGTGAAGATAAACAAGGTTGGTTCTGATAATGAAACATTTGTAAACATTTTATGAAAACTTTAAGTAAAACAATAGTTTTAAAAAAGCTAATTTTTCAGGTTGTTTTTTTTTTTTTTTAGTATGACCCAAACGTAATGTTGTCTGTCTTGAAGGAAGTAATGAGAATATAGTAGTAGGTTACCTGAGCTTCTCTCTCGGATCAGGCTTAGTATTGGGGTGGTAAATATATTCATTCACTTGGGAGGTTATAAGATAACTCTCACTACCATGCCAATTACCATCATTGAAGTTTTTAATTATTTTCATTAAGCAAAGTGATGTGTTATATGAATAAGACATGGACGTGATAGTTTGTATCAAGTTGATTTTTTTTAATGGTAGATTACTCCCAAGAAAGTTTGTGTTTCTAAGTTTCTTGTTTAGTTCATGAATTTTAGCCTATAACATGGATGTATATTATGCAGAATTTATAAGGAATTTTAAAGATTTTGGATTTTGATTTCTACCTTCCCTCCTTTCAAAAATATTTTGTCTCTGGATCATGGGTTTGATCAGTATTTTGTTACTCATGGTTATACCTGTAAATTCATTTGGATGAAATATCCATAAATTTCATGCCATAAATTTCATTCTGAAGTGTAAATGTCAGTGTTTTCCATCTTTCATTCTTACATGAAGTTAAAAACATGAAGGAAAAACTGTCTTCGAGTCCCTGTTCTGCCTCCTGCCTTACTTCATGTAGAATATGGGCACATACGGTATCTTTTCAGCAGCTGGTCTAAGATGTCACTTTTATTTGATAGATACATACCCTAGTTCTCAGGCATATCTTTAGCTCTGGTCTTCCCCTTTTAAGTCAGGTACTTAGAAATTTTTGGTACTGTTACCATGTGAAGTTAAAGGTGCCTTTCATTGAACTGAACAGGTGTTGAATTGGAAGGATAGGGCTTGATGGTAGATCAGCCACTAATATGATTTCAGGTTTGGTAGGTGCTGCCATGTCTAGTTTCACTGATTTATTGTGCACGATTTAATAGCATTAATGTCTCAAATGGTATCTGTTGGGGAAAAAAAAAATTTAAAAATGCTTAAGCAGAAGTTATAGCCATTAAAAACCTTCAGGAGGAGGTACAGGGCTCAGTTATCGAATGAACATTCAGAATTTAGAAGGCTTGAAATGAAAGCACTGGTTTACTAAGAACCACTTCATGAGGCTATTCATGGAACATCTGGATAGCTTTTTTAGCTGGAGGGAGAAATATTCGTGCTCAAAGTGGTAGTATTTTTAAAATAAAACTTAAAAGCCAACAGATTTTTAGGAGAAACTTATGATTTGAACACTAGTGAAATAGTGCACGCTCCCATTAAAACCAGCCCTCTGTGACAAAGTTTGATGGAGCATGTGGATAATGACCACATACTTGAGATATACTTATATACATCCAATTACAAAATGTATTTTTCATCAGAATAAATACATTCTGAAAGAAAATTACAGGGAGGCTCTGTAAGTTCCCATTTAAAAACACCAGTCATGGGGGGTGAACAGGAATGGTTTAATCAGATTCGGGATGGCGTTAACCTGTTAGGTAAAAGCATATAAATGGCAAAAAAGGGGTCAGTGTGTTAGTCTGGGAGAATTGTCTGGACCATCATTCTTTTTTTTTTAACCCTACAGCCAACCCAGTCCCCAAGAAGAGCAGCAGGTTTGATCTGTTTGCTGCACACAAGGCAAAAAGCAAGCCACTGGCATGCAGTGGGTGGGTAGGCTTTCACAGCTGAAACAGAAAGTGGTGTTTGTTGGACTAGGAAGTGGATTCGGAGTATTGTGCCTTTATGTAGGGCCCAGTGAACAGATGCACCAGTCAGACTTCAATTTTGTAATCCTACCTGAAGGCAAAGGAGAATCCCAGCTTCTTCCATTAGGTTTTCTTGTTGCTTTGAAACCATAGAATGAAGTGCTGTGGAGGGATGTGAAGCTGCTAGCTCGGTGCAGCAGCTGCTAGCTCAGCTAGGCAGCAGAAATGGGAATTGTGAAATAATAAAGATCAGGCTCATTTATTTATAATTTCTGTATGGAGCATTAAAGATTTTTCTGTGGAAAGCCTATATTAAAAAATGAAAATACACAGTTTTATCTTCAAAGAGCAGGTGTTGAAAATTAGGAGACTGAATACAGAAAATTTGTTTGCTGTGACTGCAAATCTCAGGATAAAACTATGGAGCTACTGTAGTTCCTGCTTTTTGTGAGCTAAAGTCTTGGTGACATTACTTAATTTCAGTGCATCTTCATGTATTAAATGTTAATTATTTTATTTTGGATGTCTTTAATTCATAAATTTTTTTGTAGCCCAGCAGACAGACCTGCTGGAATGAGTGCTTCAGAACTAATTTCTTCAGCACGCTTCCGGCCGGTGGTAGCAATGAAGAATCCTTTTTTAGCTCTAGAAATGACTGGTTAGTATATATTAGTGCTTAATATAATAAACCAATGGGTTTACTGTATTGTAGATCCTATAGTTTCTTCTGCTTCTATCTGTACATTCTGCCTGGAAATATTTTTGAGTGGGTTTATATTCATTGATGAAGGAGAAAGGAAAAATAGAAACATCTTAAAATGAGTATTGTTAAGGGCACACCCCAATCTCTGTCATATGTTCAGCATTAAAATAATTCAGTGTGTGCTTTTAATCCCATTGATTTAATACGAGTTAGTAAGTTTTATTTTTAGCTCATATTTAAACTCCTGGCTGAATTGAAGCTGTGGGTAGGAGGATGTTAGTGCTATTGTTACAACAGCAGTTAGCAAACCAGTAAACAGTAAATTATCCAGTTTTGTATCAGAAACAATCTTTTTTGTTGTTCCTTGACTCCAGTGGGAACACTTCAGGCATACATGAAGCAATTTTGCTTTATGAGCCTCGTAACGAAGAACGGATGTAAAAAAATTGAAGTAAAAACAGTCTAGAAGAACATTATTTGAATAATATGGCCTAATAATAAAATGGTGTCTGTATGTTCTCAACAGTCTGCAAATCACAAAAAAGAAAGCTTTCTGCCATGCATGCAACAGTTTAATTTGTTAAGGATGCAGTTTCTCCATCTTTCCACTCCTCAGCAGACATGTTTCATCTCCCGTTTACCATTCTCTCTGCCTCATTTATTTAGGACTTCTGTTACATTTATTGTGACTGCTTTTTCCTTCTAAACAATAACTATGCATAGTTTCTTCATGGCTGTTGAAACAGTTAAATGTTTTTAAAAGTCACTGATAGAAGCAATTAATGAAATACGAAATTGCCATAGTACAAAGTTAACTTTTTTAAAGTTTTGTCTGAAATTTATATTCCAGTACAGAATTCACAGAAGCCAATGCAGTGATGAGACATAAGAGACAAGAACTGGAATTGTCCTGTTCAACTGCACTTGCTAGAGTTGAAAGGTACGTGTTTTGTGCTCATAGTGCAAAGGATCTTAACATAATACTTCATAATAATTAAAATATATATATTATATATATATATATATATAATACTTCACTATTTTCCTAATTATGTTGCTCTTCAGATAGAATATCACTGGATCATAAAAAAAGATAGCAATTGGATGTAACTTGCTAAATTTTTGTGCGTTTTCTGCATGCTCTTTTGTGCCAACAGATTCTTTTCTGTGTATCTTAATGCTGTTTTGATACTCAAGACAAGCATAGTAACTCCAGGTCTTGTGCAATCCAGTGTCTCACTTTTTCATAGAATTGCAAGTTTAAATTTCATTTTCTGTTTGGAAGACAGTATTCAGTGTGCTATCAGACTACTACTTAAACATCAAACTGATCCTGATTTCTGCCCTCCTTGTGCCCCCCTTTCATGGATTGGTTCTAACACTTCTTTCTGTAATTGTTTATAAATAAATGTATCTAGAAGGAGGTAAAAGAAACAACATGAAGTATTTTTGTCAGCGAGCAGGTTTATGTTAAAACATACTCTTAAGGATGTTTGCATGTATATAAAGAAGCATAAAACCCATTATTTTAAAATTACACAGTAAGAAATTGTCTCTGTCTAGGAAATTAATTTCACTATGTGTCTCTGTGGCATAAAACAGAGGCTGAAGATAAAGGAGCAAGTAAAAAAATAAAAGTTGCACCTAAGATTTTAATAATTAAATAAGTTTGGGGTTTTTTTACATGCACTATGCCTTGTGGAAAGTTTCAGTCCAACTCAGTGATAACTTAAAAGTTGTAGAGCTATAACTAAGTTCAGTTTTCACCTGAAGTTTGCTGGGGCAGTCTGAAAAAGTATGCATTTCTTTTTTGTATTATTAAAAAGAAGCTTTTCCTAAATTGTTGTGCAAACTGTTTCTCATTTTTCTGCAGAAAAGGCTATTCTTCTGGTGAAGTACTAAATTAGTGTTCAGAATTCTATTTGTAGTAGTATAGCCTACTAAATTGGGTAAACTGTGTTACAGTTCTATGTTTGGCTTTGAAAAAAGCCAAATTTGTATTGCTTTAACATAACATACTTTGTTCAAAATGTTTTACTGGATTAGGCCTTAATATAAGCCTGAAATTAAATAATAAAGTTTTCTCTGTCAGCTTTGCCTTTCTCTCTAACTTTAACTAGGTTGCAGGTGTTGTGGTTTCCTAATAGTGTAGTATTGTGCATTGTTTACAAAACATGCTGCAAACACATAATGCAACTAATGTTAATGCTTTTACTTTTTCCAGAATACCTTTAATGTCTTGTGGAGCTGAAACTGGGACCTTTCTTCTCACTTCTACTACGCTGACAGGGACGATGCTTCCAATAAATATCAGACCTCTCGAAAACTTTGGTAAACTTTTTTTTTGTAAGTTTTATTTATAGCTCGTGGATTTTTGCTATAATACAATTCTCAGAAATCAAAGCAGAGTATGTATAGTTAGCAGGAAAAAGAAGTCTGGTTTGATGCAGTTTAGTACTATTGCAAAACCAGCTCTTTTATTTCTGAAATTAGAATGTAGAAGAGCCGGCTACCCAAAAGTGAGAGTAATTTGAAGATTAATTCCTTTTCTAATTTCATCACTTTCATCTTACCTCTTTTTCTAGTGTTCAAGGATGAATCTGATTTTGACACATTGAGCTGCTTGGTGTATTTCAATGGTACATTATGTTGTGGGAACAACAACCTATTTCCTGACAGAGAAAAAGAGCAGTGAAGAAGCAGTACTGTGTATGGATCTCTTTGTGTGCCAACAAGCCCTAGAGGGCAAAAGCTTGCAAAGGTGCTCTAGCTCAGGGCCTGTCAGGGTTTTAGCAGAAGAGAAATTCATGCAAGGAATTACCTTCCTCCAGTTGCTTTAACAGCCTCTTTCTCCATATTCAACAAGAATGAAGTTTCTCTTTTACTGGCTGAACGAGTTCAAAGAAGTGAAAACAAAGGAGTGTTGTTTTTTAAGACCATAGATCATACTTTCTTTGAGTTGGAAATTGCACTACTTTCACTTAACTAGTAGGCAAAGAGATAGGAGAGATCTGGGTCTGTTAGCTTAGAAAAATTTCGAGGCGGTTCAGTGAATTGCTGGAAAGAGTTAAGTAGTAGAAGGATGAAAGATTCTTTGTTCATTCATTTTTTGCATTCTTGTTAAAGGTACTTATTTCACTTCTGCATTCCACAGTGAAAAATTGATAGGTTGCTTCCTAAGGCCTCTGGTATTCGGCTGTGCAATTTAAGTGCTACTTAATAATTTCTACTTGTAGTATTAATGAGTATACATGCTAGCTCCTATGTCTTGATTTTCCTTTACCTTTCTACTAACACAGTCAGGCTTCTTTGTTAATATGCACCAGAAGCATTTTTTTAAAAGCATTTTTTTCTCTCATCAGAAATAAAAATATGTAAATGTGACTATATGTAATGTGTATATAAAGGTGACTATACTTCTGCACTCTGCTTTAGCCCGTTTTTTAAAGCTAGTGAGATGTTTGCAGAGTTACTGCCTTAAGGTTATCAGATAATAAGTTTACATTTAATAGGCAGTGACAATTTTGATTCTGCTAACAAAGTCGCAGAAAGAGAATTCTTGCACTGTTTCACTCTTGTCTCACTCCTATCTGATTTTTATATAATCTGTTTAACAAATAGTTGCACACAGTAGAAGCATGGGAAATAATGTTACACTGAATCAGGAGTTTGTGATGTGACAAAGCTGTTTTAAAATCCATGGAAATCAATCTTTTTAGCATCTTTCTACTATTTTATATGAACATAAAGCTATAGTGAAACACCAAATGCCTGTTGCTTTCTAAAGTCTACCCAAAGAATGAAAAAAATGGACATCTCAATAAATTTATTTAGTTCTGAAGTTAGTATTAAATTTGTGTAAATTTACTTAATTTTCACTAATTTTTAATTCCTGAGCTGCCTCTTTCATAGGTATCTACTCTCTGTTCCCTTTGCAATGAATATAACCCTTGTGTTCCTTACAAAGACTTTTTAAGTTGTAGATAGCAGGAAATAGATTAATGTAGTATCCACATGATCTCCTGTCCTGTTTGCAACTTAAGGTCACTCTTCTGGTAACTTCAGGCTTTCTTATGTACCCTAGGCTGCCCCAAAACTTGCACTCATTCAGATTTTTAGGTGCTGCAGGCACCCTGGTGGCCTTGCAGCAGCAGAGTTTGCCATGGTGTGTGCAAGGTCTGTCTTCTAACTAGTGAATGAGTTAACTGTATGAAATTAGATTTTGTAGGGAGATATGCTGGTATTACTGCTTCTAATCAACTCTTTCCCCTATAATCCATTCACTGATCATATTGAAAAATGTCACTTTCTGTAGTATTGAGATTCATTTCTATAGTACTGAGGTTTTGCTGCCAAGAGGTTTGCATTTTTTAATGATAGGAACTGCTATGTGCTAACAATTTTGTATGGTTAATTCCTTTTCTTGCAGCCTAAATGCTGAGTATCTTTGAGCAGCAATAGCAATGGTGGCTTCATTATGGATGCTGTTACTGTCCATGTTGCCAGTGGTGCTCCTAAACCTTGTGCTCAGATGTCTAACCTGTTACTTAGTTAGCCTGATACTGTTCTTTAAAGAAAAAGTCTGCACTGAAAAAAAAAAAATGTTTGGCAGCACTTCATACTAAACCTGAAATTTTATTATTTGCAGGTATCTGTTAAAGTGGTCGTTTTATGTTCTCAGCTCTGTTTGGATAAATGGTTATTATCAAACTTTAATGTGATCTGTTTTCATTAGAACCTCTAGGCAAAGGATATGCTGTTGCATGTGCCCAAGAAGGAGAAGAGAAAAAGCAAGCTTCTGGTTCATCTGGCACCAGAGGAACTAGAAGAAAATTTGTTAACACTACTCCTAGAAGAAGATCTGCACGAAACAACAAAAATGAGACTCTGGATCAATCTCAGAGCTCCCCTCAGTCGAGCAGTTCTGCGTGTGGTGCCTCTGATGGCAACAACCCATCTCTTAATAAATCTCCTTCAGAGTCAGAGAAGGCTCCTCCAAAACGAAAGTCTAAAAGAGCAGTTAAACAACAAACACCTGTGGCAAAAAAGAAACTGAGAAGTTCTGCACGTTCTGAAAAATCATCCAGTGATTCAGTGGAAGGTGATGACATGGCAGAGCCTGAAGCAATTCTAACATTAGATAAAGACCAGCAGTCGGATAATGAAAGCAATAAAACAAACATTCCACAGAAAAATAATGCAGAAACAGAATCTGCTAATGGGTTGGAAAGCTGCAGTGAACATGCAGAAACTGAGGAAACTACAGGAGAATGTGACAAAGATGAAGACACTTCAAACAATGTGGATGTAAGTTTTTCTATTGAATTACCTCCAGTACAAAAGTCAGGGGAAGAATGTCAGGAATTTGAAGTAAAAGGTATTACTGAAAAAAATGTAGATCATGAGAATCAGGACATCTGTGAAAGTACTTGTGAACAAATGGAAACGGTAGCTAGTTCCAGAGATGAAGTATGTGACCATACAACTCTTGAAGAAGTAGACCAGAGACTGTGTAGTCCTCAAAATGAATTGACGGAGAATGTAGAAACTGCAACAAAAAATGATCAGCCTATAACTAGTCCAGAAAATGAGTTGTTGGAACATCCAGGACCTTTGGGAAAAGATCAGCCATTAGAGAGCCCCAGAAGTGAATTGCCTGAGCATTCAGAAGCCATAGAAATAGGTAATTCTGAGGCTGAAGAAAAAACACTAGTAGACTGTGCAAATACAAATATTCAAACCTTAAAAACTCCTCAAGATGAAGAACCAGACACATCAATACACAGCATTTCCATGGACAATACATCAGAACAACCCTTAAAAGACAATGCTGCTCCAGAAAGTGAAGAGGGCAGGACTTCAGGGTTACCTCAGGTCAACGCTGAGCATAAACATCTTGGTGAGGATGATAATGAAATGATACCAATGGATTGTGACTCATTTTGCAGTGACCAGAATGAACCTTCGATTGAGCAGTTGCCACCAGTTGAACGCCCAGAGCAAGGAGAAGTCAGCTCCTTACAGTGTGATGTAGTAAACTGTACATCAGTTTCAGGACTTTCTGATAAAAAAGATGAAGCTATTCCTCAAGAAAGAGAGTGCCAGTCTGAACTCAAAAAAGAAAAGAAGACTAGAACTAGAAGGTCTAGGTTTCACTCTCCATCAACAACTTGGTCTCCTTCTAGGAGAGAGGGCAGGAAGTCTCAGTCTCCATCACCTAAAAGGGAGATGACCAGAGACAGGAGCTCACGATCACCCAAGAAGGAAACTGTCAGGGAGGGAAGGAGGTCCTTATCTGGGTCTCCAAAGAGAGACGTGCTCAAAGATGAGAAAAACACACCACCTCAATCTCCCAAAAGGGAAAGTTTCAGGGAAAGCAGGAGATCATCTTCTAGGTCAAGAACTAGGGATTCATCTCCAAGACAAAAATCTAGATCTCGAAGCAGTGATAGAGACAGTCAAAGAAGAGATCGTGACAGAGAAAGAAGAGCCAGGAGGTGGTCTAGGTCACGGTCACGATCTAGGTCAAGATCACGATCCAGGACAAGGAATAAAGCTGCTTCATACTCCAGAAATGAGAAGGAGAGTCATTCACCTAGATGGAAAGAGAGATGGTCAAATGACAGCTGGAGGAGTCCCAGGGGAAACGATCGCTACAGAAGAAGCGATCAAGAGAAACAGAATGAAAGTCTTAAAAAAGAGAAGGACAGCACAGAAAAAAACAATTATGATCAGTGTGCTTCAGACAAGAGGAGGAATGATTGTCCAGACTGGGTAATGGAAAGGATAAATTCAGTTCCTGAAGTCAGGAACAGAGAGAGAGAGAAACCGCACTGGGAAGACACCAGGCATGATAATTCGGGACACTCTTGGAATAAAAGCTTTGGTTCAGGTTGGTTTCCAAATCGAGGAAGAGGTCAGCGTGGCCGAGGTGGGCGTGGAAGAGGTGGTTTCATGTATGGAGACCAGAGTGAAAATCACTGGCAAAATAGAAAACCTGTCTCAGGGAACTCGGATGGTTCTGGGAATGAAACGTCGAGGTTCCCAGAGCATCAGCCCTACAAGCGCAGGAATGAACAAGATTATTCTTTTGATACTCCTGCTGACAGATCAGGCTGGACATCTGCATCCAGCTGGGCTGTAAGAAAGACTTTACCTGCTGATGTGCAGAATTACTATTCAAGAAGAGGACGCAGTTCACCAAGCCCACAGTCTGGATGGGGAATGAGACAAGAAGAGGAGGCACCTGAACAAGGTATTCATGGTTTTGAAATATAAAAGCTCAGTCACAGCTGCAGTAGCTGAGTAAAATCCTAGTCACATTTACCTATCGCATTTTGATTCATTCTTCAAAATAATTGGGGGTGAATCTGTAGTATTTTTGTAATATGGAGGCTTACAGGTGTGGAGTTTGGGGATTTCTTCTATTTTGATGGGGGTTTTGGTGGCTTTTTGGTTTTGCTTAAAGTTCGACATACTTTAAAGACTATGCATATGGAGAGTGCTACTTAAGTAAATTATTTTGATTGAAGAAGAAAGCATATCCTCTTCATGGCTAGTTTTAGCATCTGCACAACTTTTAAAACCAGTGATTTTTTTCTCAGAGATCTGCACTAGTCTGTGCAGACCCACACAGTAGATTCTAGAGATGACAAATCATTATGTTAATGTTTATCTTCTAAATAAGCTCCTCTTTATATGGTGAAAAACATCTTTGGAGACTTATGAATGCAAACCCAGTACTTTTACTGTACTTCAGCATTAAAATGCCACTAAAGCCTCTATAAAAATCTGGTATTTTTTGTATTATTTTCTGAAAAGTAACTGCCCTGACAGAAATAAACTTTGTGCTAGAAAGTGAGTTAACTGTGGATGAAATTTGATTCTGAATGGCTAAAAAGTCATCCATGGATTATTAATGCTTAATTATTATTAATTTTTTATCCATTTTCATCCTCTACACCAGCAATTTTTTCCTCCTTTTCAGAGACAAGTGTGTCAATGGCCTCTTGGTTTTGAGGCAAATTTGTCATCTTTCAGTCTGCTGCAGGCAAAATTTATCAAACTTTTAATTTAAAATGCAGTGTGATTTGCAGACTTCATTTCACATAGTTCAGGAACAATCACACTGTTATATTCACTTTTGAAACATGATTTCAGCTCAGAATAGTACAGTGATCTCTCAACACAGTAAGAAAGGCAGTGTTCACATCATGACATGATTGTGAGTAAAATGGTCATGGGCAACCTGCTCTTGCTGACCCTGCTTGAGCTGGGTGTAGTGGTGGACTAGATGGTCTTCATTAGGAACCTTTCCAATCTCAGTGATTTTATTATCCCATTTATTTTTTTTTAAGTTGATTTGGGGTGAAGTTAAGGGTTTAAATCCCTGTCCCTGTGAATTAAGTTAAAGGGTTCCTCATGGATGGGATTCTGAGGGAAGGGCATCTATTATAACCCATCAAGTGTTTCTTAGGACTAATTTCTTGACTTCTGTGAGGTTTACTGCTTTTACCTAGACTTTAACCTTTTGGCTTCTGATGAAGACAGTGAGAGAGTAAAGTAATCTCTTTAAGTGCCATTCTAAGAGGTTGTGTTTGTTTTTTTCTAGCAGTTGTACCATTACAGAGATTTTGAAAAACTCTTTTCTGACTATGGAATCCATCTTTGAAATTGGTTGAGGGTCATTTATTTTTCAGTGAAGAAAACCCTAGCAGAGTGTTTCTGTAGGTAGCCAAAAAGGCTCCAGCCAGTGTGTGTGAATCAGGCAAAGGGGAGCAGCACGTTGCATGTGTGTTAACCTATGACTAACCTGCAGTTGCAGAAGCTGCATAAGTTGTCTTCCTGCTCTTTGGGGCAGAAGTACTGTTTCAGTGTGATGAAATAATTGGTTAGCACATAACTGTGCTGTGGGAGCAAACAGAGAAAATAGAAATTCAAAATTTAGGCTTCCATATTAACTGAGTTTTAAAACTCTGAAACTGGTATTTGGCTCCGTGACGAATGTTGTGTAATAATCTAATGCAATACCTTTAAAATATTCTGATGATACAAAGCTTTTTGATACTTCTTGAAGAGTTCAGACACCTGGCTCCACTCTTGCTTTATAAACTATGAATTTGCTACTTCATATATATTGTCTGTATTTTCTTTTGATAGATCCAAACCTCAAAGACCAAGGCAACCAGCAAAGCGATGGTTCTCAGTTACCAATAAACATGATGCAGCAACAAATGAATGCAATGCCACAAGTGAATGCACAGCACCAGCCTATGAATATGTTTCCGTATCCAGTGGGTGTCCATCCTCCCATGATGAACATGCAACGAAATCCTTTCAGCATCCCCCCTCCAATGCCCATGCATCTCCCCACTGGAGTGCCTCTCATGCAGGTAGCTGCCCCCACAAATTTATCTCAGGGATTACCTCCGCCTCCACCTCCACCCCCACCATCTCAACAAGTCAGCTACATTGCTTCACAGCAAGATGGAAAACAATTGCAGGTATGCTTTATCAGAAGCCATGGCAAGGGCAGTGTTGGAGTAATACTGAAGTTAAGAGTTTCTTATACTGAGCACCATAAACATGATAAATTTATACTTGCAGTTTCTTTCTCTCTTGCCTGTCGTCTTCCATTCCACACCAAATTTTAAGTGGTAGTATCCATGAGGGTAGGGATTGTTTTGGCACTGTAGCTTGTAAATATTAGTGCCCAACACTGTAACTGGATTTTTTTTTTTGTAATGAGGTGTTCCAGCTGGTAATAGAACACTGAAAAACTTCAGCAATGCTGTCCATTAACTTTCTGTTTTTAAAGTGCCCCATTTTGAAAACACTTTTCCCTTTCAAAACCTGAGTAATTTTTTTTAAGCTTTAAAAAATATTTGAATCACCTTTCAGCAGCATGTAGGGAGTGACCTCAACCTATTTGTTGCAGGTCTTACCCATGAGATGTATCAGCAGAGGAAAATAATCACGTACTGCATGGCACCCATTTGTTCCACACTGTCATTCTCCATCTGTCACTTTCTCAGCAGCTTCCCCCCCATTTTCTACTCTGTTTAATCTTTTGAGCCTTTTTATTAATAATTTCCAAGCTTTCTTTGCTATGTTTTGCTTTCCCTGTCTTGCCCAGTTCTCCTGCTTTTTGCATGCCCTGTTTGAGACCTAACTCCCCCTTCATTTCTCCAGTTTCAAAAAGACTCTGCTGTGCTTGAGGCAGGTCAGACCATCTTTTTGAGCCTTTCAAGCTATCATAAGACAGACTTCGTGTGTGTGAGCTCCTCCTGTAGCCAGCTGTTGACATGAAGAGCTTTTATATGAGGGAAAGGAGTAAGAACAACTTCCAGGAGAATGTGTGCATCTTCCTGCAAGGAGATGTAGCGCTGCATCTGAGATGTATAAAAGGGCTCTCCAGGGTTTCACTGAGGTTCGTGCTTTTCTTTTGTTGCAGGCTGTCTGCTCTAGCCTAAAATGCTTTCTATTTCTAAAAATGCATTCTAGGTTGAAAAACTGACGTTCTAGAACAGTGATTTCTATCCCTCTTTCCATGTGTCACCTGTATAAAGATTTGGAGCAAACTGATAAATGACCTACATTCGTTCCACTTTCAGCTGCAGTTTGTATTCATTAGCTTAGAACAAAAGAAGTTAAGTACAGTGGGGCTGCAGGCCGTATGAAATACTTTAATACTCTGCAAGCTAAAACTGTAAGGCACTTTTGGAACTAAAATGCTGGTAAATTGCTTGTTGATTTGATTAGTGCCTGCCATCTAATTAAAATATTTTCCCAATTGGACATTCAGTAGGTTTGACCTCTAAAAATTGAAGAAGTAGGAACTTGAGCTGCATAGCTCTGTGACGTGTAGTATCCAGTGCAGCAATAAATACATTTCTCTAAAGATTGTGTATTGCTCCAAAATACAGTTATTTGTTAGCAGAGCCTCTGTTACATCTGTTGCTCCCAGCTGCCTTTGTGGAATAGTGTCCATGAACCTGAATCCTCTCTGGAGCTGCTGTGGCTTTTTCTTGGAGCTTTCAATGAACAAGTCCTTGGTGGTAGCACAGTAGAAATTACTGGATACTGCAGGAGTTGACCCGTTCTTCCTGTTGAAAGGAAGATGAAGCGAGTGTTGGCATGCTGGTAACAACAGCCTCAGCATCAGTGTCTTTTCCAAGGACCTTAAATTCCTGTTTCATTGTTTTCCATCTGGATAAATACAGATGGGCAATCTGTAACGGTGATTGCCCGCAACAGAATAGTGTTTAGGGTATCCTGCTGGAAACATATTGAGAGAATGTGTATTTGGCTTTTGCTTAAAAATCACCTCCATCTGAGGTCTGAGCACTAAATTTCTTGATTCCAAAGTATCAACAGTGCCTGTGGTCTTTTGTTGGTGTCTGGAAATGTACAGAAAATGGCTTCTCCTGAAGAACAGATTCTGGTGCTTCAACCAGCATTTCACCTCTGGCAGACGTGTGGGGGTGTTCACACTTGTATTTCATTCACAGCTTCTATCTGGTAACAAATTTGAAAAATAATGTTTTCAAAGCAGCATTGGTATGATGCAGGAAAGCAAGTGTGTTTTAATATAACTTTTTCAATGTATGTTTAGGTCCTGGTTTTTTTTTGTTGTTTTGTTTTTTTTTAAAGTTGATCTGATTTACAAAACAGGGCTTCCTGTACACCTCTGTGACAATTAGAAAGGTTCTGCAGCTATGGGCTTCCTTCTCTTGTGTTTTAACACCCTTTCTCTGTGCCTGTTTGCAGGATACCTTATTTGCTTTATCATGGGAGGCAGAGCAAGTGTTTAGCAGCCACAGTGATGACATGAAGGTTGCTTTGCTTTTCAAGTTTTTTGTTTGTTTTTTTTTTTTACATCTGAGTAGATCTGATGTAAAGTGTGTACCTTCCAGAATAAGGGATGATGTGGACATCAACTAAACAAACCAAAGCATGTAGGATTTGTGCTCTTTCTGCAGCTGCTGAGACTTGTAGGAGGGCACACTGACTTACTGAAGGGTAATGTATTAACCACTGATAACTTTTCAAAACAGGGTATTCCAAATGCTGCTCATGTAAATAATAACGTGAGTGCTCCAGCCTTGCCTGCTCCGACAGCAGTCCTGGGAAGTGTGGGAACAGTGCAGGGACCAAGTTTGGGTAATGCAACATCGTCCACTCACATCAAGAGCTCCAATGCAGCTGTAAAACTGGGAGAGAACAAAGCAAGTGTAACGGTGGAAGCCAGTGCAGATAGCTCGAAGAAGGACCAGGCAAGTTCAAAGATCAAGAGTATATTTATATGTTTTTTAATACACTGCTTTATATATTTATGTATATACACACAACTTATAGTTTTATATAACTGCACAGATTTTGATATACTAAAAAACAGCAAACTGACAGTACCCCTTCTTTGTAATATACTTGATACCATGATCAACAGGATATTTTGGTGGCAGATGTAGGACATAAAGCTCTTTTTAAGGTAGCCTTCTTTAAAGCAGCACTATTGGAAGTATTATTTTATTGCTGTGGGAGAGTGTTCTGTCCTTTGTAAAACACAGACAGCTCTCCTGGGAGCTGGAAGAAGTGAGGGGAGCGTGATTTTCTAGTCTTAAGATTTAATCTGACTGATAAGGCAGGCAGTGGAGAATAACACAACTTCATTTTTTTTCATCAGAAATTGTTAATTCAAGAAAAAGCAGCACAAGAGGTCAAACTAGCTATTAAACCTTTCTACCAAAATAAAGACATCACTAAGGAAGAATATAAAGAAATCGTGCGGAAAGCTGTAGATAAAGTAAGTTGATGTAGTAATCAAAAATGCATCCATTTCCATTGAAGGTGGGGCTTGGGGTGGATTTCCTAATCTTGTGGGAACAACTGGGAAGGGGAAACAGGAAAAGCAGAAATACCTGCGTGTTTTTCCATCCATGAGAGCTTCCTTAGCTCTTCCCGGAACGTAACTGATTTATTGTGTGAAAGAGTTGAATGGGAACTTGGGAAGTGTGTGGAGTTTCCATAGTTGTTCTGCCTGAGATGGAGAAACCTGGGGTGTTGGGAAAATAAATAATATGGAACCTAATCGACCCCAAACTACTTTTTTTTTTTTTCCTTAAAACTGTTGTAGGTTTGCCATAGCAAGAGTGGAGAAGTTAATTCTGCAAAAGTGGCAAATCTGGTCAAAGCATATGTAGACAAATACAAACATTCACGGAAGAAAAATCCTGAAGAGGCAGTCTCCTGTGAAAGGAAATAGAACATGTTTTCAGTTTTTAATCTTATTGTATCTGCAAAGTGCAATTTCAACATGAACCATTAACTGAAAATTGTACATGACAGTGATTTGAGTCTGGTTTTGATAAAATTATTTTTCAATGTGTAGTATATAATGTTTTGTTCTAAATAAATAGAAATCTGCAGGGCAACTTCTTTATTCCTTTTTAAAAACAGATGTCTAAGAAAAAATAAAGATGTAAAGAAAAATCATTAGGAATGTACTATTGTGTGGATACCTAGATGTACAGCATTTTGACTTGAATAACAGAGTGCATTAAATTAGAAATTTGAGTACATTGGTTTTGGAACAGGTATGTACAGTACATGTAATCGGTCAGATTAAAGTAATTTTTTTTTCTTTTGATTTCTCCCTAATGTCAGCAAAGATGAAATAGTGTATTGCCTTGATAAGTATTTCTAGTGTTAACTGGACAGGCTGAATGCAGGGGTCACAGTGTGTATATAGAAAAGCACATGGAGTTGTCTGAACAGAAGATCTGTTTAGATTTTAAAGAGAAAAATCATGAACAGTAAAATGCAGTGTCCAAAGCCATGGGTGCTGCATGTCTGTTGTAACACCAAATAAAAATTATGCTGCTTGGTTTTGTTTGTGATGTTTTTCAATTTGTTTCAACATAGTGGGATGAAGTTGAGTAGTTTTTAGGTGCTGAAAGCCCTAAAAGTCACCTCACACTGACAAGCTCAGTTCATGTCTAACCCTGCTCTTAGGTAGCAGACCATTAGCAGGCTAGAGCTGGATGTTCAGAAGCACAAACCAATTTATTCTTCGAGTCAAGAAAGCTGGAGTTGGTTAGTGGGTGCCCAATTGATCAGAGACCCAAGAGTTGTGTAAAATTCACTGCATTATACTTCTCTTTGCTAGTTAAGACCATGGGTCACCAGGCTTGTATCACTGAGTGATCAGGCTGAAGTCGCTTGCAACAGCTTCTCTGCTTCCCTGAGCACTCTCAGGTAGAGAGGTTCCTAGAAGGTACCACAAGGATTTTAAAAGCAGAGGTGGGGCCAGTGAAAGGGCTGGGGGAATGCTTACACCTAAGGTAAAATCAGCTTTGCTGAGGAAGCAGCAGAGTGTTGCTGGAACTGATCACTACACTCATGGACAGAATAGCTTGGGGTCTTTCAGACTGGTGTGGAGAGGAGTTTTACTCTGAGACAGAAATATTTGTTCCTTTAAGACAGCACTTGACAAGTCAGTGCTCCCACCCCTCCTGCAGCCTTTGGTGGGGGCTCAATCTGAGCTCTCTGGGCTCACAAGCATAAATGAACCATTTTGACAGAAAGGATCAATTGTGTTTTCTGAAAAATTCTCTCTCTAGCCAGTGGTCCCCAAATGAACTTTTCCTGACAGAAAGAAGTCTTACCCTGTAAGTAACTTTTGCAGAAGCCTGAGGAAAAAATAAAGGATATACAGCCCTGTACACACACCAGGCAGTAAGTAGAGATATATCTGTTATTAAAAAATGTGATGTTTGTCACAGAGGTTGATCCTTTTAGCTAGAACTTTTTGCCGACTTAACGAAGCATTTGACTCTATATTTATCTTTGTGTGCCTCAATGAAGATACTTTGTAAATTAGAAACATAGAGTACATTTTCTACAGTCAAGCCAGGTTTTCAGGTTTTGCAAAATACTCAGTTTTACACTGTGGTAGCAGTTTGTATGATTTCTTGAACTATTTTAAGCTAAAATTGGTTAGCACTTTTGAAGAATGTTGTAGCAAATTGCTATGTCTATCCTGGTTTATCACGCCATGCGTTCTTATTTTTATTACCTTCTTCTCTGGATACTTGGATTTTAATGGCTTTTTGTATCTTTTTATCTATACAGTTGAGCCTTGCTATAAAACCCCTTTCAGGAGCCAGATAAATCTTTGGTGGTGATTTGGTTTTTTTCCCTTTTAAAGGAGAGGTGGAAATTGGGTGGGAAGGAATAATGGGGGATTTAAACTGGGAGAGGGGAGGGGGTCATTAATGTTTTGTTTTGCAGCTCCTGGCTGGAAGATAAGCTGTCACTTGCTGCCACGTTGTTGGGGCAGTGGCTATAGTGATGCTCCACTGTATTTCAAAACATAGTGAAGAATAGCAGGTAGAGTAGCACATGCTCAGTAATGTTATTTTTTACAATGAAATACTTTAGAACTTACCAGAAAATATGCAGTTCATTGCAATTTATGTGTCGAATTAAAAAATACAAAATAAAAATGCATTGCCTTAATATGTAGATGATTCCTATATTTCCCAAAAAGTTATCAGGTCTCTTGTTGCTGCAGCTGCCCAAGAAGGCACCTACCTTAACTTTGTAGCCATGTTTTTGTTGAAATAGTGTGAAAGCTGTATTTCTATTTATTGAAACTCCTTGTACTGAAAGTCCCAGCCTGCACTAGCACTGGAAGCAGAGTGATGGGGACACTGGGCCCTGATGGTGCCTCCAGGGGTGCTGTAATATATTCAGTCCAAATGGCCTTGAGGGGAAGGATTGCAGAACCTGGTACCTCCTGGGAGCTTGCACACCTCAAAAGGGTTTTCCTTGCACTCCTTCCGCCCTCTCACTGTGCTCTCACTGTGCGTGCTGCTTTAATGTCTCATCCTAAAGATGTACCTTAGGAGCACAGTGGCTGTCCAAAGCCCACAATATGATGTTTGTAGCATAAGGCTTGGAGTGCTGTCTACTGAAAAAAAAAATCTAAAAACTAGTTTTGTGTAGTGCTTAACAGTTTCTAATAAATTCTTTTCACTAAAGCTGGCAGTAGTCTGTGTTTGCTCTTAAATAATTCTGGCTCAAGTGGTTTAATTTAGAAAGCAACTTAAGTGCTGTCCCTTCTGTACATACGCATATTGAGCTTCTTTCTTGTGTTGTTTGGGCTCCCCCTTTACAGCTTAGCCTGTCCCCAGCTGCTCCCAGCTGAAGGGAAACAAATCCAGGTGGCAAAATGTCCCTTCAGCGGGCAGGGTGCAGCCGGGGGGTGCCGGGGTTTGGTCTCTCAAAGCTGTGGCTCTCTGCCTGCTGCAGATTCCCTCTGCTCTTCTCTATCCTGCTGCATGGAGCCAGGGGCAGGATTGGAGCCAAGTGGGTCATGTCCTGTGCAGAGGAACTACCAAAACAGAGGGAGGGCTTCACTCAAGTGGCCCCTTGGGAAATGAGCATCTTCCTTGGGAGCTGCATTCCAGGCATCCCTGTACTGCCTAGGATTAACCCCACGGCAGGTACTGCAGAGAGAGAGAAGCAGCACAAGAGCCTGGTGTCCTTCGAGGTGTCTGGCTGCCTCCTCAGGGAAATCCTAAGGGATTTGGGATTGGTTTGTTTGGGTGGTAACAGCCAGGCTGTCATGAGGACCATCTGCACAGTCTCCTCAAAGGGCAAATGCCCTGTCACACAAAGTGGTGGGAGGAAGGGGATGGTGTTTTGGAGCTGAGCTGTGTCAGCTCGGGCAGAGTCATTGCTGAGCATGAGCAGGCCCAAACATCCAAAAAGGAGAGGGCTGTGAGGACAGACAGCAGCAGGGCCAGAGGAGTTCATTAGTTAGGACTTGGAATTTTTGATGAGCAAGTGGTCATCAACCAGACTGGTTTGTGAAGCTAAAGCCTTTTTAAATTTTTGATCCTGCCTCAGCAAGCAGTGTCTTAAAATCTTTACTTGAGTTGGCTGTAGAGATCACTGTGCCAGAGTTTACTGCCAGAAATAGGGTTTGGGTTTGGTTTTTTTCCCTAAAAGCCATATCTCAAGCATCATACTACACCAGCATTTAAAACAATACATTGATTCCAAAAGGCAGATGTAACACCTCTGGAATTAACAGTTATGAAACTCTGCTGGCAACCTTTTTTTCATTATTTTTAAGTATCACATTACTCTATAGAGAATAGCAAGGACAATAATGCAAATAAGTCAGTTTCAGTGATTAAAGAGTACTTATTAGATGCAGCAGCATCAAAATAACAGCATCGGAAGATTTTTTTTTAAATTACTAACCTAGAGATTAAAAAAACCCAAAACACTAAAAGCATAGGTAACTGCTTGCATAAAAAGAGATGAAGCTGTGAGAAGGAATATGGAATATCACAGGAATATGGAACTGGACTCCTATGGTTCCAATATCAGTGAGTGACAAGTCCCAGAGACACCCAGCACCAGCAAGCTTTCAACCTCATCTTCATTCTCACAGACCATTTGTGCAATAAATACACAAGGGGTTTACAGAAACACCGTGGATGCTCATTATCCACAGTAAACATTCCAGAGTGGAATCCAACACAGAAAAATTACTGCAGGAGCCAAACCCGAGGAATTTTGGCAGCAGGTTGTCATATAATTAGTCCTGAAGTGTTGCAGAAATTAAACCTACAACCACTGATTATATGTTGAGCATCAATCAAGAATAGCCAGGGATTCCTAGATCCCTTGGTGCAATGGTAGATGAGATTTAAAGAGGCTTAACAACTCCTGAAAGTCAGAGTTGTAAATTCCAGAGCCTTTTACAAATATTGAGGGGGAGGCCCAGGGACCCAGGTAGTGCCCACAGCGATGAAGCCCCGGGGCACAGACAGAGTCAATAGGAAACGTGTTATTAAATAGCACCCAGGAGAAAAGGCTCCGCACACACTCTGTCATCATTATTTACCACTGCACGGTACTTGGTATTTAAATGAACTGAATTAGACTGACAAACTCCAGGACACTCCCTCTGAGAAATGTGGCTCTCTCGGAGGCACAAGATCTGCCCCTGACTAACACACGTGGCAGCTGCTGCTCCCTCTGCGATGAACACAACTTTGCTGCATAAACTCAACATTCCCAAAACCCGAGGGATTAAACCACCAACTCGGGGGGTGGGAGCCCCTCCTCCCCCAGGGGCTCAGCCCCCGCCTCCCTCACTGACACGGGGCGGCTCTGCAGCCACATGGGCAAACCAGAGAGGGCACAAAGAACTGGACTTCCAGAGCCTTTCAGCACACCCCATGCTCCAGCCTGGGGTCCCAGGGTGTTCCTAGAGGGAGTTTGTCACAGTTCAGGCCCAGCCGGTACCAACCAGGCCTCCGCTCGCTCACCCACCCCCGTCCCCACTGTGAAGTGGAAAGGAGGGGAGGAGAAAATCCACCCCAAAGCTCGGGACGGGAGACAAGGACGGCAGGGGGGGAGGGGTTTGCATTCCCCAATTACAGTAACAGCCAAAAACCAGACTGACTCAACTTGGAAAAACTTATTTAATCTACAAGGAGGAAGAGGAAACATGGCCACCAGATCTCACTACCTTATCCCCCCCTACCCCTCCACTGTTCTCGGTCCCGGATCCCTTCCCTGCCGCCCCCCCCTCAGGGCACAGGGGAGGGGCAGGGGGGGGTTCAGGGTCAGTTCCCCACACGGTGTTTCTGCCGCTCCTTCCTCCTCAGGGGGAGGACTCCTCACACTCTTCCCCCGCTCCAAGGCGGGGTCCCTCTGACGGGAGAGTCCTTCAGGAACCCCTCCGACATGAGTCCTTCCCACAGGTGCAGTCCCTCAGGAACTGCTCCAGCCTGGGCCGCACACAGAGTCACGGCTGCTGCAGGAGCAGTCACCTCCTCTGGCAAGGGGCCCTCCATGGCTGCAGATCCACATCTGCCCCTGTCTGTGATCCCGCACAGGCTGCGGCTCCGTATCTGCCCACCTGTGGCACTTCAGGGACTACAAACCGACATTTACCCACCGTGGTCCTTCAGGGACTGCTCCACCGCGCTCCTCCATGGGCTGCAGGGGCACAGCTGCCATCTCACCATGGGCTGAGGGGAAATCTCTGCCCAGGTACCTTTCCCTCTCCTTCTGCAGTGACCCTGGTGTCTTTGCTCTGGCATTGCTCTCTCACTTCATCCTCTGCTCTGCAGGTCCTTACATTTTTTGCAGTTTCATTTTCCTTTTCTTTAATATGTTACTGGCAGAGGCACATACAGCTTCCCTCAGCTGCTTGGCCTTGGGCACAGGTGGGGCAGGGATTGGAACCAGGGCAGCTTCCAGCAGCTTCTCACAGGAGCCACCCCTGTGGCCCCCCTGCTTCCAAAACCCCACTGCACTGACCCAAGACATTTAAATCTGAAGAGCTGTAATAAATATACAGCAGTAGTTGGTATTCAGGGGAAACACAAGACCACACAGGGCAGGCACGTCCTGCTATTTGGGTTGAGGGACATGAATTAAATTTTTGATGCACTGTGGGGTTTACTACAGGCTTTAGCCGTAGGTCAGTTGGCCAAGACTTCACTGAGGCCCGGGACAGAAATTTGAAGCCATGATCCTTCTAAACCCTGCCAACCCCAGGTGACCCAGGTGGAACAGCCCCAGTGGTGGCCCAGAGCAGCTGTCCCTGAGCAGTGGCAAAGCTCTGCGTTGTGAAGGTTGCCCAGGGAAACACAGCCTGTGAAACAGCACCCACCCCATTTCTTCATTACCCCGGTGACATCTAATGGGGTGATGTAACCACATCATTAACTTTTCTTATGGTGTAGGCTCCCTGTTTCCAAGATCTTATTCCAAAGGAATAAGCAAGAAGTCCAGGCCCTCCTTCCTCCCTTACTGCTCCCTCCACCAGCTGACCTTCCCAGGGCCATGTCCTGCCCAGTGAGGAGCCCACCAAAGCAGCAGCAGAACTGGGCTGAGGGAACAACCTCCCACCCTGTAGGACTTGTTTCACACTTTATGATTCACCACCTAATTCCATCCGAAGCAACATAAACACAGTGAGCCCCGCCCAAAGGTAAGGGACAAGCAGATATTTGGGTAGCATCAGAAAAACTTACTCTAAGCCAGGACAGCAAGCCACCCCATGGACGTGCAGGTTTTGAAAATCCCAAACAACAAAACCAGCAAAACCTCTCAAAACACAGCTTGAGATTTAGTCCGCTACTAATCAGCTCAAAGGTGCTCAAAGGTATTCAAAGACAATCTTAAAACAGCTGTTGAACAGCCACCAAGAGCAGAAGACAGACCTCACTATGAGTCAGCTCTGTTAAGATTTTGATACACAAATGTTGCATTTGTTTTCACCTCAGGTAAAAAGTAATCACCTTTTTGATGGTATCAGTTCAGGTTACTCTCTGATTATCACAGACAGAGAGAAGCCAAGGAACAAATGGAAATGATGTCCTGAGAAACAGTCAATTTTGATGCAACCACATGAAATCCAGCAGGGTATTAAAACCAGCTGAAAGTGGTTTTGAAGTGACAGTAATTTAAGAATGTATTGCCATCTCACCAAAGATGAACTGATAATAATGTACAGCAATCAGACCTGAACTGCCTGACACTTGAAAACAATGCACAAACTCAAAGCAGCCCATGTGAAATCCCCACTGCCCAAAGGGATCCACCCCTGTGGAGCTGCAGGTGCACCCTCTACCCCGCAGGACACAGAGCATCTGTCCCCACAACCTTCATAGAATTATCAGAGTTGGAAGGGGCCTCTAGGGGTCACCGAGTCCAACTCTCCCACTACAGCAGGATCACCCAGAGCACATTGCACACAACTGCATCCAGGGGGGTTTTGAATGTCTACAGAGAAGGGGACTCCACAACCTCCCTGAACAGCCTATTCCAGTGCCATCACCCTCAGGTTTTTTTCTTCTGTTTAGATGGAACTTTCTATGTTCCAGCTTGTGCCCATTGCCCCTGGTCCTGTCACTGGAACTACTGGGAACCTTCCATATCACTGCTGTCTCTGTGCACGTCATCATCTTACACAGCAAGGGCCTGCAGCCACCCATGTGAGGAAGGACTGACAGCCTAATAACTACCTGGGAGAAAAGACAGAGGCAGGAGAAGGAGCACAGCAGGATGATTGCAGGTATCCCTAGCTGCTGCGTGTCACGGTATCCCAATAAACTGCTGATTTATCTTCCCAGAGGGCAGGGCAGCACTGTGATCCCTGTGTTCCAGCAGATGAGACACTTCCATGAGCCGTGACTTGCTGCAAGCCACAAAAGTGATCCAGGCAGTGGTGGGAATTGTACTCAAACCTCACTACG
>JAAWXA010000009.1:28405468-28502968 GCA_038090715.1 Florisuga fusca | reverse complement strand
TTCAGCCCTGTTCTTTAATTCAAGAGAAGTGAACGAGGCAAACCTTTCAGGGGAGACTGAGTCTTCTTTTGTTCACTATCTACTTGCTCACATCTTGTGCAAGAAACTGTGCACTAAAATTGCAAAAACTAAATTCAAGCCAGCCCAGCCCATCACAGCCCAACATCTGCACAGTAGAAGCAGAGTACAGAAAATCCCACAAACACTTTATCAACATGTGGAACACTCTATGGACTTGGCAAAGGAAAATACTCAAGGATGCTTTTAATGGTAAAGTCAACAGCAAACTTGTTCCATTTTTTCTCCTAATGGAACTTTTTGTGGGTTTTTAACACTTGGAAGAGACAAGAATACTCAGAACTCATCATTAGAAAAGTGCTACAAAAATATTATTATACTTAGAAGATCTCATTTTCAAGGATTTCTTAAATCTGGGAACACTGAAATGAGACTAATTCAGGTAACAAGGAATCTCTGGAAGCTGTGTGGTCCAACTCCTACTCAAATCAGGGCCAACTCCTTCACTAGATTCCATTGCTTAAAACTATATTGGGTTTTGAGTATCCAAGAGGCTAGAGATTGCACAGCCTCTTGGGGGAGCATGTTCTCACATTCAATCAACTCTTGTGATTACCTTTTTTTTTACTCATGATATCTAATTGGTACTTCCCTTGCTGTTCATTTCCACTCATCCATTTTACTATGCTCTCCAAGAAGAATTTGTTTCTGTCTTCATTACAACCCTCAATTAGGTAGCTGAAGATGACAGAAGGGCTTCTACAACCGCTATCAAAACTCTTTTGTTTAGAAATACAATGAGGAAATTCCTCCCTATTGAAAGGTTTTTGAAGAACAGACAAAATTAACAGATCCTTATTAGAAATAATTACTTCCACTATGATGAAGCTGAAGCAATGCAAAATAAAACCAAGAAAACAGTTTGTAAATTCTTGGAAAAAACAGAAGCAGCATGCATAGTGATTACTGGCAGAGTGAGTTACTACTGCTCCTCCTGCATCCTAAAGAACATTTCCTACTTTGTATCAGAAGTCAGTATTGGGTCTGTTAACTTACTGAAGGATCTTCTACAAGCGAGAGGAAAGCTGACAGAGTGATTTATTACAGCTAACCCAGGTTTGGAGCAGAATGCAATAGAGAGGCAGCAAGTATGAAATGCAACTCTGTGTCAGCCCAAGGAAACTCCTGTATTTGGCCCTTTCTCAGCTGTCCTGCCAATGGGAAGCTGCTTACAGGAGAATTACTTTTCAGAGGCATGGAGTACTGCCTGCAGGAGGAAAAGGGACAGACCCCAGCAAAGGCCTCTCTTTCAGCTTTCTCCAAAAGTTTAACCTGTCAAATTTACCAAACACATTTAAAAGGTCCGGATCATGAACACTGTGTTAGGTGAGATGATGGTGAGCACTTGTGTGGGGAACCGAACAGTGAAGAGTTGACAGAAATTGTACTGCCTGTACTTACTACTTGCACAGTATTGTACTTACTATAGAGGATGGCTAAAGCCTACTATGCTTTGGCACTTAAAAGAGCAGAAACAACATTGCCCACTGGTATGATACGATGCTTACCTGCGACCACATTCTGAATATTTACCAATATTTTTTAATATTAAGGCAGCTGTTAATCGGATGTGTTTAGTGATTGGTCCCTCTTTTTCATCCTACAAAAGCGAAGAGAAAAAAAATAATTAAAAGCCCTGTAGTAGCAAGCAACAATTAATGTCTAATACTTGAGTCAAACAATACTAACTGTGAAATCTCTGAAGACAAGGTTTCTGGATCCCCTCCTTAATGCCATTAGGGCAGCACTCGGATGATTCACAATGGCCTTCTGTGGTCTGGGAGTAGAGGCAGTACCCCCTGCAGCTGGCTGCCTATGTTAGTAAATAAAGAGTTAATACAAACATGCTTTGCACCAACTCTGAAAATTTATTTTGACAATTTTTGAACTTATCTAAACGAACACACAAAGATCTATTAATACTTGGTGCTGATATGTACTTTGTCTTTTTGTTTCCACAGAGATAAATGTTATTGCAAAGCCTTCAGAAGTGTCATGGGCTTTACTTTATGTGCAAAAACACTTCTCTTGAAGAAGTGCTGCTCATCACCCCTGACATTTGTGATGAAAAGCAATATATTGTACTAATGACACAGCCACTTCCTGAAGTGTACCTACTTAAAGGAATGTTTTACCAGAAAGGCTTTAACAGGAACTCTGACAGCAGCTATGCAAATGTTATCTGAGACTTGTCCAGAGAATGTCCTTAAAACATAGCTATTCAGAACTTGACACAGCTCACTGGGACACTAAGACAATACAAAATACGTATTAACTGTGGTTAGTGAGGAGTAGTATAAAGTAACATGATTTCAGTTATGATCTAAGACATAAAGCATCTAATGTTAAATCAGATCAAACATTTGTAAAACCAATTACCTGTTATTGCAGCTTTCAGAGCGAGATTAATAAACTAAGAAGGGTATTTTATAAAGCTGCTACAAATAAAAAAGATAGCGGAAGCAAATTCTCTGTTTTCAGTATTAACACTGAAGTCAAAGCTCTATTTCATGTAAAACTTTGAAAATACTCAAACAATTAGTGTTTAGAATGTATAATATGCAACTTCACTTGAGGACTAAGACTCACGTTATCATTTCAAAGTAAAGTTTTGCAGTAGCAATGGTGGAAACTATCTTTTCATACTCTAGTAGAAGTGCAAGCAGTACTTACTTGCATATGTAGCAAAAATCAAAAACAAATATTCCAATTTTTTAAAAGAAAGCCTGTAAGAGTACTACTGAGGCATCTTTCACTGTAAGGCAATATTCTAAGAATAAAACTTGGGACTGTCTGCTGATAGACACTTTCTCCATAATCTGAAGTTGTAACAACAAGGTAACCTAGGTAAAGTTTAAAGAAGGGTTCCTCTGAGTGGTTTTAAACCACAAAACAGAAAATTATGAAGTAATAACAGATTCCTCCCTAAAAACTTAGCTCATAATCCTAAATGGAAATAAGAGTTTGAAAACCTTTACAGAGTAAAGGGAGAAGGGCAGGGACTGAACTGAACAACTATTGGGCAATGGCATGTTTACAGGAGACTGAGTACCACAGTAAAGGAATTATCATCTTCGTTTTTAATTTCTGGAACATTTTTGGTTTCCTTATATTGAGAAGAACAAGGATTCATCAATGGAAGCTCTTCCAAATGTCTCTCTTCGACAGCTATCATACCATAATTTTAGAAAGTTGAAGTACTTGATTCTAGAAACATTGAAAAAGCGACAATTGTAGTAAATTAGGAAGTTATTAAAAGGATTGTCTTCTTTTTTGACTTTGGAAACGAAGTAGTTCATAAAGTTACGGTGACATCAAGTAGACTGACTTGTATCTGTGGACAAGTATCTCTCTCAAGAATCTCTCTTATTTCTTCCATTTCTTTAATTATATTATCAATTTAACTTCAAACCATACCATTCACCTTGTGATTTAAAGTTATCTCCTGCCCCACTCCCCACAGTGCAAGAAGAATATTTTTGGTACCTCACACTACCACCTTTGCTTCAGTGGCAACAAGGAAAAAAAGTAATGTGAATCCAAAAAGATTCAAATGCAGAAAGCTACAGTCAACACCCAGTTAATTGCTGCTGCTACCTGACCCTCCAGAATGTAATATTCAGCTATCTCTGAAAACCAGAAGAGGAAGAGTTAGTATAATACAACTTTAAAAACAAAGAAATACAGAATTAAAGGTACACAACCAACTCTGTAATGCAGCTTGACTTTGCCTACCTGGTACCAGCAAAAGCCACTACAGATTTTTTTCAAGTATGTATGGTGGTGTGATAGACAGAAATCAGGATGAGGGGAATGGGCCCTTGTTTGTTTCACTGTTCCACTGATTTCACTTCCAGCACCAATAACACTCTCTCTATGTGCACACTCCAAGCCAAGTGCTGTTTTACTACATGGTGAGGAATTAGGTGAAGCAAGCTGGCCTAAAGTAATGCCTAAAAAGTTGATGGCTCATACATGCTTTTTAAAGATGTTTCAGGTCCATACAAGAGCTTAGTGGCATGGACTCAGTGGTGTGCTGATGTACCTGAGAAGTTTCTAGGACTCAGCAGAAAGTATATTAAGGCAAAACCTTGTTGTAAGTCAGATTTCAGGCATGACTGTAAAGCCAGCTTGAGGTGACATCTTGGAGCAAGGCTAGGGTTCAGTTTGACAAGTCACTGATTCTGGAAAGTAAATTATTAAGTCTTGTCTCCCTCAGGTAGCCAGATGCTATTTTCAGTTGTGCAAATGTAACAGCTCTGTAAGATTATGTGGGTTACACATTACATAGAACCAAAACATTCCTGTTTGTTGATTTCTTCTTTGGTAAAAGAGATGTAATAGAGACGGGAGGGAAGAGAGTAAAAGCAACAGGCAGGGAACCTCTATGGTTCCACAAAACAGCCGAGTGCATTCACTGCCTGAGTGCTAACAGAGAAAGGTCACAGCCCTTCCTTCTGTCCCAGCCCACCTCCCCTACTGGTGCTCAAGGCACTGCAAGGCAAGTGTATTCCACTCATCTGGCAAACCTATTTTTATTGATTAGTTTTTTTAAAAAACAGAACTGATTTACCATGAAATCAAATAAAAAGTAAAGCTAGTTCTCTCACTGTAAGCAGAGCACAACCACAATAGAGAACAAGTCAGAATACCCTACACTAAGTATTGGAGAGCTCTTATTTCAACTTGTATTCTGACACCACATCCTTAGCACCTTGTGATATTGCAGTTTCAGTATTTCTGTGAGAACTGGTTATGCACATAAATTCCTACTTTCTGAATCTGACCTAATTAGGGATTTCTGCCTTACAAGTTATGTAGGAACGTTTTTTCTAATATGAGCACCTGTGCCAATTTTAAAGAGGCCTTTGAGGACACGGAGCTACTGGACGTGTTATCTGTGTGACAGAATATTTTTGAAAAGGCAGAGTTGACATCACAACATACTAGTAGATAGTCTCAGCCCTATGCTTCCCACTTACCCAGTATTTAAGGCTACATTAGCATCATTCTTCATTTTGTGGTTTTCAGAGGTCTGAATGTTGTTCAGTGTAATGGAACAAGACACCATAATACAATTGTAAAACTATGTTAGGACGTTTGTTTATAGAAAAGAATAAAAGGCCTCACAAGCGAAATTTCTCATCTTTCATACCCAACTTCCACTGCTGCCTCTGGCAGCTTGGCAATAATTTAAGTAGTCACAGATCAGACTGCAAAAATCTGCCTGAGACCATGTAATTACATCTTCAGGTTGCAACAAAGAGATTCCAGTCAGTTACTAACAAAGACCTAGTCTTAATACATTTATACAAGTAACTGAAGCCTGAATAACTCCAATATTTACATAACCAGCCCCACAACCCCACAGCAATGGGATTGCACTCCACAACATTAATTCCAGATGGTTAAAACCATTTTGGGAAAATGGAGAGCCAAGGCTAATTCCAGGTAGCAGCACAAAATTAGAAGATTCAGAGGAGCTGGTATTTATCTTGTTTGCTTGTTTAAAGAAAAGTTCATTACAAGAGTCCCTGGACCAAATCAGCCCAAATTTAGACCACAAACCTGGAAAGAATACAGCAAGTTACAAGTTAATCCATCTCAGCTGCATGAAAGGGCTGAACTATATGCAACAAATAACTTTCCATTTGGATTACAAGCACTTTCCTGTTACCATAAATGTTATAAAACGCTGACCAGTTGGGAAAAATCAGAAGAGTATGTTGAGAACAGCATTCATTACAGAGTACTGACCATATACCTTAAATAATTAACTTTTTTTTCTTGTAACTGCAACCACATCAGAATCTAGTCTCTCTTTTGCCCATTTTGTCTTCCTGTAATGGACCTCAAATTTGATTACTATTACAATGCCACTCTACATATGCAGAGTTTCACCCAGTAAACCAAGTTAGAAATACACATATTATTCCAATAATTTGTAATCCTCTTATTTTCACAACTGGTACTGGGGCTCAGCTCTCTTACTTGTTGGGAGGTTTCTGATTTCCTGCTTGTCCATGTTCATCTTGTTTTAATCCTGCTAGCAAAGCATCTCTGGAACAGTGCTTATCCTGTATGGGGAAAAGAGAAAGGCAGTGAGAAAGGTGTGTGAAAATTACTATGGAATTCCTATTATTTTCTGAAGTAATATGTGAAAGAAAATCTGCACCTGTAAATGGGTAATGAAGGAAAACCTCTGCCTCTGGAAAGGTTCACATCCCTCCCATAAGCACTGCCCCGGGTAGACATCTTTTCCTCCATGTTCAGTTGCTGCATGATAGAAAACTTGTGATGGTGTTTGAAACCACCTAAAAAAAAAAGAGGAGGAGGGGAATTTAAGGTTGGTTTGTGTTTTTTTTTTCCAGTTAATGGTTAAGCACAAACACCACAACCATAAACTTATAACAGGCTAAACTTCTTAGTTTTCTCAAATGAAACATGCAGTGATAAGTGAAAAGTCATGGAAAAACATGTACAGATAGATATATCCAGTGAAGTCCCAATAAATGGCAACGTGGTTTTGCCAAATCTTGTTGAATGATTGTGCTTGTATTTTTCTACTTATACTTTACCAAAGAAATAACACATGTTAATTTCAACAGATCCATTCTCTGCAATGCAACCAAAACAGAGTAATAAACAGCTTAAAAAGTTGGGTTTCCTGTATTAATTTTCCTGTTTTTCTTCTTTTTTGGCAAGCATTCCTAGACCTTATTTAAACTTTAACTGGGAAAAAGAGATTCACACCATTCCTTCTATTCACTCTCAATACTGCATGCTTGTAGAAACTGATGGGACCGTTCTAAAATCAGTACTCTTTAATGCCTGAGTTCTAAATATTAGGAAAATTACTAGATGCCATTTCTTGATGCAAAGAGAAGCTAAAAAACGGCCACATAAGTGACATTTTAAAACCTTCACTTAAACTTCAACTTTTAAATGACTCTCCAGAACATCAGAATAAGCTCTTTGTCTTCCGACAGCCCCAAAACACAGGACATGAAGTATTTCAGCAAATAAAGTGTTTCTGCATCAATCTGAAACATGAAGTTGTCCTAAGCCCTGTAATTTCTTGACAACATATTTTGTGTTTTCTCTTTAATGTATCTGGTGAGAGCTCAGGTGTGACATAACCCTAGTGTGAGTTCAGACCAGCAAGAACTTTCTTCCATTTAAAAACTCACTGTGAATACCACCTTAAAATACTGATGAGTCAACAGTTCTTTTGGATTTACATTTTCAAATTGTCATGTAGACAAAAGATGCAATATTTAATGTATATCAGAAGGTAACAAAGAAACAACAATATTAAATAAAAATAATGAGTTACTCAAAATATGGGGCTTTTTTCTTAAGTTTAGATCCACCTTAAAACATATCTCAAGTGTTACAAATCACATCCCTTACTTCAACAGCTCAAAAATAGCCAAAATAAACAAAAGTATTATCTGCTTGCAACTTATTTAGATAGAACTAACCCAGCTCATCAACACCCACTTAAGGCTTGGACAGAGAGGTCTAGCAATCTGGTTTCTCCATTTGGGAAGTCATTACCACCAGCTGTCCTCACACACTTGCTGGATGGATGCCACTGCCACAGCAGTCTCACTGAGGGGAACAGATGCACCCACCCCTGTCACTCCAGGTCACATGCCAGTATTTTACTTTCAGTTAACAAGTATGGGATCTGTGTTAACATGTTTGACTGAACTTGCTGGGCTGAACAGCACCAAGAAGGAGATGACCTCCTTCCAGCCAGAGATTCCAGCAAGCAGGCATGGATAAAGCAACATCTCAAACCTACAGCAGTCCCTTAGGGACAAGGTCAAGTCAGATCTTTCAGTGCATGCACAGCAGGTCAGGAGGTGCTTCCATCCAGCCCCCTCTTCCCACAGCCTAATGCTCATTTCAGTATTGCCCAGGATGCAAACATACTTGCAATCAATCTGGAGGCCTCAGTGCACAGATGCCTTTACTTGAACCCCACAGAAAGATGTGAAAAGAGCTAACTGCACCCAGAGACAAATCTTGGTTATTAACTGAATCCTACTGCAACCACCTGAAATGCAGCAGTTACCTCCTGCAGAGGCAATAAATACTGCTCCCCTAAAAGGCATCCATGCCAGTCAGCTCTTACTGAAGGAAAGCTGGGATGAGGAATACCTGCCTCTTGCTGTTGTTCTAGATAGCCCATAGCAGGAAATGAAAATAAAACATTTTATATCTACATTGCCTCAAAAGCACAAGTTGGTATTCCAGGGGACACACAGATGTCTTTCCATAATAAAGGGGAAAGTCTTATGTAAAGCTTATGTAAACATAAGCTTGGCACAAAACGATTTATGAAGATTCCTGGCATGGATGAGACTAATTACATGGCATCAGTAAACTACCAAAAGGTAGTTTAAAACATTTTATTCAATACAGCAAGGCTTTAAGAAAAATAAAGCTAATTCAGCTAGGTTGGCTCACTCACTGTAAAATACATTTAGTACTATTCTTCCATCACTGATCTAAAAAGATTCAAATTTACTACCTTTTTGCAGAGAAAAACTATTTTGCTTTAGAAACACCTAAACATGGTAATAAAAAGAAGCTTGAGCAGTGGGAACATGGTCAGTTGAGTCCAGACTCTTGTTTCCCACTTGATTTCTCCATCATTCTGTTCAGCTGCTGGACAGAACATTAAACTAATAGCTGACAGGCAGTGGAGATTCAAGAGCATTTCCAATTCACTTTTAAATACCAAGCAATTCAAGAGCAGACAGCTGTCTACCTGTGGAACAAACCAGCAGCTTTTACATTAAGCTGAATACAATTAGCAATACTTGCAGACAGCCAAATTTCCAAGGAAAACACCTACTTTCTGTTACATCCTCAATGCAAAGCAGTGTGCTGACTGACACCACTTCAGTTACTACAGCTGAATACATCTGTGAGAGGCCAATCATTACAACTATTTGCATAATTAGGCTGGATCTGGTTGTGGTCTTCAGACACTACTAAATCTGTTGCATTTTATTTCAAAATCTTGGAATAATGCTCCCTAATTCAGCTCTAAAAAACAAAACAGCAGAACCCACAGCTACACCACTGGAAGGCTGCTGACTGCAGCAGCCAAGCTAGTGGGCAGGAAAAGAATGTGCTATTTTATTTATTTGCATTTATTTTGATTCTCAATAAAATGCTTTTGAAGGTGTCTGCTGCTTTTTGCAATAAATCATTGGAGGGAAAGTTAATGCTGATATGTTATGAAAATTAAAGAACATGCATAAAGAAACAGGTGCATATGACTATCAAATCTGTCTCCTGTCATACCCGTCCCTGTTAACTATGGACACCAAGAAAGAAACACTGTTCTGTTATGCTACTGTGATGAACCAGCTGCTTAATACCTAGGAAAAAAAACTGCTAAGCAATCATGAATGAAACTAAGTAGTGGATAGAAAGTTTACATACACTGAGTAGCACCCTCAAAAGGATCTTCTTGTCTCCTCTTTAAACAACTCAATAAAACCTGGTAAGATCGAGAGCTATAAATAAAATTTACCATAAGGTGATTCCAGCTTTTGCTTTTTGCCTATTAGAAGCAGGAACCTACAGAATATTTTATACTCCTCTTTTTAATCAGCCTTTTCTATGAATATGAATAGACAAGAATATGAATAAACAATATGCATTTGAGAAAGATGCTAACTTAACATTTTGGCTGTCTTTTTACTCAGAGAATACTGAGTGTGGTAAGTGTCTAAACTGTTTTTAGGCTGGAGTTGGAAGAAATATTTCAGAAGTGAGAGAGCATAGCTCTTGTTCCTATGTGTCACACAGACTACAATTTATCAATGCAAAAATCTCTGAAACTTAACCATGGACAGAAAACAGTAGAGTAAGTAATAAGAGGAGAAACTAAAGCAATAGAATTAATACACAATCTTTGAAATACAGCATAGAGATCAACCTGTAAAATATGGGCCTCATTGCCCTTCACTTCAGCCACAGGAAAACCTATTGGAATAATATTTTAAGACAGACTTACAAAAATAATGTAATAATGTAAGGTAATCACAATTGTATTGTTTGTTCCTGCCCCAAAATTTGTCTGCACCTATCCACAACCTACTTCACATCTGACATCAGCTTCCTCCATGGTTAGTTGTCCTACTGCCTCTACACAGTTCATCCTACATAACTTTAGACATATAAGAAAGTTGGTGATTAACTCATACCTCAAAATTGTAGTTCAGCAAACTTTTCAGGAGGGTATAAATTTGTGAGGCTTCCGCTAAGAACATGCCCCAGCTTTTCATTTCCACCTCAGCACAACCCACTCTTACACAACCACAGGTGTTTGTTGTGCAGCCAGCAGAGTATGGCTCTACAGTTATATTTAGTAGTAGTAAAGAAGTAAAGTAAGAAGCAAGTAAAGCCTTACATGTATTTCTTACATAGAGAAGTGCCACCTACTGAAGGAAATAAAATATTAAAAAAAACCAAATCACTTTTAAGGTGAAAACAGGGCACTACTTTAAAAAGCTTCAGATCTCTACAGCAGCAGTCTTATCTAAAATTTGCACCTCTTGCATCAATTTAATGATCTTTGAATTATGTTTGTAAGGACCTGAAAGAAACAGAAATTACAGCTTCAGGGGTCTACTAATTAATCGTCCTTCAGTATTCCTCTAATTCTGTTCAAATTTTTCATTTTAGCCAGTGCTCCCAAATCTTCAAACTTCTCCCTCATTTCACCCCAGCTTCCTGAATGTCTAGACACTACCCTTCTGCCAAATCAGCTTGTCTTTATGCTCCTTTTGTTTTGTCCTACAATGAAGTATCTCACCCTTTTCCACACGTTTTATACATTTGAAAACAGGGAGAGAAATTTTATAAGTGGATATTTGACAACTGCCTTTGTTTCAGCAATCTGTACCCTTCGCTGAAAACTAGCATATTCACAAAGCTATGTTATTTTAAAATCAGTGTCAAGATATATATATACACACACACACTAATAACAAGGGTACTATCATGTTTTTATAAGCCTAAAATCCAAAAATTCTGCTAGCTTACACCTCTTCTTTTGAAGGACAAAACAAGTCCCATCATTCTGAATGGTCTTAAGGCCGAATTCCTTTCATCACAATGGAGTCCTGTGGCAAACAAATGGTATCAGGATTTCTAAAACTAGTTATAATCTAAATAAGACTTTGACCAGGACGTGGAAATGCAACACCCTGCTCTTGCAAAACTGGGAGCACAAGAAAGATTACAAGCTGGAAACACAAGAAAAGGTCAAGACAGGATTTGTAACTGGAGAACAGTAATTATTTTTGTATTTGCAGTATGGAGAACAAGCTCCATTAGTGGGTTTTTTTTTTTAACTTAACCACATAACAATATTTTATTTATTACAGAAGAATCAACAGAAGAAAGCCATGTAATACTAATTTTATGCTCCAAAGTATAAATGAAAGCAGTTAAATGTCTTGCACTCCCCCATCTCAGCTTCAGTTTCCTTAATACTTTTAACTTTCTCTTTTCCCCACTGACAAAGGATAAGGTAACTTAAGGAAACAGGAGGCCTAGAACTTGCAGAATCACCTTCTATATACAAACATCTGTTACATATTAGTAAAAAGCAGTCAAATAAAGGAGCCATTTACTTTTTACAAGATTGCCACAGACACATGAAGTTCTGTCCAGGTTTTTTCATTTGCTCTGCATGCTGACTTGCTGCAGTGTATGAAGGAGGCTGCAAATTGATCTGCTGGCCCTGTACTTGCACTGTTGGTATTGACGTTGCAGGTGTGCTCTGTAGAAAAAGTTAAAACACAGTTTTAAAGAGGGCTTATTTCAAGACTTGGCATACAGTTTCTCTTTTTTGTTCAAAAGATCTTTTGTTTTACACTTTAATCCACCACAAGTTTTCAGATTCTAACATTTTGAATAAGCATTAGTACACACAGTATCATGAAGAACATAATTTTACACTGTAGCATTTATGCAGACTTTTATAAGAGTCAAGTTACTAAAACTTATGCCTAAATTAAAACACAGAGTCATGAGTGTAAATCAATGTCTCAAAGGCACTAGTGAAGCAAAGGTTAGCATTATTTTGCAAGGGCTTTATTTGATGTTTAAGAACAGAAAAAACATGCAAACTCAAGAGGCTGCAGCATCACCAGCACAGGGAGTAGTTTCCTTCCTTGTTTAAGTGCAGGAGAGAAAATATTGATAGAAACAAGTAAAATGAGCACTGATACATCTAAAACCACTTCATAGTCTTTGATGAAATGGTTTTACGTGCTGCATCTATTGAGTTCTTGAACTGCTGCATTAGCACATACCAGCCTGTGTCACAGAGTGAGTAAGGAAAAGGTAAACTGAACCATGCTGAAGAAAGACAACCAAAGAGCAGCAGGCTCAAACTATGATAGACCATTTTCTCTGTAAAGCTTGGTGAATGATTTAATTCTTCAAGCTCTTGTACAACCAGCCAGCACATGTACCTTTATATGAACACCACATGCCCAGAATGCCTGGCATGCCATACAACTTGTATGCAGTGAAATATTATAACCATTTCAGAAAGGAAAATGATGTTCCCCTTGCTCCCTTGCAATATTACAAGACACTTCATTGAACAGTGAATACAAATTTTCTTTAAAATGACCTAAAATGAAAAACACCTAAGTCAAAATATATAATTTCTTAGTTCTTTTTCTGAATAATAGATACTGAACACGGGACTTCTCCACTCCAGTGTCAGAACAGTGATTCTCTTATTTATTTTTTTTTCGTGGAAGGCTCTGGCCAGCAAAACATTTATAAAGATGATGACAATAAAAAAAATAAGCTTTTGAATATTATCTGGAGATGAAAACCTAGCACCCTTAAGGAAAAAGTCTTTTTTAGGAAGTCCAAATAAAATTACCTTCCAGTCTGTATTTAACAGTAATACAAAAGAAGCATTTTCAAATGGTTCACTGTACTGTTTACATCTTTACAGCCCAGTTACTGAACAGCTTTAGACTTTAACAGTAAAGGCAGGAACAGTTTAACTGCAAATTCTAATATTTCATTTGCATATTGATCTTAAATTTTCTTTTGTCTGTTCTCTAATGCCATTGTGGGAAAGTCACACAAGGTAACCATTTAATAACTCTGACAGACTGCACAACGCCTACAACATCACCAAAAGGACAGCAAAAAAGCCTCAAAACCAAACCACTTCCCACATCCAAGCATAAATCCTAATAAAAATAAAGCAAACCTGAGCAAAACTTCTGAGCAAAGCACCACTATAATATGATTCATGTGATCTACACATGTGAAAGTTCCAAGACAGGACTCTGGAGTCCATTAATCACAACTACAAATTATTTTAAACTCAGCAATGATTTTCATCTACAGACCTCTAATCTATTTTACAGATGAGTAATGCATATTACCAATATATCTTCTAACAAAATGTAAACACCAGTGGAGCCTTTTAAAATCCAAGGCATTTTTGAAAGTGAAACTGGAAGTGAAATCATGGAATGCCAGCAGTACAGCTTGTCTTGAAATCATCAGTGGGCATCCTGGTATCAATACGTTCCAGTGGTCTTTATGCAACTTTTTATCCCCACAGAACTTCTGTCTCATTTAAAGTGCTGGAGAGGGAGTGAGCCTACAAAATTAATTCAGTGTTTCATTTAATTCTCATAATTCAATGTGTGGTTCATGTATTATTTACTCCATTCTAAGCAAACCCTGCAATTAATCCAAAACTACAAATTTTGTCAAGGGTTTTCCTGGCAAGCTCTTGTAGTAGTATTCAAAGGTTTTAATACCATCTCATTAAAATTGTTTGTTTTAAACAAGGAGATCTGAGATATACAACACAAAATGTTACATGCTGAAAATGAAAGAGAACAGAAGGGAAACAATTTTTCAGGACAAAATTCAGTTTCCCCTCTGATTCCTCTCTATTTTTTTTTTCTAAATAGGAAAAAAAAGCTGATAAATTGAAAATAAATTTCTAAAGGAACTGTCATTGTTTAGAGTTTTCTTATTACTGCTGTGCTGAAAAGTAGTTTCACTCAAACACGTAGCATTAGATGGTTACAATTTCCATGTATTTTTAAGTTAAATTTATTGCTTGCCTACCAGCTGTGCTGATTATATTTTAAAATCAACAGATGATACAAAATGACATTTGTTTTCCTAGGTTTTATTTTAGAAACATAAGTTCTATGTTCAAACATCTCAAAGCCTTCCTCTCTTCAATCAAGATATCAGAAATGCTAATTTTTGTTTTCTTCCCTCCTCTATTTCCATGTAGTAATGCACGATACATGGGACATCCCTGAAATAATGTACAGTCACTGATTTTCAGATCCTCCTTCAAACTCCTTTTTTTGCAGAAATACCTGCTATGTGTTACCTACTTTACAGTATCATGATGCAATGATTATGTAAACTCCCTTATTTCTTTAACACACAGAACTATGACAGATAGAAAAAAATTAACTAATGTCTTTCTGGGAGAAAAAAACATTGAAAAAATTCCTCCATGACATAAGGATTCCACAAAAATCTCTTCCTTTAGCAAAAACATTCAATGATTCCAAGTGCCTCAAGAAATCCAACACTTGGTATTCCACTGCACTTGAAAGCACTTCAGGCCACCTTTTTATACTGAGGTTAGACCCCTTCATCACATGATTTGCAATTGCCACCACTCAGCAGTTTTGCAAATCCGGTGTTGCCAGATTTCTGGACTGAAAGGTACCTCTAGCAGCCATCACATACCTCAGTATGGGTTACTGAATTCTTAAAACTTCATAAACACAAACCCTTAATGCCTGCCACAGAACAGACACTGAAGCCTACCTGTAGTAAGCAAAAGGGGATTTTATGATTGAGATATTGGAGGTAGGGGAAGGAAGTCCAGCACAATCACGAAAACTAAAACTTTTGCTACCTAGAATGGACTGTGTACGAAATACACTGATTTATTTTCATGCACAAGAGCTCCTTGATTTGTGCACATGAGCTCCTTATGTGGTATGAATAACAAACCCTATGGTAAGTCTTTTAGCATAATACCTGACCATTTTATTTAAAAGGCCTACTGTGCCATGAGGAGGAGAACACACTGCATCCCAGTGTGATGCGGGTCCTGTTGACACATAAAGCCATATGCAGTTTGAAAGCATAATGCTCTATGTATAATTCCTTGCCATTAGTATGTGCACACCCACAGTATATACCTTTAAATCAACAAAAAATAGTTAATTACTAGTAAAAAATATTTTTAAAGTATCATAGGGCTTATAATTTGCTATTACAAAATTTTATGTTTAGTTTCTTCATGACAATGAATATATATAAAAAGGTAACCTATAAGCTGAAAATTAATATAGCAGGATTTGAGTGTGAAGAAGGGGTCAAGTGGATGGGTAGGCACTAAAAGAATTGTTCTTATCTTGATAGATTACTGAAGTTTAAGTCTCCTCCTTACAACACTTTTTCACAAGTGAAGAGCAATAAAAGCCTAGTGATTCTTTATTTCAGTACTTCCAGCTGAGAAACTCATTTGCTCTGTGGCTTGGAATGAATTACAGCTCCTAGGGCTACACACCTGCTTTCTGGTGCCTGGCAATTCTCAGCTTCCCAAGCAACAGAGAGCAGATGCAGATAGTTAAGGCAATGCTCTCACAGTTTCTGCCACCTAAATTCCCACAGAAGCATGTTTCAAAGTGGGCAGCCTTTGGAGAAACAGGAGGGCATTGTTTGTTTCTGAGGGGATGACATTGATGAGTGTGGAAGTGATTACTTTAAAAGCCAGATAAGGCCATGTAAATCACATTTGCTCATTTCTAGGGACCTGATGTGGTATCAGAGCATTCCTGCAAAACACACACCATTTGGGACAAATCAACACAGTTATGTTCAACAGATGTTTTGGAGGTGTTTGAAGAAGAGTAAGAAAAAGTTTTTTTTTTTTTTTTTTTGTCAATTGGTCAATTTTTTTCACTCCCTGGTCCAGCATAATGTTTCAGGAAAGCAATAAACCAGGAGCAATGAACACAGAAACAAAAGGAAGTCAGGAAAGTGACAACTCTGTCTCTTCTCAGACTACATTTCATGGGCTTCCAAAACACAGATGGAGATACAAGAAAGAAAACAGCAACACTGTGCGTATCATATGTTCCTCTTCTGACATAACCCATAGTGCAATTTTTGCATAAAAACATGAAACTAAAAATCCTTAAAGTCAGTATGTATGTATTTTTCAGTGAGTTCTGCTGAGGTGTTCCATTAACATGGAACAATCACAGAGTATACACAGAAGATACCTGTTCTTGTCTAACTGAATTTTGATAGCACTACATGGGCTGTCCCATAAACAGAGAGTGTGTAATTTCCATTATTTTGCAAGGCCATTTAAAAAATCAAAGTACCAGCCCATTTCAAACTACCATTTGTGTCGTGAAATGCATCTTCTCTTAACTTCTACGGTCTAAGAATTCACTTTTTCTTGCTTTCATTAGTTTTCAATTCCCTGTTCCCTTCTTCATCCTGTTTGCTTCTCCTTCCTTATTTTCAAGAATCTTCCCTTTCCTCTCTGCATTTCATGACAACTAATCTTGCTGCAGTTGCATAAGCAATAATTTTCTCCTCCCTCTTCTGTCCTCTGTCTCCTCTTCCAGCCTTCCTGTTAGGTTGTAATTTTATTACAAATCTACTTCCTCTATCCCTTTCTCACTTCTCTCAAATTCAAGCTCCAGTTTAAAAATAAAATTTTAAGATTACATCAAACAGGAAATATTCCATACTAACAGCTTCAGCAGCAATGGAATTTTGCCATAGCTAGTATCTCTTTATTCCCACTGGGGTGTATTTGTAGTAAATTTCACACTATCTGCAAGAAGAACCACATTCTCCTGTTTCTTCTGCATGACACCCAGTATAGATTGGATACTGCAGAACAGATGAAGCAATGCAGATGCTCAAGTGAAAGCAGTGTTCCTAAGCTTAGCTGATGCCTTCCAGAAAGTCAGGGACAAGACACCCACTTATGATGCAAAAAAAGACTGTCAAAACAGGAGGGAGAAAATTACACAGGGCCTAACCTCAAAAGAAGTCATCTTTAAACTAAGTTAATGGGAACTTGGCTACATCTTAGTATTTCTGGATGTCTTCAAGTCACTCCTAAAAGCAGACTCAATATTGGAAATACTTAACATCTGCTTTACCAACAAAACAATGGCTATTGCAGCTGCTCATCAGCTCTGAGGGAAAAAAGGGGAAAAAAGCTGGCCAGAATTATTTTAGTCATTAGTCTAGCTTACTTCTAGTCAAACACTCATTTTAAAGGAGTGGTAAAAGTCCTTAAAGTTCAGAAGCCAAACGATGATGTTCACTATATTTGAACAGAGTACTCTAAGGTGGATTCTGTTACATCAATATTTAGCATTATCATGACAACATAAATAAATAAATAGCCACATGCAATGGTTAAGGCAATTAGCTAACAAACTAGATTTTTAACAACGATCAAAACTAATAAACTCCTTTTTCTTGCACATTCCTGAAGAAAGCAAGAGCATTCTACAGGCAGGAAAACAAGCCAGCTTCCATACAGGCAAGACATTAAATCAAGTTCTTTTCATCTGTAAATGTGTACTGAATGGCATATCCAGCTGGCACTGCTTCTATTTGTACAGATAATGGAAAACGTAGGACCTGTTAATGATACTGGTATAAGTAATAGTGGAAAAAAGAAAATATCAGCACAGAAAATATTCTTTTCTCCCCCTCTATTATCGTGATAGAACAGCTAATGCAATTAGCTAACTAACAAATTAGTTAACTGTATTAATCTCCTCAAATCCGAAAATCTGATAGCTGTTTGAGACACAACTGAACATGCTTGTCAGCCACACATCCAGGGAATAACCATGGATAGTATTTATTCTATTCTAGAGACACTGCCCTAGAATTTTCTATTTCAGTCAAATCCTTAGCAAAGATGTAACAGAAATTCAAAATTTAAACTGTGCAACAGCTAAAGACACACTTGCTTTTTACAGTAAAAAACAAGGCATAGCTTTCTTTTTTTTCATCCATGTTTTTTGTTCTCCCTGTGATGCCAAAAGACACTTTCATTCTGGTCAATTATTTTCTAGTAAAAACAACTATAAATAATGTTTCAGAAAAAGCACCGATATCTCTCTGATAAAATTTAAGTCAAAATTTAAAAGACATATTGATAAACATAACTGTGCACTCTGGCAGTTAAACAAACTAAAAAGAGTAAGAAAGCAAACTTGTTAACTCTTAGTCCTGACTTCTGACAGCTAGGTGAAGGAAAACCAGGACCTTCCAACAGAAAGCTGGAAAGCACTAGCTACTTGTGGAATTTTGAGTTCTAGCTTTGCTTCAGTCCATAAGGTCTAGATCTGCTACCCCATCAAAAACAATCATTAAAAAAAAAATAAATCTAACCAACCAAACAAAAAAGGAAAATCAGAAATAAAAGATCTGTCTCACTTTAAGGTCAAAATGCACCAATACAAATCCAAGATTTCATGTCTCCTCTCCACAGTCTGTCAGAACTCTGTGACTGCCAGACCTGCTAATCTGTTCTTTTTTCTCCCATACAGGTTGGGAATATTTTTTGAAGAGGGATTTTCTGTCCATTCACAAGACTAAAACAAATTCTAGAGAATCTGGAATAATCCTAAACATGATTATCTGTACTTATTAATGCTCATACAACTGATAGCCATACCTCATTTCTAGTAAAGTGTTAGGGAGTAACCACTTCCAATTGTTTAAAAAAACACTGATCAAGGAAAAAACAACAACAAAAACAAACCAAACAAAAAAATATCACGCAAACAAAAAAAGCCCTCTTCAAAGTTTGACAAATAGAAAAAATGCCCCAACAATGCATATTGTATCAATTAACATTACAAATATTTTGCAATAAACAAACATAAATATTTCTACAAATTTACAAATCAATGCTTTGTCTTGACTGTGGTGAACACTTAAAGCAGGCCCTTCAAGAGCACCTCTAAATGCAACAACTCAAACTCATTTCAGTTAGCCAGAAGCAGTTTCAGTGATTAACTTGCACAGAAGAAATATTCAGCCCTCTGCAGTCAAGAAAGACCAAGAGTAAAATGCAGAACAATGATAACACTTTTATGATAGTATGCAAGTAATTGTTGATTTCAGAACTGTTAATCCTTTAAGGAAGATATCAGTGAGCAGAAGTTCCTTCCTTAATGTTTATTATCAAGCTGCAACCTGCTGTTACTGACATCAAAGAAGCATGCAGACTGTTAGAGCTTTAGTCCTTGCAAGAACAGCAACCATAATTTTCTGAATACTTTAAATACCATGCAAGAGATAGAGTTTACATTTTCACCCCCATTATTTCACAGCATTAGTCAGAATCACAGTTGAAACAAACATATAAGAGACACTGCCACATACCTGTGTGACCATGCTTTGTATATACGTGGTTGGATGCTGCTGCTTTTGTTGAACAGCACTTTCTATTGCTACTTTCGCTACAGTGCTTGGATCCGCTCCAGCTGGCACAGCAACCATAGTTGCACTGCAACCAGCGTTGTTGGGGTCACTGATTGTAACAATTCTAACTCCTACTTTATTTGGAATTCCTGGAACAGTTTCCCTGTCAGTATCCTCTGCTGGCCTCTTTACAGTTTTGCATTCTGCTGTGCCATTAGTAGACCGAACTTCGGATGACAGGGTAGACTGGGACACTCTAGGTCCTGAGTGTGGAACTGCTATGATTTGATGCCCCTGTATAACAGAGGCTGTAGATTGTGGTGAGACAACTACACTTGGGCGTTGCTGAGGCACATCTGAATTCAAACTTGAAGCTAGAGGTCCATTAGATAAATCAGTGTTGGTACCACTAAGTTGCTGGGTTAACAGTTTTGCAGCCTCCTGTGTACCGCTTACAACAGGTGAACTACTCAAAGTTAATACAGGCCCATTAGAAATTCTTTCCCCTTGATCACCTTTGGCAGTATCTTGCTGCGTAGCATCCAAATTCCCTTGTTGTTCCACTGAAGATATCTCACCATTTCCTACATGATTGGAAGTTTTGTGATTTGGAATGTTTTTGCTCAAATGAGAACCATCTCCTTTATCAAAATCACAGATTCCATTAACTAGGGGCTTCTTCAAATCACTTTTAATTTCCTGTGTGTCCATTTGTTCAAAGTTCTGCTTTCCAGGAGCTCCGTTCTCACCCATTTCTAATGATGGCCCATTACTGACTTGTGAGCACTGATTGGCCTCATTCTGAGTTTTCCCTGAGTTAGAAGGAGGTAGACTGGAGTCACTATACTTTCTCCCATTTAAAAGACTTCCCACCTGCATTTCATTTTCTTTTGCATCCCCATTGCTGGTGTTTGCAGCTCCTCTTCGGCAGGAAGGATTCTCCATAACTTCAATTTTACGTTCATGAATGTGTAAACCTGTTGCTTCCTTTGCTTCTTCCTCCTTTTGGCATATTATTTTATCACCTTTGAATGGGGGAGCAGCAGTACACGGTGATTGTCCAGCTGAAGGTGCTTGAGTAGCTGGAAGTGTTTGCACCTGTAGCCCAACTCCTGTCTGTGCTCCACTCACTGCAATTCCTGCTGGAGCAATGATTTGAGTTGCATTTCCCTGACTCACAGTTGCAGTAGCAAAACTCGTATTTGGCACAACTGTTATCGTAACCTGGTTGCCAGTAGTCCCTTGGAAAATAGTTGCTGGGCTGTTAGAGATCAACTGGCCTGGCAATATCTGTAAATTAGAAATGGGCACTGTTTGTACTGCCCCTTGGGGTGGGATTGCACCCGGGACCAGCTGAACATTTTGCTGTCCAACTAGCAGCTGCTGAGCTGGAGACTGTCCTTGAACTCCAAAACCTGGTGCCTGGTTATTGGCCATCTGATAAACCACCTGAGGGCTAGGAGCTCTTGCATTGTTAGGTGGAGGAATCTGTGGAGCTGGGAGTATAAGCTTTCCCCCTGGAGTCGAGGGGCCTCTTTTTGGAAGAAGCAGTTGTTTTATCAGACTAGACTCCCCAGAGTTGGGCTGGCCAACTCCTGTATTAGGTTGTTGTGACTGGACTTGCATTTGTATTGGTTGTTGTACCTGTACCTGCTGCTGCGATGATGCTGGTGAATGTTGCTGCTGCTGCTGCCTCTTTACAGAGAGCATCTGGCTGACAGTAGGAGGGGGCCCTTGTGACTGAGGTGTGCTAGATGAAGATGACATAACGGTTGGGACTTGATTATTTGTCACTGGACCTGGGGATGGTGAAGAAGATGGAGTAATGCTTGGCTGTCCAGTCAGCTGGACAGTTTGACCAGCAGGAATAGAAGCTGGATTAGCAAGCACTATTTGATGAATGGCTGGTGCATATGTTTGACCTTGCTGAGCTGGCTGGCTTACAATCACTACACTTTGCTGGGATGGTGGTGGAGGCTGCTGCTGTGACTGCATTGGCTGCTGCACCACGGCAGGAGAAACTTGCTGAGATGGCAGAGGCTTTGGTGCAATATTCTGAAACCCTACTCTGGACGTTGGTGGGTTTTGGACACCTGCGATTGTAACCACCTGCCCAGCTGCTACTTGGAAATTTTGCACTGTGGTGGCAGAAACAATGTTAGATGCAGAGGTTGTGACGTACTGCTGTGGTGCTATGATGACTGTATCTTGTTGCTGGTTACCAGCAGAGGACTGCTGAGATGGTGTCTGCCCAGGTTGTGATGATGTGCTGATTAGCTGCTGACCCTGTGAAACTGCTGAACTACATGCTGGTATGTTTTGTACTCTGCCAAATATATGACCCTGAGGTACAGCTTGCTGAATTACCGTAACAGGAGTGCCTGAAGGTATCTGTCCTGGTACCACTGCATGCAGTGGAGACTGTTGTTGAATTACAGGTTGGTGGTGAAGCAACGTCTGAGAACCAACAACAGTGACAGACGGCTGTTGTCCCGTAGTGCTGTGGTTTTGATTAGAAGCTTGTGGTGCTCCTCCTACAGCAATAGTCACAGGAACTGCAGACTGAGGAACAGAGCTCTGTATTACTGCGGCCTTCACTACTTCACAGGGTATTGGACCTTTATTCTGTATAACAGTCATTGGAGCATTTTGCTGCTGTGTATGAACAGAAAGATTCTGTGGAATTCTAGAAACAGTCTGTGCCACAGTATGAACACCTTGAATTGGAAAAGACATCTGTGTTGCTGTCAAAGTTGAAGACTGGTTAATAGGGGTCCTTGGATAGTGATTTCCTACGCCTGGTAGCCCATGTGGGATTCCTGTCGAAGTAAACACAGTAAAAGTTTGGAAGCAAAAATTATTTCAAAAATTGTTCATAAACAAATTTTTAAAAACCCAAGGCTTGAATTTGTAGTTCTGTATTAAGTGGTTTCTCTTTGTACCTACATTGCATCTGAATTAATGATTGCAGCAACAATAGCTTGTCTGCTGACTGATGAGTTTACGGGTTAACATGTCAAACAGTAGAATGGCACGCAAGCACAGACTGCAACACTGTCCCTAACATTGTTTAGTAAAACCAATCAAGACATGTGGCCCTGACTTCCAACGCCTTCAAACTTCTGAAAAACTTTTGTCTTTCATTGTAATTCCAGAATCAATGCAAAATACTTGATATTTAAGTAATTTAAAAACCTGCTTGCGAAGGAGACGAAGACACATCAGGAATTGAATCAACCCGGACAACTGGGGTAGAAGTTGGTTGCTGCTGATAGTACATCTGAATGGGAAGTGGTATAGCTCTCCTTTTCACTCCTACCACGTGTATATGTGCTTGACCATTGTTACTTGGATCTTCTACTCTCTTCACTGTATGATTTGGAAAGACAGTTCTAAAAAATGCAACAGAAATTTAGGTTAATAAACACAGTAACTCAATCCTCTTACAAGGTTTTTGTTTTAATTGGTCTTGTGTGCAGGATAACTGCTCACACTCCTGCATTTTTTGCAAAACAGCATCTGAGCATTCATTATTAAGCACTAACAGATCCACCAGATGGTTGACAAAGATCTTATACAAGCAAAGTGAAAACTACAGTATCTCCAAAAACTACTTCAGAAGGAATTAAAAGGGCTATAAGCAGAGAAGGTTGCCTACCAAGTATCTTGAAATAGAACAAAATAAAGTTAAACAAACTTTAAACATTTGTTTCAATTAAAATTCAAAAACCAGACAAAACTCAAAATCCAAAACTCAATTCAGTAGATCTTCTCAGAGAAATCTAAAGTGACAGGTTAGTATGAGCACATCTGATGATTGTTTCTAACTTACTGCATGAATTTTTATCTTACCGTAGACATTTATAAAATCCAGTTGATGTTAGGATTCCACCTCGAGCTAATTTACTACAGGTAGAGAGGTATTCAGAGTACATTTCTGCTCGAGAGACTGAGCAATCAAGGTTCACCTCAAAATGTGCGTTCAACCTGAGGATGGAAAAAAACCCCAAAACCATGAAGCAAAATCTAGAGAGTACTTTTAAACGGGTTGTTAAAACACTTCTCTCTGTATCAGAGATTTTTGAGACCCGATAACAAAATGTGGAAAATAGCACTTAATATAGACCTATCAAATGTCTGCTCCATTTTTTTCCTTTTCACTGCTTATGATTCAACACATAGGACCTGTATATTCTGAAACAGAACCAAAAAACAATGCAATGTTTGGTGATGTCTCCTCTCCATAGCTCGATTCTTATTCTTAATGACTCTACTTAAGCAAAAGATGCACTGAATGCTAGCTAGTTCTTAATCAGGAATTTCAATCAAAAAAAAATCAACAGTTGTGTCAAACCCAGGTTTTTGTTACGGGCTATGCTAATGCAGTCTTACTTTAAAGAACACGTAAACCAGACACAGAACAACAATCTCAACCCTGTCATTCTGATATGAGTGGGAAGGGAGGAGAAAGGGGCTGGGATTCTAAGGGAACAGGCACACAAACACACACTCATTCCTGGAGTCCCAGGAATTACAAGGAAAAATCAATTAAAATCCTTGAACAACCTGTTCTGCCAGGGAGAGAAAATATTTGCATATCCTACAGATTCTCCACAAGCACAAAAATCATCCAACTCCCAGCCAGGAAGTGGTGAAAGAAATGTTTTCTATCAGTTTAATTTTATTTCTTTCAGACCCACTATTCCAATCCAGAGACATGGGAATGGTTCATCCCCAGCAGCAAAGGGAGGTAAGTAACAACTCTCATACAATGCTTATATGTCAGTACCAGAATACAGGCTCAGGCAGAACAAAAATGGTTTTTAAATTGTCAACAATCACTATAGTGGTCCTAACACTTTGGAAAACAACAATGCATTCTCCTTTTCAGAGTCCTACACTCCCAATATAACTAGATGCTTCACAAGAGAGAAAGCAAATTATTACATTCTTTAAATTGTGTTCTCTCATAACCAGTAAAGATTAAGCACAACTCCATTTCTACTGCAGTTGAGTTACAATTCTATTATCACAAAAATTGGGACCACACAGTATAACAGAGAGCCTAGTTATTAAATTTGGAATGTCCAGTTGGGTATGTCATATAGGCTGACACACTGTCACTGGTACCAGCGAACTGAAGATATTCAGGCCTTCCAGTGGTGAAATGGGATCTGTGATTAGCACATTACTGTCACACACACTTAGCTTACAAGTAGGCCTACGTGGGCTAAGCTGGCTAATAATATATCTAAGAAGGTCAGTTTAAATACCTTCTCTTTCTGCTGCTTCCAAGAGACAGTAACGTTTCTAAATTCTGCTGTCATGATTTATTACTTTTCCCATTTCTCTCTATAGGAAACAATGACTAAAATATACCATGAACATTTACATGAATGTAAGACACTGCATGTTAGCACTGATGAAAATGCTCAGAAGCAGCTACTCCTCTGCCCTCAATTCACCTGTTTGGTTTTTTTTTTGGCAGGCCAGAATGTATTTTAGATACTAGATATTAATTTTAGTTTTTCACTATCTATATCTACCTAAGACTAACCAGAAGAAAATCAAGCACAAAATAATAGTATTCATCACTGACAGCTGCAGAAACATACAGAACCAGAAACAAAGCAAGCATTCCAAATATTCTTGATAAAATGCTCCATGGTTTGCTTTCTTGTTTTCCGTCGTTTGATGACACTGCACAGTTGCAGCATGGTATTCTACCCATACTTAACAGTCAAAAACCTTCTATTTTACACTTTTATACAGAGTTCAAAATTCACCTTGCCTACAACTTTACTACTGAAAACTACAAGTTTAGGAGAGAGAAGGTGACACCAAAAATTAAGGCGTAACCTCATCAGAAACCAGGCAGGGGAAGGCATCTGTTTTACTACGGGGGGAGTCTCCCACTCCATCCATTAAAAAGGCATCCCAGAAAACTAACCTTGGCTAGACACCAACCTGCAGATCACTAATTTGAGCTGCAGAGGCTCTAACTGCAGGTATTCCTGTTAAAAATGTCTAAATAGGAAATATCTCAGTCTTTCAGCAGTGCACGTTAACAATACTTCACAGTGTGTAAGCAGAAGCATGGAAACATCAGTTGACCAGCAAAAACCTGCAACATTTCCTATATACAATCAGAGCTTTTCTGGAAGCATAAGTGAAACTAAAGCATTAAGCTTTGACAAATTCTACACAATTTATCTTGAAGGCCCTTTGTCTGATCAGTAAGACAACTGATGCTGCTTGACAATTAAAAAAAAATAAATTAAAATCAAGATCAGTGTCAAAATTCAAATTACATTCTATTCTAAGGGAAAAGACAACGAATTTCAAGAATTAAGTACCAAAGATTAAATATTATGGTTCAGCTTTTTCTTTCGTAATTCTTCAAAGGAATGACATAATAGTTATTATATTTTTCAGAAAAATCAGTCTAACAGGAAACAGAAGAAGGCTAGAAAATTCAGTGACACATTAATACAGGCATTTTTGTTTTTCTGCTTCATGAAAGTGTTGTAATAAAACTACACACTTACCACTGACATGCAAATTTCTCACTGTCTATTTCTACTATTCCTGGTGGTGGAGCAACATGTGGTGCTGTCCTGGAGGCTGTGGAGAATGAAGAAAAGAAGAAAAAAAACAAACCACAACTTGCTGAAATGATTATTCTCCTGAAAGAAGCACTTTGACTCCATGTTTTTCACTGGTACAGTTTCTTCTGTTTTTGTAAGCAAGAATCCAGCTAAGTAAATCACTAAGATGCACTAAGACTTTGTATTTGCACCACAATTCACACACACAAAAACAAAAAAAAAAAAAAAAAAAATATGCATGCAGTGATGTATGAACTTGGTGATCAACACAGTTTCCAGGTTCATTATCATGGTCCATGTTCTCAGCACTTCAGAGTACTGAACATAATTTAAGAGTAGCACAATATTCCACCAGAACAGACACAAACACACAGCCAATTACTTTTCCAATTCCTAAGTGGATGCAAATACAATATGAAGAATTTTTTTCCAATGTCACTTCTATTTCTTCTATACGCTCTTGTTTGTCCCTTTAGTCATATTCTTTTCCAGTCACTTTCACTGTGGTATCTGCACCCATTCTAGGAACAGTACACTTAGAAACATTATGACAGACACTGGATTGCATATCTTTCTCCATTTTTCCCCCAGAAGAGCAGCTATGTTCCATATCTTGGGGATGTTCCATCTATTTGGACTCGACTAAATGATCTCCAGAGGTCCTTTCCAAGCCCTAACATTCTGTGATATTGTGATCTTTTGGGCACGTGTGATAGATTGCTATTTGCTCTTAGAAAAAACCAGAATGAGATACTTGAACAACAGTAGTTAGCTGTGCCATCCATTTCCAAAGAGCACTGCAGTATTTAAGCCCCAAAGTGCAAAAATAATTGACTTAATTTACCATTAAGAAAACACTTTTCAAACTTTAAACAATAATGTTCTGTGTAAAACAATACAGAATGGACATCTAATTCTCTGCAAATCAAGGAAACAACCCAGAATGCTCAGGATGTTCTCTTGCAGTGGTACTAACCTGGGACACCTGTTGCATGGGCCTGTGAAGAACCATGATCCATTACTTGTGGTCTGACATCAGGTATTCCTTGCTGGCTGATGCACTGATGTTCAATGAGTTTTACAGCAGTAAGTGCATCAGGTCCAAACATCTGGATGTCCATAGAAACCAGACACACTAATGTATCTAAAGTATTAAATATAAAACCAACAATGACATTAGGATAAGACAAATGAATGCTGCTGGGACATGTTGATTTGTTTAAAAGTTGTCACGTGTTGAAGGAAAATAAGCCTCTGCATGCTTTATTATAATTTTTATATACTTCCTTCATGGCATTAAAAAAACCCAACAAACTACATACTGCTAAGTCTTTTTTCCTACGTAAGTACGTGTAACAGATTTTGCTTCTCCCTTACCTATGCTCTTCTCAACCTTGGCAATCTTTGAGCAGGCCACTTCTCCCATTTCTGTGAGCATGTATAGCACCTCAAGTGCTGAGATTACAAGCAGCACATCTGGTAGAGTGAGATGACATATGATCTCTTTATAGGATTCTTGATCCACATATTCACAAATCAAGACACCATTATCTTCAGCCTTACAAAGATTTGCCAAGATTTCCATGCCTGAAGAACAAATAAAAAATAGTTTTAAACACTAATAATTACAATACTAATACAACAGTAGAATAGCTAGAGATCTTACCTCTCATTTTTAAAAATCTGTCCCTTGACATGAGGCATTTTGTAACAGTGTGAAACATCAGATGAGTAGTTTTGAAATCAACAGGATCCAAAAGAAGCTGATGAAGAAGAAGAAAAGAAAAAAATCCATGACTAACACTGTCCATAGAGTGCTAATGGCTCAAATCATTAAATTTGCATGTCAAAACAGAAGACTCAAAAGTGTGTAAATTACATTTAAATTCACAAAAGCAGAACCCTGTGAGCTTTTTATTGTAGGGGGCATATTGATCCCCCTTCTCCTTTTCTGCTCTGAAGCAGCAGTCTGATTTACACTTTCCATGTTAAGAATAAGGAAAATAGCTTTATTCTGAGGCAGTCAACAGTATACACAAATATATTTCAATATCCAATAGAGCAATTTGAGAAATTACAAACATTCCTTCCCAAATGCTACCATCATCATTCATCCTGTTTCTATCTACTTCTGCTTCTCAATCAGAGCTCTCAGACTTTATAATATGTAACATTCTCTCTTATTTAAGAGACATTGGACAAACAGTAAATGAAATTGTGTTATTTTTTAATATTCAGCAGTGACCCAATACTTCAGGTCTCATTCTTTGATACCTAAGCATTTCACTTACCTGTTAAATTTTATAATATAAGGAATATCTGAACATATCTACCTAAAAATGTGTAATTTACTTGCACAATGGTATGACATACTGAAATAGTATATTTTATTACATTCAAACCTCTTTGAAAAGAAAAGAAAAGAATACCTTGTGTGAGCCAGGCAGTATAACTGGAGGCATATGTGTAGCTTAGTGGTGCCCACTGCACACAGCATAAAACCTCTACTACCCCCTTTCTCAAACATACTACTTTGAAATTATGACTAGAGGTTATAATATGAAGTTAAGAAGTTAGCATATACTCTGCAGAATTTAACTACATTCTTTCCTTTCTCTCTGGGAAACTGAACTGCAAATTATGCACTATGAATATCCTGTCTCTCCCTATACAACCATCCTTCTTCACCAGACTGTACTTAAGCAAACTGACACACACAGTCTGTATTTTTGGTTTGGCCACAATCATTTTCGAATTGCTGTTTACAAATTCAGAGAATAATTTATTTCCTGCTCCATCCAATGCTCAAGGAGAAAAAGTAGTTAATTTAAGTAATGCTAAAGTCATTCTTTTATCAAATTATATTTTAATTGTTCTGTTTTGAAGCACGTTACCTCTGCTGCAATATTTCCCAGCGTGTCAAGCCCCAACTGCCGTAGAGAAATAAAATGACTGTGAGCAGAGAGCAGCAGGAACCGCAGACAGGTCCGATTGGCTGCCAGAAGTTTAACATTTCCCTCTTCAAAAGAAAGATTACGTAAAATCACTGCGATCTGAAGCACTCGCTGCCCTTCAATATCATTAATGCCCAATTTGCGAGGTGGATGAAATAAGGATTCCCAAATCCATTCTTCCGATGGAATTTCTACAAAGTAAGTGAAGAAATTTTAGTCGTTCCTTTGCTATATTTACCAGTGGGTATGTGTTAAGATTTGGCAAGATGTCTCACCTTGAGATTTGCTTCTGTCAGAAATTAGATCACGCACTTCAATATCCTCAACGATATCCTTCCAAAACTGAAGAAAGAATTAAAAATACACTTAGTTTCTAGGGGATTATATTTCTTTAAATACTTTTATTTCTATTACTTTAAAATACTTCCAAAATATGAAAAGATTGTTCTTCAAAAACTTCTTAATATCCTGGTTAATGTAATTGTAATAGTTTTCACTCATGGGAGGATACACAAGTTCAGTTCTTTCTTAAAATAAAAGTCTTCCTCTCCAGCACCAACAGAATGCATTAATGATCAGTGAATGCTACCACAGAAGCAATTTGCTGAAGCATATATTGAAACTATATGGACAGTTCTCCACAAACAATTAAATATAATAATCATAATTGAAAAAAAAAAAAAACCAAAACAACGCAGTTCATCCTCCTCCACCTCCTACAAACAGTGAACTCCTAAAGCAGGAGATGGTGACTCCTTCCAGTTTCAGTGCATTTTAGCTCCTGCTAGAAGTGCAACAGTCAGATTGTTGAGAGATACTTTAAAGCTTCTGCTGTGGTTTCCACATCATCCTAAGTGCAAGGAGAGAAGCAAAAACCACCATCCAAAACCCTTTATAAATATAGCAAATCAGAACACTTCAGCAGACTGGAATTCAAATTACTTTACAAATATATGGTCTGATCTGTACATGGATATTTGTAGCTATTCCTGTTGAAATTCAAGAATTAATCAAGGAATTAAGTTTTGCAAGATAATAAAAACCCTAATTATGATGTATGTTAATATAATCTATCTAATATTTACACATTCAAATGTGTAAGTTACAATAAAATAAGCATTGTTACTAATAAAAAAATCTATACATTCCTTAGACTCACTAATGAAAATATAGCTCCTCTTTTGGTTATGATCACAAAATAAAATCACATATAAATTTGGATTAAAAGGGAAGGACAGGAAGTACAACCAGCTGAACAGCAGGAGAAATTCTGCTATGCAAACGTAATTACTAAATTACAGCATTCATACCAAACTTGATGCCACTGCTTTCTTGAAAAATAGAATACTATAGATACTCTAAATTGGAAGGAAAAATTTTATTTTCCACTGCAGTGCTGCTAAATGACACCCAAGTGTTGTTTAGTAGAGAGGATTACTTGCACAGAAAGGATTATTACCTCATTTTAGCAAAGACAAGAACAGCCAGAAGAAAGTCTGAACTTCTCACTGTTTGTGACAGATTTTTGTAGTTAATACTGAGACTTTAAAAAGACCTTGGTCAAAAAGACCAAGGCAGGCAGGTAAAATCTACAGAATGTACTTCGAGTTGCCTTTAGTTTTATTACAGGACTTTTATTTAAGGAAAAGTCTCCAGTCATTATTTTAAAAAGCACACAGAAGTATTGTCTGGAAATTTACTAGTAGGTACACACTTGCCTTTAGGATGTTGCCTTTTGGAAAAGCAATGAAGAGGGTAAGCCTTCACATTTAGCTTCTACTTAGAAGAAAAAACTTACAAGGCTGTGAAGATTAGTTGTTTAATCAGTAAAGGATTTCCAATTGACTATTGAACAGAGAGACTTAAAGTCTTCAACTTCAACCTGGATCTCTATGGAAGAGGCCAGAATCAATCATAATACAGTGTTAAAACTGCTGTCACATGTCAAATGTTAAAACAGCATGATCACATTTTGGTAGCTAAATCCTCCAGTGATTCACTTTTTGACTCTTAATAGTTAATTGCATAATCCAAAATGAAACATGTAAAAACCCCTGCCAACATCAAGTTACAAGAGAGCAGATTTTTCTTTCTGGAAGTCAAATCCTGGACACAACCTCAAAGAGATGGAAAATGAGAATTTAAGGTTTTTGCAGATAAAACCACTACAGACACTGCTAAAGATAAAGCCTCCAAGTTCTATGGCTAAAGATGAGGACAGGAACACATTGTTAGAAAACCGTGCATCTCATCTAAAACTTGTAGAATAAACAGATCCACATTTTTTGCTTGACAACTGAGAAGGATTCCCCTTCCAAAAGAAGCAGCCTCTCAAAACAGTGCTGGTTATTAGCTCAGATAAAATTACCTTTTCAGAAAAGAACAAAAAAACCATGCCCCCTTTCTCTAAGTTAAAATGACAGATGCAATAAAGTTTACTAACACATTATTGTTACCCTGCAAATTGTTTCATTATACAACCATGCTGTGAGCATAAGATGCTAACCACTAAAAGGGGAGAACTCTTGCCTCAGGATTACTTAGTGCGTATGCACCTATGGGAAGCACACTGGAATAATGTGGATCCTCATTTCCTCTGAGTCCTGAAGATTTGGAAAGGTTCTAAGGAAGAGAATCCCTCTCCAAAACAGGAAAGCTGCTGGCATAGATGAGAAAACATCTGAGCAGGATATCAGAATTTACAGACAGGGATGACAAAACAAAAAAGGTACAACATAACTGGCTAAATGCAAGTTGTTCCAGTCCTTAAGTGAGGACATGAAGTAATTCCAGCTAAATAGAGATATAAGCTTATTGACAGTCCCAGAAAAAATCAAGAGGGGTGAAAGTAACAGATTAACACAGGTATAAGAGATAACAGTAGGTTCTATTAAAACTACATTCAAATTCTGACAATTAATGAAACAGATTCACTAAAAATATTTGATACAGCTTAGAGGGAAGCACTGCAGAAAGTGAGAAAAGATGCAGTGCTACAGGTATAACAATGGAAATCACAGATTTTAAAATACAGCAAGGACTGGGTGAAAGGAAAAGAAAAAAATATACTAAACCTTGAGGGAATAAATTAAAGAAACATGTTGTTTTCCAGCTTCACCATCAAATGGAAGACTAATGATGCTGGAGGACACAAACAGGCAAGCTCTTCTGCTTGCAAACATGACATTACCAAAGTGGTAGCCTGTTCTGAAAAAACTGCAATGCTGCATACGTAAAGTATTGTGATTTGCAATCAAATATTGAAAAAAGAATACAAAAAGCCAAGTTCTGAAACAACTGAAAAACCCTTCACAGTAAATTAATACAGAAGTCAAGGGCTAACAGAATACCAAACAACAAGTTATGGAGATGCTTAAAAGTAGAAGAAATATTAACAGTGATGCTGTACCATTCCTAGTCTGCAAAGAATAAAGAGAAAAATAATGAAGAAAAACATATGGCCATTTTTCTTTCTTGAAAACTATTTTAAGACTAGTTACATGATTAAAAGACTAAATCAAGCTTATTCTAAGCAAACATTAAAAACTTTCACAAAATGTTTTGTTATAGATACATAATTCTAAAGTTACTCCCTGTGTAGAGACTTTGTAAAATACAGAAACTAAATGCCTCTATAAAATCTGAAATTCCCAGTTTATGTTCATGTATTGTAATACTCAGGAGGAGGAGCTTGGAAAAAAGCTACTAATAGTAGCCATATAGATGAAATGTTAACTATTCTAAACATATCATAGACCACTTGTATTTGTTTCGATGCATTTGAAAAAATACTTTCAGCTAACAAAAAAATATAAAGTGTTTGTTTGTTTGTTCGTGGGTTTGGTGTTTTTTTGCATAAAACTGACATACCAAAACTTAAACATTCCGTTGCCAAGAATCCAAGTTTATTATTTTTCTGAGTCAATAATTTAACCCAAGAGTGATTTTCAGAACAGCTTCAAGATTCCTAGTACATCTCAGCATTCTTCAACCACCATCCCCAAAATTCCAACACATCCAAAATCCACTATGCTCTGAGGGTAATGTTTATGAAGTTAACAGAATTTCTATAATTTCCTAATGGTTTATAATTCATCTATTTAAGAAACCACTTTCCTCATCCCACTTTCTTTGAATTTATACAATATGCTTGTTTGTGCCATCACCATAATTCTTAGTTCTGCATTTTTCTTCTCTCTCACATAAAAACCCTTTTCTATTTTCATCTTTACACAAATTTATCACCTGCTGCCACTATAGTAGAGAAACAAACTGGAACAATAATTTACAAATCCAAGACACAAACAACTGGCAGGAAAACAAATTTTAAACATCCAAACATATCAAGCAGAATTTCTGAACAGATAACGTGAAAAGTGAAAGGAGGTGCACACATTCAATAGCCACTCTATTAATCTTAAAGCTGTAAAAGCAAAGGTTAAGAAAGAAAGATACACAAAATGTCACGGAGCTCCCATAATGCTTTCCTTGATCTCTGGTTTGACACAGCCACAGCTGCAATATAAAATAAATTACTTCCAGTAGTAGGGTCAAACAAATGCTTGAAGTAAGATGTTCTGAAAAATGTGGATTCTTGGCATTAGAGATATTTTTAGATCTGGTGTTAGTTTCTGACATGCTGTCAGCAGTATTTCACTACAGAGTGGTATTATCCGTTTTGTAATGTTCAAATCTAGATCTTGGAGATTATCCAAATTTCTTATTAGTAAACCTCACTGCAGTTACAGTGGTTCAAGTTAACACTTCATTAAAAACATTTATTAGAACCCTCTGTCCTTATCTATCACAATTACACAACTTTATATAATTAATTAACATACAATACATTAGAATTCTGTGTAATTTTATTTACAAACCTAACTTAGTGTTTGTTGCTGCTCTAGATCAGCAACAGTCAGTGACAGTTCAGGGTGAAGGCAGCACAGAGGTGCCAAGTGCTTTAAAAAAACAAATCAAAACACAACTTATTGGGGTTTTGGACATATTTTTCAATGGATCAAAGAAGCAAAGACTATGAAGCATTATTTTTTTATACTTACCTTCAGCACATTTGAGCCACATTTTCAAGTTCATATACTAACAAATAGAGGAGCTTACCTTTTCCACCCTCTTAACTTTACATAGGAAATTTTGGTTAGGGAATCTACTCACCAGTACTTGAGGACTACTTATCATTTCACTAACACTGCTACAGTACAACTTGTCCCAAAATTAAGTTACACAGAAACAAAACAAATGGCAAATGGGAGAAGCTCCTTACAAATATTACTCTGCAATACTGGTAAGACATTTCAGTGTATGAGATGATTAAAAAAAATGTGCAGAAACCTGGCTATGAGTTCATAAGGAACTCAGCTGCTTATCTTTTTACGTTTCCACTTTAAAAAACCCACAAGTCTTCAAAATATATTTTAATCTAGCTTTCTTCTGTTTTAGCCACACAAATCATAGCCCAAAATTCAATTAAAGGACACTGAACATCATAGCAAATATGCTGAAATGTCAAACCTCTTCCAGCTATATTTCAAGCTTTTATTCACCTCAAAGTGCTCATATGGAACAAAGAGGAAGCATTTACCTAAAGAACCTTTATATTTTTACCTCATTTCATTACTTGTACAGTAGATCATGCCCTCTAGTGGAAAGACAAAAAAGCCTTGAGCAAAACCAGTTTAACTGAGATGAACTTGGAATATTGCTAACTTTCTTAAATTTGTCCTGTGTTGCTTGTATTATGGACTTAACTTTCACAATCCAGAATGTTTCTGTGCTGATTATGGCATTAAAAAAACCAAACACACCCAAACCAGCACTATATTCAGCTCTAAATATGTTGGCCAGTTTTCCTCTTGCTCACACATATTAGCTTTCTTATAGAAAGAAACACAGAATCTCTTCAGTCATTTGTCTACACCAGTTTTTTCTTAATACATTTCCTCCCGAATTAAAAAACACGTTATGACAACTGGCATTTAGTTTACTATTACATTTAAATCAAAGGAATAAAACTGAGAGTAATTCAAAAGACATATGACAGTATATCTTACAACCTTCTATGTTTTTAAAAGTTTTGATTCCCACTCATGTGCAGCTGAGAATTTTGAAATAATTTTTAATTACCTTAACAAAATCTCTATCAGTTTTCTCCTTCCATTCTTCTCCAAATACAGCAGAAAATGATCCTAAAGCTTTAAGCACAAAAAACAGAATTTAGTAAAACAAAAAAATAACATTTTTTTACTTTTTACTAATCCATAAACTAAATATTCACCGACCCTAGACTCTTCCAGCATTTTCTTTTCATTAAAAAAGTCTCAGAGTAAACTGCAGAAACCAACTGAAATTTCTGTAGTAATTTAGTTAACTGGTACTGCAGTTTTACCTCTCAAACTGAGAATAACAAGTCCATAAAGAACAGATTCTTTTGTCAGCCCTTTCAGAACCACACAGGAAACTTTTCCACAGCTCTTCTCCAGAAGTCAAGATGACTGCTTGATTTTCAACCTCACATCAACGACTGTTTTCCATGTGCAGAGTAAGAGCTGTAAACACTACTTTAGTAATTAAATTCCTACTAATTCTTTCTTAAAAACAGAGTAGTAGCAGTGAGATTTTGACAGCACTCAAATGAAAGTCAGAGTTTATCAGGAAGTGTAATGGGTGTCTGGTGGTGCCACTGCCACAAATTTTCTAGCCATCCCTATCTGAAAGCAGCAGAGACTCAGTTACTCTGACTGAAAGTTACCAGTCAATCCAAAAATAACCTGTCTCCTTCAGTAATGAACTCACCACACATTTAAGTTACATTTAAACATGTTTTGTTCACAATGTTTTGAATTGTCTTGAAAAAAAAATGCTACAATTTTCAAGCCCACAGCATCTTTCAACTCAGAGAATCTAAACCAAGGTTTATGCAGTATTCCAAGTTGAAGATACCAAACCTCTATGTCTTCCCTATCAAAAGCAATATATTTGTCATCTCAAACTTTACCAAAAGAAAAAAAAAATCCAACTTTTTCTTGGATGTGGGTTTTTTTGGTACTTAGAAGTAGTGCACTACAAATACTAACAATGATAAAACCTTAATCATAGACAAGCAAAATCTAAACCCCACATTAAATAAAGTTCATCAGCTATCACTTATTTACACTTGAAATTATTTTGACAGCATTTTCATACTACCTGAATTTTCTAATTACAGTTTTCATTTAATCACCAAACTTGACGGATTTGTAATATAAAAGCAAGTAATAATTTGAATCAGAGCTTCATGCTTCAAAATAAGTAAAAGCACTCCCCTTTCTTTCCCCAGTTTGTCCCAATTAGTTCTCCTAATGCTGCTAGGACACTCCCTGTGTATCCAGAAGACATAATCAGATAAGATAAATATGTTTTCCCCAGGGAATGAAAAGAGCTAGCCCATTACATGCTCATCATTCCTCTTGGCTTTTCCTCAAATATTTTTCAGTGTAAGAAGTACTAACTCATACAGACCAGCTATGGAGCAAGCCTGTGTGAGTCAAAGTTTTGGACTTGAGAGTACAGTGTCTGCTTTTGCAACACCAAAATAAAAAAAAATTGTAACAAAACTTGATTAAATTATTTGTAAATTTCTAAGTCCACAGAAGTTCCATCAAAATAATAGGTGAGTAGATGCCAAACTCAAAAATCTAGAGAACAAAACATGCTGCAATGACTAAAATACAGCTTCACTGTAGCTTCCCTTCAAATATTTTCTTTGAAAGTTCTTGCAGCCGGAGTAGATAAAAAAATCTAACCACAGCTGAAAGACATGGGTATAAATAAAAAAACATAAAACAGAAGCTGGAGAACACTAACATAATACTGGAAGTTGTAAATCATAATGTAAAAATGCTAATGATTAGAAGAAAAAAAAAGCAGCACTATACAATGCTTAAAATTGATTTTTCACTAGAATTTTAAAACAGAACCTCTGAAATACCCTACTATGTGCTTACACATACAAAGCAGATTTGTATTCAAACAGGTATGATCATCTGTACTAGCAGATGAATATACTTGGCTGGAAAAGCTCATTTGAGCAGTTTTTTTTAAGTTAGTAATTTCTGAAATTCAGTGTATGACAGAAAATAAGTACATAACACTAGAAAAAACTTCCCCCTCACCACCACAAGACAGGAGCTATGCTCATATTATTTTAGGGTGGTTTGGGTTAACTTTTTTTTTTCTACCTCTTTATGACAGAAAGACAAACAATAAGTTAAGAAGAAGTAACTTGGCACGGAGGTCACAGTGAACAAGTCAAACAGAAGAATTTTTTTCACATACTGAAGCATTTTGATGGAACAGACTCTTATGTGCTAGCACATCAAGTAATTCTGAAACTCAAGATTTTTATCCATTGAGTTTTGTATTCTGAATTTCTCTGCAGTGGAAAATGTAGTTAATTATCCAGATAAAAATCTTAGTGGGTTGCTGCTTTCAGACTGCTCTTTTTTAATTTTTAAATTTCTGACTGCTACTAAAAAAGAATTACAAAAACTCAGCATGATGCTATAGAGTCAGAAGAAAACACTAAAACACTATGAGCAGATGGAAACTGAGCATCTTAAACCTGAGCATCTTAAACAACCAGCCTTTGTTTCTGGAAAATTAATTCTTACATTTCATTGAACTGTTAAACAACACTGTTTCAAGTTACCTAAATTAAAAGATACTTTACATGTCTGACAGAAACTTTTAACTATGGATAAGGTAAAAAGAAAAAATTAAGTACATTGAAGTGCAATAATTACAAACATTTTCATTATCAAGGCTTGTGAAAGATGCTACAACAGGTGTTGACTCTGTTGCAAAAATAATATATACTTACTGTCATCAAACACCCCAGCATTTGCAAGCAGTAAAGTGATGATTTTAGGGTCCTTTTCAAGTTGCATAACATGCTTGCTTTCATTTGAAAGAAGAGTACATACATTAATTGCAAAGTCCACTTCATTTGGGAGTCCAGATAACAGAGAAAGCACCAGTTTATTATAGTCATTTGGTGAGTTAAAGTCCATAGAGAGCCCATAGCTCTGACGAAGGTAATCTAAATAAGAAAAAAACCAAACATTTTGACAGCTAAAATAATTAATATTCAGATGGTGCATTAAGCAATATTATTATGAATTATAAGTATTTTCACAAACATTCATTAATAGGGTGTTGAGGGTTTTTAACAAGTTCTACAGTATTCAATTTATTTTTTCCATTTGTCTTTGGACAAAATAGTGAACTGTGTACCTTTCTAGTTAATATTAATTTATTCATCTTCTCAGGAATACTGCAGGGTGTTCCCTTAAAGAAAAACTCTGAAAAGGCAAACTTTAATTGCACCAGAACAGAATTGTAATGCAATTTGGAGTAACTTTCTACACACAAATGACAGATCTGTTCCACAGGGTCCACCAGCTTCCAATTTGTATCTTGGGGCCAGATGGATACTTTGGTCTCTCAGTTACAGTGGTGGTGATTCTGTCTCCTTACACGTGGCTTTATTCTTTGGCTTTTAAAGATTAATTAATTGTATGCTCAGTTCAGGTATTTGGTTCTCTAGAGAAATTACTGACGTGACAGAAACACAATCAGCAAATTTTCAAGGCACGATGTTTCAAGACAAGTAACTATTTAGCCCTGCTAATCAGAGAAACATTTATAAGGAAGACAAACAGCTTATGGATTTTGGTATTTATTTTGGTTTGGTTCACAATGGAAAGTTTTTTGAGTGTGTTCAGTTAATAAGTTGAGCGACTCACAAATTGGAAGGTTTTAATAATACTGTAATTTAGCTACACAGTATTTCTGTAGCCTGTCTAAATATATATACACACTCACATAGACACATACAGAAGAAAATACTTTTCCTCAAAAATTTACCTGACACACTGTGTTGCTGGTAGTTATAGGAAGTTGGAATTGCACCAATAGGAAGTTGTGGCTTTGGATTTCCCGGTTGTACCTCATCATCCTCTTCCCCAAAATGATGGACCTTTTCATACTTTTCTAGATAACTGGAATAAAAAAAAAAAAATATTTTGAATATATATAACTAAATCTTTCACCTTCCAAGAGCTGAACTGCCAAAGGAAACAAACTGCACAAATATGGATATTTACTGGAAACACTAGTCTAAGTGTTATAAAATATGAGTCAGACTGACAAGAGGCAGTACAGAAAATGCAAATATGTGGATTTATGGATTTAGGTATTGAATTTCTTCACATTTCTCAACAACAATCCCTAGCTAAATTGCAAGCTGTTGAGCCCTCTTGTGACCAAATCCATTTTTCCAAAATCAGCTTTTGCTACCTAATATAACTCTGAAGGTGGAAGCATCAAAAAATTTACTCTGTTGAGGTTAGCAGTACATATATTAAGGTCAAGTCCAGAAAAACACTTTTTATTTTTGCCTGACTTAAAAAGTAACAGAATACTAAGTCCAGTTTCCATTTTCCATATTATCATTTATTTGATGATTTATTGAATATTTCAAGATAGCTTAAAAAAAAATACAACTAAGGTTTTTTAAAAGCACAAAGCTACAGTAGCACAGGCAAAAATTGAAATGTAGTCAGAAATGGAATACCAGATAAATAAAGCACCACACAGTTTTAGGTTTATCTCTACTGGGTTCTCAAAGTAACTGTGTATATACCCTTACACAGCTACAAAACCAAGATTTATTGGAATAAAACACTCGCATCCCATTGTGAAAGCTAAAAACCCCATGACTTTCTACCATCCAGAAAGTATTTTATTTTCCCAGTCACAGAAGCACTTCTGAAGGGCTCATTGTTATACTGACAGGCATCGCTTCCCTATTCTGGCCCCAGAAAATATTGAACTGAGACAATATCAGTGGCTTATGTATTCTGACAGGATAAATTCCCACCTGAACTTATCAGTGATTAGGATTTATAATAAACTTAATAGTGGTTGCTAAAATCCTGAGAAAGAACACAGCTATGTAGGGTTTTCAAGTACATGCAAGTCTAATAGTATGTAGGACCTCACCAGTGTATCCTGAAGTTTTCTGATTGTACCAAAAATGAGTGGGAAGTGGATGTATCAGAAGGGAGGAAGACCTGGACAAGGCTGGAAGAGTGGGCTAACAAGAACAGTGTAAAGTTCCACAAGGCCTAGTGTAAGGTCTTGCACCTGGGAAAAACCTAACTCAGCAGTGCAGCACAGGGTGGGATCTACCTGGCTGGAGAGGAGCTTTGTGGAAAGGGATGTGGGAGTTCTGGTGGACAACAAGCTTACTATGAGTGAAATCTGTCCTGATGCAGCAAAGAAAGCAACAGGATGCTGGGCTGCATCAACAGAGGCATCACCAGCAGAGATAAAAAAGTCATCACCCCGCTCTACTCAGCACTTGTCAGGCCACACCTGGAACACTGTGTTCAGATTTGGTCCCTGATATATGAAAAAATGGGACAGGTGGGAGAAGGTCCAGAGGAGTGCCACAAAGATGACCAAAGAACTGGGAAACCTGCCGTACAAGGAAAGGCTGAGAGAACTGGGTTTGTTCAGCCTTGAGAAAAGAAGGCTTAGGGGAGACCTTATCACCATGTTCCAGTACTTGAAAGGTGGCTACAAAGATGGAGACACCCTTTTTACAAGCAGTCACCTGGAAAAGATGAAGGGTAATGGATGAAAGTTACTCCTGGGGAGATTTCAATCGGACACAAGAGGACAATTCTCCACAGTGAGAAAAACCAGCCACTGGAATAATCTCCCCAGAGAAGTGGTGGAAACCCCAATAATGGAGACTTAAAATTCATCAACAGGGTGCTGAGGGAGCTTGTCTACACCATGGTTTTTCCAAGAAAGGTTGGACCAGATGATACTTGAGGACCCTTCCAGTGTGGTATTCTATGGTTTTCTGTGTATTTCCAACTTACCCTACCCCAAACTGAATCATGGGAACAATTAAAATATTTTCAGCTAAACACTGCTCACTGCAAAATTCCAGACTTCTTTCTGCTACCAGCATTTGTTCACTGTCTTTCAAATAGTTCAGTAACTCAGTCTGTCACCGTAACTGTCATCATGGTTGGCATAAAGGAGTGTGTACTGTAGTTGAGGTGACCTACACTGAAAAGATGATTTCACAAGTCTTACGTCCAAAAACAAGTGAAACGAAAACTTGAAAATTTTAACTGATCTTTTCTATACACGATGCTTTGCTTTGTACCCCTGTGAGATCATCAAAAGCTGTTGATATTGAGGAAAAGACACGTTAAGGGAAAGATACTGTCTTCACAAAGTCCTGAACCAGATTAATCAAATGTATGATTAAGTCCAATCAATTTAAACAGCGCCTACATTATGTGCATTTATGATCATGACCTACAGAAGTAGCTCAGAGACAGCTTGACCTTCACTCCTTCTGCCCATCCAGTCTCTCACTCTTTGAGCTCATTTACTGAGGAGGGATTCTAGGTCAGCTCTCCACTGATTTTCCAGACTGAATAGGGGTCATGTGAAGACCAGAGGTGATGCAGGGGGAAGAGCAGGTGTACAGAGCTGAGGATGGCACGGGGATGACGTGCATGGGCCACTTCTACACTGGCAGCAGCTCCACTGCTTCAGCTTCTGTAATGGGACTTGAGAAGTGCTGTGGCTGGACCTGACCTCCTCTTATTGCTGGGCTGAGTCAAAGCATATGCTCAGCATAAACACTTTCATTACTGAATACAAGATTGCATAAAAATATTTTATGAGGTGAAGTGAGATCCCTCTACATAGACATACACAGTATTAAAAATACAGTTTGCAAATTTGCTGCAGTTTTTTCTGGACTTGACTATTCTACCAAGAATTAAGAAAGAAAAAAGAGAGTGTTATGTATCATAAAATAATCCATGTTGTTCCATACTTTATAATAAAAATTTTGAGACTTAATGCTTTTTATTAAAGCCACCTCTGTGTAAAGCTGAACAATAAGAATATCCTGTCTGTGGTCCTCTGCTAATACCTATTAAAATGTGTTAAAACAGTTCTGCCAAACACAGAAACTCTAGAATTTCAAAATCCAGCTTCCTGCTTCCCTGTCCTAAACCAAACAATGACATTCCACCTCTTCAAAGAACACTCCCCCTCTTTCGTATCTCACCCCAAACTAATCACGTTTGCTGAGGGAAAAAACAAACAAAAGCCCAACATTTTTTTAAAAGCCTCCAACAATCCTAAAGCATCATTTACAAAGACTAGGAAAAAAGAAAACCCAGATGACAAATAGAAAGACCCTCCTCAACTCTAACACATACACACTTACTCCTTTTAAGATAATACTTGTTTACAGGGTGGACGTTTCCCTGTTTCTGAATCCATCAACTATTACTGAATTTCAGCTTTAATAACAAGACCTGAATACACTGCTTTAGTATGATTCCTTTATGCTACATAAGTACTGACTGTTTACAGACAGCTGTACAGTCCTCAATCCTCCAAACCCTTCTTTTGTTTCCTGCAGAGGGAATGCATGACCTGGAATGTTAGTGTAGAGAAGAAGCTTTGTAAATTAGCTTGTAAATGAGCTTTACTCGTCTTACATTCTAATCCTACCAGTCTGGCATATAGCTACTATGCAAACAGTGGAACAGTTATCATCAAGATAGGTCTCACTTTAAAGATACAACAAATTTAAGATAACAAATGGAGCTTTTCTGTTACTGAAAATCGGTTGTGTAGCTCATAAATGATAATCAGAGACTTACAAAAGGCTAATCTCATGTTTCTAAACAACTTAGATCTGTAACTATAGACTAGAAATGCATACTTGAACACGGAAAAAGGTTTTTAGGAATTCATAAGGCTTCCTTAATTTAGTCACTGGCTGTATAAATCAATAGTACAGGTCTCAATCTTCCAATTTCAATACCAACTGAACAATTAGGCCCTGAAAAAGAAACACAGCTAATACGTCTGTAAAAGAAATAAAACAGCTGAATGAAGGATCAGAACAAAACTGCTAATTAAACAAGCAATCTATATGGGATATAAAAGTTTCAAAAATGTCTGAGCAAAGAACCTAAGGACTATGTGGAAGCCTTGGTGAGAAAGGAGTGATGAAGAAAACTGCCTTCTGTATGTACATTGAAATGTGCCACGCTGTACCAATGGCACCTTCAGCTGTCAGCCCAGCACACACATGATCCGAAGCATTCAGGAAACTGAAATGCAATGAAAACCAGTGGCAATTTACAGCCAATTCCTTTCTTCAGCTTGGATCACCTCCATTCTGGGAAACTTAAGGAAAAACACACAAAACTAAACAAAACAAACAACAAAACAGAACAACCACCACCACCACAACAAAAAACAAGACAAAAAAGAACCACCACCAAAAAAACCCCATAACACGTATACACATCTGGTGAATAGCTAGAACTACAGAACATGTGAAATACTGAAACACAGGAAAACACGTGGGCAACCAGAGACATGTAAAGGCTGGCTACTTTTGCACAGGCCAAGTGATTTCAATGCTTTCTGAAAACTTGGTTCCTTTAAAGATACCGAGTTGGAAATCAAAAGATGGTATCCTCTTGAAAATCAGGTTAACATATTATGCATTCTCTTCCTGTGACATTTTGTATCAGTCAGGCCTGGAAGAAACTAAATTCTCTTAAGATGGCCAATATTTTTGTCCATTAAAAATACTTAAGTAACAACACAGGATCTTATCCTGTCAAGTTAGTTTCAAGCTTATTTTCAGATATTTAGGAAAAAAATACAAATAAAAAGAGGTCTACACTAAGTCTACATGCAGAATTTATTATGAACAGTAGCTGTGAATGGGCTTAAAGTACAGTGCAAGCTCTCAGACTAGGGCTTGGGGGACATTTCTGGTACCTTTTGAATCTGCTACTTACAAATATGGCAAATTTGAGTAAAAAAGCATTGAGACTTTTAGGTTACGATGGTCTCCAACTGAAAATCTAGAATACACCACATACTTACTACCTCAGTACTTGTTAACATGTTTTATGGACTGGTATAAACATCTGACTTATTTATTTTGGCTCCCTGCACCAGGACAGGGTATATTTGCCAAATATATATTAAGCCAGTGCCTGGCAAAACAGTGAAGACAGCAATAACCATCACAGTCCAACTACCAATTCCTTACGTTTGTCTTCAACTGAAGGACAAGCACATACTGCTCTCTCCTTTGCCCTAAATTCATCATGACTCTTGCCCTGATCTGAAGGACTAATTTCATGGTGGCAATATCATGGCAACTAGAAAATTTTCATAACAAGGGTCCATGCTTGGATAAACCAACAAAAGTAACTAAAAATACAGGAAGCAGCAGGGAGAAAAAATATCTAACTACTATTGTAAGATTTTGAAATAAAAAAACCCCAACAAACCTTTCAGGCTTGCAATAACATTCCACCCTAATGCAAGCAGCACACTGGCAATTGCAATCAGGCATTTTTTACCTGGTCATACATGTGAGTTCTTTACAAGCTTCATTCATGAACTTCTGGTGCCAATCAAAAGCTGCAATTTTTTCAGAAGGTAACATCTTTACCAGATGATCCCCTATAGTCCTGTTATAGTCCTATGTATCTGTGCCTGCTATTATTACTTGAAAATCTGATCCATTTAGGAATCTGAATAGGAGGCAGTGCTTAATAACAGAGAAGGGTGTTTCTCAGCAGGACACGTGTTTATGCTCAATGTCCCTGCTGCTAGTGGGACACTGGTGGGAACTGGAGGCATGCTCCAGAATCCAACTCCTACTTCCAACTCAACAGGGCTGCTGCTGCAGCTGGCCCCAAGTAATGTCTAACTCATCTCATAGGTGTTTGCTTACAAAACACTTGCCCTAAGAGTTAGCCTAACTAGTTCCTGGAAATGGCAAACTCAACAATCCACTTGAAGGCTCTACAAACTTGTAGCATATGTCAACAAGCTGCCTCAAACTTGATTTCATATCTGAGTGTTCCACCAGTGTCATCAGCAACCTCTCCAGGGCTTTTTTTCTTGACTTCAAGGGCACCACGAATTCCAAGTCAACAGTTACATCCAATTATTGTCAGAACTGATGCTTGCAGCTGAATCCTTCAAAACAATGTGTTGTTTTCCATCTCCAAGCTGTCTTAACTTGGAAACTGTGTAGCTCACATACTGCACCCAGTGAAACACTCCACCTGTGATTCTCAGCAGTATTTGTTTGATTTCTGGCTTATTGTGAGCACTTAATAAGACTGTCTGACAAATCAAGATTACTGAAGCTGTTCTTGTCCAACTTGCCAGATGAGTAGGAATCTCCAGCTCTGGTCCTCCTCTATGTGGCCTCAGAATACTGTCCTCCAGCCTGGCCCAGAGTCACTTCCCATCTGAACGTGTGCACCTTACCAGGGACTCCACAACTCCAGCCTCCACCCTGACATCATTCTGTCACACATTAGGTGAATTCTGAGCAAACTCAAAAGGCCCCGTGCAGACTAAACTTGCTCAAAGTCTTTGTATAGATCCACAGATAAACTACAGTGGTATACCTTGGCATTTACATGTATTGACAGCATTTTGTAACATAGGTTGTGTAGGACTACAGGATAGATGGTGCAATTTGTGGTTTGCTTTAGATTTGGTTTAAAAATTCTTAACCTACCAGAAAGCCTTTGCAAACAGAAGAAAACCAAATGCATGCATTCATAAAGTTCTGAATCTTTGACAGGGCAAGATGTATTATTTATTGTTGAAAAAAGAAATGTAAAATTCAGAAGCATCAGGAATTCTGGGAGTTTCACTTTGTTAAACATTACAACAACAAGATAAATACGAAATGCTTCCAAGTGAAAAAATAAGTCATTCTAGAGTCACTGAAAATACATTCTTAATACCTATGGGAACACCGAGAGGACAGAAATAAAGATATTATTTTATGCTTCCATACTAATGCTCCAATTCAGAAGGAAACTAATAGAAGACAGGCTAGCCAACTAAAGTGTGTATGAAGGAGTGAAAGTACAAATCACTAAGGTGGCTCTGGAATGACAACACCAGCCTCTGAAAAAACTGCACTACCTGCACCTCCAAGAGATTCTGGTATTTCACCATCTCTTAAGTTGAACAGAACTCTGTTATTACAGGAGAGTGGAAGAAACAAGAAGTCTTACAATAAAAGGCCAAGGTTTCATTCACCATGAAAATCTGTTACCCAAAATAGCAGCTGAAAGTAAATATAGATGTCCTTCTACTTCTTCATTCCTGTAACTTTCCTCTAATTCTTCTTAAATCTTTTGGCTAAATCTGGCAGAAGAACTGCACAGGGAAGTCACCACACAGGACAAGCAGTAGGCCAGCTGACAAAGTCTTGACAGCAACTAAATTCTGATCTACGATGCTGTAACTAGCACCAAAATATATTGACACCTATTCTTTTGAAATTAAGATTCTTTATTTACAGGCTTGTTTCCATTTATTTTAAATTTAAATTAAACTGAAGCCACTTCTGATCCACAGCTGTGGTCCCCAGCTAGTTTCCAGGACTAATTCTTCAACTGCATTCCCACTGCTTGCCAAAACCAATTCACAGCCTGCATCACCTCTTACCTCTCCAGCAGCTGTTTCATCAGATCTGATGGGCTTCACATCCAGGAATATCTAAGCTGTACAATTATTAATAGTATTAATTCTCCAGTCTGTACCTAGGCATTAACTTCTTAACAAAGGCAATTCCCAGATGTATTCATCTTACTAACATCATAGTCCTTCTGTTGTCATCCAGGATGACAACTCATCAAGCCTGTCAAGTATCACAGCAGTCTGAATTTACCTATTAAACTTCAGAATCATCAAGACTTTTTTTACCATCTCCATAACACCCTTTCAGATTCTACAAAAAAACCCCACCACCACCAAACAACCCAAGTTTCTCTGTTTTGAGAGACAATCTGCAGTAACACCTAGATTTCTCCACAGTGCCAGAACATGAGAGGATCTGAATGGCAAAGATGCACCAATACAAACAGCACCAGACGTGAGGAATTACTGCAGGCACATGCAGGAATTTACAGCCAAGTGCTGGGGGTGCAGCTTGCCCAAAGCAAGTCACAGTAAGTCACTGCCACCCACACCAGGCAGCCACTGAAATCCCAGATGCCACTGCATTATGCAAGTCTCTGCAATGGTTTTCAGTATTCCTGGATCCACTGCAAAGCTGGTAGCAGAACAAGTGTAAGAGTAGTAACAACGCTTTCATCCAAACACAGCTTCCTACAAACTATTAGCTATACACCCCATGACTTGTAATACAGTCTGCACAGAACATAAAAACTTGTGCTTGGGGAACACTAGGTAAACTGTCTAAATACTGAAAGAAAAATTACTTGTAAAAGTGCATTCTTTCACAAAAATACCCTAGAACTGGATGGTCTTTTGCCATCAACAGACATAGTTATCTGGCAAGTGCATTTAAAGAAGAAATACTTTAGGAATAGATGTATGGATATATAGATGAAAGATTACATCTTAATTAAAAACAAAAACAATAAAACAGAACACAAAAGTTATAATTCCTACAGAGTCTGGTAACTTAAAGTATGTTTTAAAGCTTAAAACTTTCATTAAACATAGAAGGTCATACTTTGCCAAATATTGAAGCTAAAAATCTAATAGCCACCCACAAGATTAGAAACAAGCAAAAGTATATGAAAAATGTTATAGAAAAAAGAAAGCAATAATGTGTGTTACGGCAACATTCTGTAAGCGCATTGATTGAAGAGTTGTTCTCACTGAAGAGAAAATTTCTATGGAAATTCTGTCTCAGTTTTTTTCCCCAAATTCAGGATGCACATTGGCCATGTAGTACCTAAAAGTAAGGAGGTGTGTCCCTGTTGTCTTTAGTTCACAGTTCCGTATCAAATACGTAAATAAAGAGGGCTGGTATTTGCACAACAAAATTAAGGAACATTCTCCTGTGCACTTTCAAGGCACAATTGTTTGAAAAAAACCAAAAAACCAAAGCCAACTAGACTGGGTTTTTTTACGTGAGAAGTAAATTCTTTCCTTTTCTACCTGCTACCTACTACACAAAAGTTATCTAAACAAAAATTATACCCTGAGAAGAATTTAACCTACCAAGAATTTCCAGTTCTTTAAGTTTCTTTCAAACCATTACAAGTAACACAGATATGTATAATATTAAGGAAGGTAATAGTTACTCACATTTCCTCGGCTACGCAGAATAAATAGCTCCTATAAAGGTGTAATCTAGGAAAGTGTCACAATGTGAATGGTCTCACATCCCATACTTACAAATTACCCAAAACACTTTGTTAAACTGGAATCTGTCTCATCTGCAAAGACCTACATACTGCTTTTCAACTTGCAAATCCTTGTCTTAGAAGACTAAAAATGTGTAATACCTCATCTTTGACTATTTCATTAAAACTATGCCAACAGAAATGTTGCTTATGTGTGTAACTCAAACAATATGGAAAACAGACCAACAGTTTCTAGAATGAGGCTTTAATGTCCAGACTCTACACATTTATTACCTAAATTCTTGGAAAAAGGTTCTTTCTCCCTGGCCTGTTATTAAATCACACTCCTTGCTACATTCTAGCACTGCTTTGACAAGAAGGAAAGATAAGGTGCCCACAGGAAGCCTGGTAATTAGAAGGGTATTATACAGTAATAGTAACTGTGTAAGTAAGTTCAAATCTCATGAAAACACAAGCCTAGAAATAGGTTTTCTAGATTTTGACAATTATAGTCACCACAGTAAACATTTCTACAATACTAATTCCATCCCTGTTCAGAAATGACTACATAAATGCAGAAGACACAATAAAAACCAGAATTCACTGATTTCTAGGCTGTTTCTTAATTCTGACTCTAGTAGTCTTTATTAAAAACACACTGCTACGCCATTTTTTCACCTCTTGTAAATATCTGTAATTTGATGGTTAGATTCTGCAGAGTTGGCAGTTTCAACAGTTGCACTTTTCTGCCTTCATCTTAAGAATCTGTCTTTTCGTGCCATTAAATCTATTTACAGTTTCTCTGCTAACCTGCATTCCACCCTTTGACCACATAGTCAAAGCAAATGTACTAGTTTACATGTCTCTATTTATGTAGAAAAACACAAAAATTCATTAATTCTTGAACGCTCTATCAGATGGAAAAAGAAAATCCATTTAAAAAGTGAGAATAGAATTTTTAAAAATCTGATTAAGAGGACCCAGCTGGGACTCTGCACAATGAGAACAGAAATTCTTTAAGTTCTACGTGGACAGGAAAAAGCTGTCTTAGAAGCAAGTCCCTTCTTTATATCAAGATCTTACAAGAAATCAGTTTGTATGAAGGAATGCAATCTGGCTTTCATAAAAACATTAACTAAAAAATATCTGAACATTATAAATAAACACAAACATATCCAAACTGACACTAAAATAATAATGACTAATTTTACATCTTTTGATCACATAATGAGACACAATTATAAGGCTAAAAGTATCCCAGTGTATTCTGAGAATGCAGCAACATTCAAACTAAGAAACAAGGATAAAGAGGAAACTTTGATTTAACTGTCTGAAGTTGTAAGGGCTACAGTATCTATACCTGTAAAACCAACCGTGCTGTGAGCATTCCCACGCATGGAAATAAACTGCCTGTACTACTAAATTGCTAGAAATGGGCCTGAAACAATTTCTGTCCACACTAGTGAGTATTCTTTAAAGCAAGTTAAAGGCATTGTTCAGACACTACCCTTGGACAGGGTACCATTCCCAGAAGTACATTTGGATACAGCTATGCTGTTTTGGGGCTACGAGCATGGACATGAACCCTTTTGTGTCAATTAGCCTCAGGCACACTTAATTCACTAATATAGATATAGCCAGAGAAACACTGAATGCTACACAGATGGCCTCTGGCTTAACACTAATTCTGATCCAGCACAGGGAAAGCTGAACAATAGATGAAGTGTTGATCCTTCAGAGAAGATTTAAAAATTACCAGCAACATAATAACTGCAAAGAATTTGTAAGCATTTTCTTTCTGCCTTGTATAGATGTAATGTAAAGCCATTAGGACACATACAAAGATAAAAAGAGAGAGAACAAACAGGCATGATGAATGCAGATAAAGACCAAAGATCAGATTTCCTGTTGGGAAATACTCATATCAGGCATTGAAGATAATAATTGCAAATTGCTTTAAAGGCTGAAGAAGAGATATTTTGGATATGAGAAGGAAAAAAAGAAAACAATAACCCGACTTTTATCTAACAAACCACTCAATGAGAATGCTGTTGTAAAATTTGTAGTAAAACCACTCAAACTCTAAAGTTATTTAAAATGAAATAGACAGATATTTAAAATGTTGAGCATACGAGACAAGAAATTGTACTCTAATAGGAAGGCTAAAAAATAAGAAACAATATTAACAGTATTCAGATAGTAAGTATTAGAAAAGGTCTGGAAGATACAGTCCCTGCTGGTGGTCTAGGGTTTAGAGGAGATAAAACCTGATCCTCCACTGTGGATTCACCAGCATTTTCAAATCCTGCATAAATCCAGTAAGGCTTATTGAATTGCTGTTATTTTGAATGGAAATGATTTGTGGGACAAGAAGTGCTCTGCAATTAATCTCTGGTGTACCTTTTCAAGAGGCAGAGAGCAGACACTTCAAAGACTGAAAAAGTTCATTATGGGAAGCAACAAATTGGTATTTTTTGTCTGTAGTAAGAATATATAACAAAGTAAAAAAAAAAATTTGAGTTAATAATCTAAATATTAGCCTTTTTCCCCTCAGAGCTGCCTTCTACACTGATAATTTCTCTATAGTACTAAATGCTACCATCAGGTTATGTGGCTCTTGGGGTGACTTCATCTAGATAAAGATGTTCCTGCCCATGGCAGGAGTAGACTGATGATCTTTGAACTCAGACCATTCTATGATTCTGGGTTCTTCCAGTATATTTGTTACTTATGCTTCCTTCACCCTTCCATTTGACTATTACAGTGCACAGTATCTGCTCAAGACAACCATTTTTTAGAAAACCTAGCTATAGGTTCACAACAGTGTATTAACACATAAAATAGACACTTCACATAAGTTTCCATATGGTGATGGTCCTTTAGAGATTTAGTATGCTGAAACCTGGCTACCTCGGTGTCACCTGAGCTCTGGACATATTCTAAAATTCTTCTATAGGCCAGTAAAACCTTTTAACAAGAGGCAGAGCTCATGACTGCAAAAAAGCAAACTTTCTCAGAAATAAATTTCTAACGTGAAATATAAAATATTTTCTGTTCAAATGTAAAATCACATTTTGCAGCAGCTGGGGAAATCAAATAAATCTTTAAGTAGCATAAAAAGCATTAACCCAGCAATAATATACAACCCTCTGAAAAAATGAGGGTAGAAGGATCAAATCACATACAACACTTTGCTTTAAGAACTATCTCGAAGTGATGAGACCCTACTGTGATGATGGCACTACTACTAGAACCTGCATAGAAATTGAAGTCTTTGGGGATTCTTTTCAATAAAAGGTACTAAGATGTCTCTTAAATATGCAGCCTTTTAAAGTCTTTGTCTAATAGGTATGAGAAGCTTAAAACCTGTCCAGCAACAGGAGAAATAAGGGAGGGTGCTTTTCATCCTTCCTTCCTCCTTCCTTCCTCCTTTATTCCCCTTCTAAGAATCTCTTGAGCATTAGGTTCTCTATTAACATATTCCCTTTTATTAGCTAACAAGCAATTCTCCTTAATCAATACCATTTTTCACTTCTTTTTCTCTTTTTTTAAGAGCTTCTGTGGAAAAGCCTACAGCAGTAGATAAATCTCAAGCAGCTGCAGTGTGGAATTGCCACATTGTCATTTTCAGAATGATATGAACACCTACAGTGAAACCAGCTCAGGTCTTGCTCATTTCTAGCCCCTAAAATTCAGAAAAGTTAAGAGTGAGAATTCTTTCTAGTTCTGCTTGTTAGAAGACACAGGAATGTACCATTTGAGTTACATACTTAACTCTTTCAATAAAAAAATCAAAATTATGAAGCAACTTTTGTTTTCCCTCTGTTCCAAGGGTTTACAACAGTGTCTATTAAGAATAGAACAGTTTAAAGTGAAAATGCACACAGGAACTGTGATTAAATCAGCACAGATATTTTAGCTTTCCATTTAAACAACAATTACTCCAAGATTACCAGGATCAATATTTAACATAATATTTACACACACAAAATATTGTCCCTTTTTATACTCATTTTTGCCATAATAAAATTCTGTGCTTTTATTTCCAATTATGCAAAGGAAGAAAAAAAAACCAAAACCAAACCCATGTAATTTATATTTTAAATATCAGAAATATCTAACACGTGGTGAGGTGCATAAAAGTATTTCATAAAACAAGGAAAGGCACAACACAGGAACTCAACTGTTCCAAATATCTCTGACTGCAGAATATCTAGTGGAAGCCAGGACTGAACACATTAATTGACTCTTAACAGTAAGTTTCCTTTTCTTTGACACCTTCTGCAAGTTCTAAAAGTAAACCAGGAGTTAAACACCACCGTACTCGACCTCTAGATTACAACAGGTTCTCAGCTCTTTATACTATTTCACAATATAACAATACTACAATTATTTCAATACACTAGTATTTGCCAGTCTTCAAGCACACAATCATCTTTCCGGGGGACAAAAGAACTGGCAAGGAAATGAGCACAATATAAAAATTAGTAAGCTCTAAAATGACACAGTTTTGAAACTTAGGTTAGTTCTCCATTTGGTAATACATGAGGTGTACTTGAAGCTGGAGAACGTTCTTGAATAAATCGCTTCACAGTATTTTTAGAAACATTAATAAAACCAGAATAAAAGTACTCCCTGGAACTAAAACAGAATCAGAGAGATGCAGCCCTCAAAATAAAACCAGCTCTGAATAACATGTAAATGGAGTCAGCAACACCACTGATGAAATGCCTGTAAGTTGTGGGTCATCTCTTCAGCAAACTGGTGTCAGCCTACCCTTTATATTAAACTAGGTCAATCAGTATTCTTATTTAAGAATAGGAAAAAGTACTTAAAACCCATGGATTGTCTCCCATAAGGATCATATTACCCACAATTTTCATATTTTACATTTTACTATGGCAGCATTAGTTATTCTGTTGTGCCCGGTGCCTATGGCAGTAGCCATACCAACACAATGCCCTTTAACTGGGGGAAAAAAACCCAACTCATTTATTCTATTTTACACACATAAGGAGTATTCTTTAAGACACAGGATACAAATAAACCAATCTGCTATGAAAGCAGAGGGAAATCTGTTTCCTAGGATGTTTTGTTTGTGGATTTTGGGTTTTTTAAATAATAAGAAGCAGAATTTCAAATTTATTCTCAACAATTTACTATCAACTTTAATCTAAACAATATCAAGAAACAACAAGCAGAATTCAGAAGAGTGTCTCAAAATGCACAAAACACCTTTTTCTAAACTCAGGCTCAAAATTTAATAATGAAGGAAATAAACATAAAACCAAGAGATCCTACTTAAAACCCTCAAAACCCATTTCTCCAACTATCTGTAAATCAGATATTTAAAACTATTATTTTGTAAAATATAAATCAGTCTAAATTTTAGTTTCAAGTTATATTTTTCTTCATTAACAGTTAAATTATTATTGCCTATGCAAAAGTTACGGATAATAGTAAATGGCATCAATCAAGTGCATCAGGAAGCTTAATGCACGAAGGATTGCTATTCTTTTAAATTATATTGAGAACTTTAAGAAAAAAAGCTAGTTTCTGAATTCATCTAAAGTTTGTAGGTCAGAGTATGTCACAGTGCTTTAGGAGCACCATCATCCATCTGAAATACAAATGGAATGCTAACATGTTACTTTTTGCACAGGCATTTTTTCCCTCACTTTCTCTTTCAATAAATCTGGTTCTACCTTTCCTACTTCCTGCCATGAAGTATATTTACTTAACTCCAAACATGCACAGAGTGTAAATTTAAAAGAAAATGAAAACTTGGGTTTCCCTTTTGCAGTTATGAGAAGAAGAAGAAAAAAAAGATGAGCAAAAAAAGATACACCAGCTCTAAGAAATGCAGTTGTGTTTTCAGACCTTCAAAGGTTTTTCAAACAAGTAGGTGGGTGCCAAGTAGTTTTCACAAGCACATAAACACTTAAGCATCTGCTTCCTACTGATTTCAATGTAAATCACCCAACTCCTCAAATCTACCTCACCCTAGTGGAAAATATTACTTAGCATCTTTTTCTATCATTAAATGCCTTTGAAAATGCAGGGTACAATTCATAACTCACCAACTATACTTCAAACTTCTTTAAATTAATAAAATTAAGATAGATTAAATTTAAAGTATCCACTACAACTAAGGTACTTTTTACTTAGTAAGACTGAATTTTCTGATTTTCATTCTAATACAGGCTGACTGAAAACATGAATAAAAATTAGTCCATTTTCTAGTAAATAAGAAATGTATTTCAATATTTCTAACTTAATGTTTTAAGTTGCTTTTAAAAAAAAAAAAAAAAAAAAAAAAAAAAATACTACCTAGCTGCTAAAATAGCTGTTCTGATCCACTGTATCCTCCCCACCAGAAAAAGAAATACCATGGCTCAGGCACACAACCAGTATGGAAACTATTGGAGCTACTGCAGAAGCCCCAGTACCTGCTTACTGGAAATCAGCATACCTGAATTGCTGCTAAGGAAATCCAATTCTGCTTCAGGCAAAATTAGTCAGGCTAGCTCAGCCACTAATATAAACTAACTTGGCTTTTTCTCTTGCAGAAGAGCAGGAAATGATCCCAATAACTACTCATCCACCTCTGCCTACAACAATTCCAAGTCTCACAGAAGGTTTCAGCAAACAGCTGAGAGCAGTGAAGTTTTAAATTGTTAACTATTGCTTTCTGAAGTTAGGCAACACTAACAAGTGACATGGTACTGCCATCCACAAGGTATTTACAAAAGATCCCTCGGGTTTGCAGGTTGCAGAGGTACCAGTACCTACCAGCTTCTGAGGGGTAATGATCAGCCAGGGTGGATTTGACTGGTGATACCCAATTCCAATGGAGCCTGGCTGTGCCCTCTGAGTAAAGGCCACCTTGTGATTCCAAGCTACTGTATCATGAACAGCTTTAGTTAAATTTTAAAAGACAGTTGGTTTAACAGTTATTTTTCTTGACTAGTCTCAAGCACATTTCTTACACAAGCTGTGCTGCATTAACCCTGACCAACATAAACACGGGCTAGAGGCCATATCCAGTTTTAGCAACTCGTGTGCAAACTGCCCTCTTTCTTCACCACCAAAGAAACAGGCAACTGAGTTTGTTTGCTAGGGTTCTTTACTTTGCTTTTTAAATGGGCCAGAGGGTCTAATTCATGCCCCAGATGATCTGAACATTTAATCTGGATAGCTTCCTTTGGAAAAGAATATGGAAAGTACTATTAAAGAGTTTTAAAGGTTTTAAGCTCCTGGGAATAGGGACATAACAGATGAATTACACTGAACTTCTACAAGATAGACAAGCAAATATCTACAGTTCTAGGCAGTGAATTTTTACAACGTGGGGATGACTGAAAAACATTATGCTGTCAACATTATAGGGAAGAGATGGTTTTTAAAAAAGGAAATAAAGTATCTTTAAAACAGCATGTTAGATCTTGGCAAAATAATCTCACATGTAAGTATTTTGTCACGCCATAGAAAAATACAAAAAGAATTAAAAAAAAAAAAAAAAGGAAAAAAACAGATGAAAGGGATTTCAAACTATAGGAAACGAGTGAGATACTGTGGGAGGACACCAATTCAGGAGGTAAAGTGAAGACTAGAAGAGCTCTATACTCTTTCTCTTAAATTCAACTGGGTTTGTAATGGGGGGAAAGACTATCAAGAAAAGAAAATAAAAATTAAGTTTCCCAACGTCAGAAAGCACACAAAAAGAATAGTAAAATCATGTCCAACATAAGCTGATAAAGCACATCAGCCAAACAAGAGAGGACAAGGAAGGCCTCAGCACGAAGCCTGCTGACAGTGTGCAGTGCCAGTGCAGGCAGGCCTGGCTGTCAAACCCCAGTGTGTGGTTTGGCCACAGTCTGTGTGCAGCAGCTGACCCTGTCAGAAAGCACAAAGAGAATTTTTTGCATGGTACAGATTACTAGGAGATGAAGGAGAAAATGAAACAAAACACAAAAGGGAAGATTATAAATTGCAACAGATGATGGCGAAGAAGCTGGAGAAAAAGCCTGCTCATTTCCCTCCCTGTGGCTTGAAGATATTATGGTAACAGCATCACAGATCTGTCAGGTGGAGGTGAGCATCAAATTCCTGGCTTCCTTCCCCAGCCCTCTAATGACTCCTCTCTAAAAATTAAAAATCAGTTCCACTACACTATAAAACTGAGAGGAAAGAGGAAAAATATGCTTTTCCATGGGCCATCTGACTTTACTTAAGTTACTTTGCTTTTAAGGGACATCTGTAAAAAGGGACAGTGATACAAACCACACTGAAATTTACACCAGTTCAAAAAAAACAAGCACTGCACAACTAGAGTAACTCACGTAACCCTGTATGATAAAAATGTCTCATCAAATGAGCCTTCCAATTTTTTCAGGCTTGGAAAACTACAGAACAGACTGATGACAAAAAATAAGTTAACAGTTATTTCAAGGAGTTTTTAACAAATCTCGTGCCCCTTCTAGACTATCAGATTCAGTAATGTCAATTACTGAATTGCACATGGTTTCCTAAGTAACTTTTCACAGTATCCTTTTAAGCAGCTGCTCATCCTTCCCAGCATTTCTTCTGCCCTATCCTCAGCACAGCCTTCTGCCACATGGCATCGTCAGCATTCATGGGCTGCACAGCAAACACCATCAAGCCAAGAAGTTTCTGAGTTGTTTAAAATAATTACTATGGAGCAATAGAACATCTGCCAGCATATTCCTTCTGTACTTTCTCCTGCCCCAGATTAGGCAGAAGGGAGAGCCAAAGGATTTCTGGAAACCTTTCTTTAGCCTGCTAGCTATGATTTCAAGCTTGCATTATACTCAAGATATAAGAAGTAAAATAATGTAATATCAGGTTTAATTAGGAAGTGATTAAAGCCAACTTCAGTAATTTCATGATGCAACAAAAAAACCCTAGCAGTGATTACATCATCCCTGCACTGGTGCTGTCTATGGCACGAAGTCCAAAGCAGTATATAAAAAAGCCTAACACTTCAACTGGTTAATTTTTAGCTATGCATGCATTAAAATGATGTAACAGTATGAAACACTGAGATTAATTAAAAAAAAAAAAAGTGAACATTACAAAGGCAGATTTCAGTTGCTATTTTACAAACACATCAGAAAAACAGTCTTATAGAATAAGAATAAATATACTTTTCACTAACAATGCAAAAAAGATGTAGAATATAGTACACTATTGTACTATACAGTTAAGTGTAATTACAAGAGCTTTGAATTTGTTTGACCTCACACTGGGCTAGGATAAAAACAAGCAAACAAAAACCAAAACACTCAACTAATAGCCCGTGGCTAATCTAGTAACAAGGGACTTTGGTTAACTAATTAGCTTTTTCAAGAAGAAAATCGTAAGCAACAACTTACACCCAGTAAAAAGTTTTATTTACAAGCATGCCATAGAACACAGCCTCTGCTATGAAATTTAAGACATCAACATTTCTCCAAAGTGTCAAACTTCTTTTTACTACCAGATCTGCATCCCTAGAACTTACTGGAAAAACAGGAAGCTACATCTGGAAAAACTTACTTACTGGGAAAATAGGAAGATACATACCTGTATCTTCCCTGACTTAGAAGTCCAAGACTTTGAGACCTCTCTACTCAACTACTAGATTGGCTCGTTCTTAATTAGGGTTGTAAACTGCAACGTTCAGCTGGCATCCAACCATAATACAATGTTAAGCACATTTTGTTTTATCAAGTGCAAGTATGTTTGCGATATACTGACCTGAATTTTAGTCTTAGACTGAGCAAACTACCGTAAAGTGCTGACATGCACCACCAGATAAAAATCAGAGACTTGAAGCTGTCGCCACCCAGCCGCCTGCCCCTCCCTTTTGATAAAGGTGGCTGCTCCTAAATGAAGGCATCTGATGCACTCCTGAATCAGATCGTGAATCACTGTTGCTCTCAGCACAGCATATTCAAGGAAGGAAAGACAGTTTTACCTGAAAATAGTTAGGTGGCTCAAGAACTTACTCATATGCCCATCTGACATCATCACTTGGAAAGTGGGGCAAACTTAATAGCTTCATAACAGCAAGAGCTTCAGCCAGCTCATTTCTGTCTATTACTACACGTCTGCTGGAATCACTTGCCTCCCAAATCTGCTCAGAAAAGGCCCTACTGTACTCATTCAAACTGTATGCAAGCAACACAGTTTGCTTTCATGCAGATTATAGATGTTACACCACACAACTTTAACCTTGTGAACTTCTTAATTGGTATAACTTTTAAAATTATTTGAGCAAGCATTAAATTCATTCAAGAAATATCAACCACAAAGAGAGTGCAGCCAGCCCGCCTCTTCTCCTCCTACTCAGCTCCTTCACCTGCAATTCCCACTACAGTTTCACCCTACGGAGTCAGCAAATAACAAATAGAGCTGTAGCTTCTCCTTCCTTGAGCCAGAGGTTTTTTCCTAACAGGAGGTGTCAGGCCTTGGAGGGATGTGTTTGTATTCCTTCAGCAGACACCACCTCCATCCACTCAGCCAGGCTGCCCACACAGTAATTTAGTTAACTACAGAGACAGAGGCAAAGCATGTGCTAATTCAGCACAGACCTCTTCAGGATCAACAAATTTGATGGGGGGGCAGGGAAGCAGTTCAGGTTCTCCACCTTAAGAGTGTCTGCAAAAACCATACAAAGATTTCATCAGCAACCTACAGAGCAATTCACCCTGGACTATGGCACTGGAGAGTGAGGGAGGAGTAGGAAGGCAGCCAACCAGCTTATAAAAGCACGATCAGGATCCAATCTGCATTTATTTCATAACTGTCAAATAACTTCAGTGTGACACATGCTTACACTGGCTTTTGTTACTACTGTGGGGTGGTGAGTTGGTTTGGGTTTTAACTATTTTGTTTTCATTTTTTTATTGCCATGGCCACAATAATAGATCTCCTGAATGGATCCTACTTTAAAAAAATAATTTATAACCATTTATTTATTCCCACCGACCCTTACTCCATGAGACCTTAGAAGGCTCATATGACTTCAACAGTTTTATCACAACACAACCAAAAACTACACATCTGAAAAATGGCAGAAATTAAATAATTACTTTCAAGTCAATTTAGTTATATCTCATCTTTAAACTGCTCTAAAAATACTTTATTTTTGTTAAAGTAAAGGACTTAGACCATAGACATTCCTTTAATGACATGGAAACCTCTAATCGGGTTTTCTAACATCTCACTATTTTAAGATCCACCCTGTACCTAGCTTGGCTTCATTAAATAAAAACAAAATCCCTAGTACAGGCTACGAGTTTATAGATGTCACACAGATTATTAGCCAACATTAAAGCTGTAACTCAACTTACGAACTAGCATGAAAAAAACCAAAAAACCCCACTATTTTATCTTCAGTGTGATGTTACCTTGGTTCAATTATTACTTTATAGTAAAAAATGCAGCAGAACAATTTATTCTCCCTAATGAAAAAGTATTTAAGACATCATTAGTTAAGAAAGCTTATTATGTCCTACACTCCTAAAACCTCAAAAATTTACAGCCATAGTTTAAAAAAAAAAATTTAAAAAAATAAAATTAAAACCATCACTAGTACATTTGATTAAACAAGCAAACATTTCCTTAATTAGATGTTCAACAAAAGACCTGTTAAAAAACAGTCTTGATAATCTTTGGAGTTCGAGCACAAATGAAAACACTCTGTGTGCAGAAATTATACCGAAAGTGTGTGTGTGTGTCTGTGTCTGTGTGTGTCCCTCCTTCCTTCCTTCCCAATGCTCCCTCTGGTGTTCGTCTGACCCTGTGCCAAACCCTTTCTACACACTAAGGCAGCAGATTTTAAGTGTGTAGGTGTGTGCATACACGAGCAGAATCAGACGTGACTGTGCAGAGGGAGAGGTCTCCTCACATTATAGTGACTGAAGCAGCTGAATCTGGGGTCACAAGAACACTGAAGCTGGCACAAAGGAGGTCGTGACTGGAAGAGTCACAAGTTTAAGTTAGGCTGCCCTGGAAAAGCAGCTCATGTTGGGGGAAATGACTTCCCAGACTAACCAATCTACCAGACCACTGCCACCTTTCACCCTCACTTCTAGCTGTGCTGTACCACTCTGCTCCTGCTATATATGCTCCAAATCAACCCTACTCACTGCAAATTTTAAAAGCACTCTTTTTTTTTTTTTCCTTCTGGGATTACGTTTTTTTCATGTTAATAAACATCATCAAATCTTGGGGCAGGGTGGAGAAATTTAAAAAATGTCTGAGACAGTAAAACAGAAAAAAAATTAGTGGGAGCTCACAGCTATGGAGAAAAAAAGCAGGAGCTCTTTCTTTAAACCACTGGTAATCCAAGGGATTACTTGAGCCTTTTTTTGCACAACTCTTACGCCCAGTTAAGAATGAGAGTTATTTTACTTTCAAATATCTAATAAAGATCTTTGAATTCAGCAAGAAGTATGATTAATCTGGGAAATTCTGATTCCTCATCACCTCTTATGTCCTCACACTAAAACCTGGTCACTGAAAAAGTTTGGTACTGTTTTTTAAGCACTACCCAATACAGTATGATACACTGGGTATAACCATTAGATTTCACAGAACCCAACTTTAAGTGCTGAAAACAGTCAAAAGTAAAAATAATAACAAATGGCAGATGTGATGCTTTTAAAACACCAAAATACCATTGACAGTACAATGGTTTGTCCTGAAAGAAAACTGAACTGGCCTGGGCTATAGTAAGTCTGACTTGTGCACAAATTATTTCTGCTGTCCTCTTACTAAATCCAAGTAGAAATATCTATAAACAAATATATAATGAAATGCCATCGATCAAATTGCCTTTGGCTACTGCAGTTGTTGCTAACAATCTCCACAGGCAAGCCAAACTACAAGCATTTTTCTATTACACTGAATACTACAGAGCCTGACTGGGAAATACTACATAGCTCCTAGGAAACAAAATTAGGATGACAATAGCAGTTCCATTTGCTTACTATATATCTAACCAAAACAAATATAACAGCTTAAAACATTTTGAGTGTCAACATGGCAAGCAGATCAGGTTTCATCCTCTGACATTCAACTCTACCCACAGATAAAAGAATGCTACTTAGGTATCAGCCATCAGCTGTGAGGATGTATTTTGGCTAGTAGGTCACAAGTGTTAAGAATTTAAATACTCACAATTAAGCTTTGATGAGTATCCTATTAACTTGAATGGAAAGAGTTCACTCCTGCAGTACTGCTGTCCTGCTATTGATGCAAAACAACAGTATATTTATTTAATGAATGAGAAAGGGTGGGGGAAGGTTTTTCATTCTAGAGAAAACGAGCGAGACAGACCTGGATTTTTTCCTGAGCTGGAATCTAATGATTCTACATTAGTTTATAATTTTAAAAGATTCCATCTAATTTTGTCTCAGGTGTTAAAAACAATGAGAAAACACAATTAAACAGCCAAGTGCATATCAAAAAAAGAAAGCTAATCGTCTGCCTGTAACAGCTGCAGCAGAAAATAATATGTGCATGCAAAATGCAGATACTTCAGCTGAAGGCATTAGAAATCCTTAGAAAAGACTGCACCCTCGTGGTAGATTTGTTAACATGCTGTAACATCTACTTTGTAAAGCAGTGGTTTCTAAGTTTTTGTTTAGAATATAGGTTTTGTAGTACAAAAATACTTTATTGAACAAACTAAAAGTTCTTCAAGCATGTGTCACGTCAGTTCTTAGTGTTCTTTGGTTTTCTGGGCCAATTACTCATAGCATTTCAAAACACTAAGCCAAATATTTATAAGTAGTTTTATTTAACTATATACATTTCCCTATCTGTATCCTGTGACACCAAGAGTAGGAGAGAGAATTTTCTGTAATTTTGTTTCTTTAATCTTACCAGATTAGTAAACACCAAAACCTCCAACCAGCCAAAAAACCCCAGACCCACCAAGGAGCAAAGCAAGGGAAGGCAGAACAGAAAACAACTGCTCTTAAAATCATGAGGAACGGAAATGACCAATCATGGGTTTGTGCTTAATATTCTTTGTATTGCCTTAACATGTTTACTTCTCCCTTTGGCCCAAACGAAAAATCCTTATCACAACAATCCAACATACCCTAAATTGTCCACAACTCTTTCCACTTCACTCTTCAGCAGTCACTGCTCTCTCCCTTCTCTGCTCTCTCCTGATCTGCAGGGCACTCCCAGTTCCATGGATGCCCTTATGGGGCAAGGGGCAGCTACAAGTGCTACAAGTGGCTCACAGCAATGTGCAGGCTGGGATGCATGGGCTGCCAGCAGCCATTTCACCTGGAAAGCATCCTGTCCGAGCTGTCTCTAACCCCCTCTCCTTGCCAACACTCTGAGGGGCTCTTTTCCTTCAAGTATCTGCTAATGATCAAATCAGTTATTGGAATTTCAGGTTTATTGCTTTCTCTCAAATGTGGTGAAACTTGGTCAACAAGTTCCACGGCTCTTGAAGAAGACAGACAGACGTACAGTAAAATCACATGAAAAACATTCTTCATAAAACCAATAAAATTTGGCTAAAACCACCTAGGAATTAACAATTAGATACACCTTTCCGTATATTACATATGAAATAAAGCAAAAAAACTGTGTGTGCTTGAACTACTATTTTACTGATGCTGTTTTAACCAAAGAACTGCATTTATGAGTGATGGAATGGACACGTGGGTGACCAGCTTGCAATCTGGAGTGAACACAGACATGAGCTACCATGACTCAATTCATTTAACTTCAGGTTGCCCCCAATGAAAATAATGGGTCTTTTCTAAAATATCACTCATTTTAACACTATATACAATACCCATATTCTGTACTGCCAGCAGGCAATAGTGGGAAAAGTAGACTTAGATCAGAATGTGCAATATACTGTTTCAGTTTTAACAGCCATGGTTTTATTTGCAAAATAGGCTCAAAAAAGCAGTGGTATACTTGCCATTTATCTGACAGCCATGGCCTGCAAATTTTTAAAGAAATATTTATTACTGAATCAAGTTATAAACATTAATAAATCTTTTACCAAGACCACACTATCTTTAAAAGAAGTGCTTACTCTGTATTTCCCCAATAGTATTCCTGCTATCTTTGAGACACTATGCACTCCCAGCTTCCTGCCTACTAGTTACAAAAAAAATCTCTTCCTAGCCTTGCCCATATTTGCACCTTTCAGATTTACCACTGCAGATCATTATTTGTAACAGTAATAGCAAAAAACCCATTTAATTCAGGCAGCACTGGTCTTACTCGTGCAGTCATTGAAAAATGCTGCTGATGGGTGAATCAAGTCATGAGAAACTTAGCATTGCATTAATGGCAGTATAACAGAATCAAAAGTGGGTAGTATCATTATATGCTAATGCAGATACAAACCATATTTACTCTGAGAACTTTATTGGCAATTCTAATCTAAACCCTGAAACATCTACTTTGGGGAAGTTTCAAGTGCAAATAATCATGTGGCATCCAGATACCATGGATGACGGGGAAGTAGCAGCCCTCTTATGCATCAGCTCAATGTCTCCCATGCAGCCAAACCTCCACTTCAAATTCCATACTACACCAATCACATTAACATTTAGGTTGATGCTACCCAGCAGTTTTCTCAGTACTGATGAGTTCAGTATAATTCATAATTTTTTGTTTTTCTTAAAATGCTGAGGACATAATAAGTATGGACTACATAATCAATCCTAGAATATACAATATTATGAGTAAATTAGTACTGTCACACTTTTCATTGTAAAGATAGTCTGGCTATCATAGAACAATATTTATTATTACCTGCATAGTTATCTTAATTAAGAAATCACAGAACATTCTGAAAACAAAAAATAATCAATAGACATACTAGAGACTTTGAAGTATCTGCTAATGATTTTTCTGTGAACTGTGAAACGGTTTCAGAAAGGGGGAAAAAAGAAGACTTTTAGTATCTTCTTAAAGCAGCTGGCTCCTGATGCAGGTATATCACTTTATTTAATCATGGATAAGCATAAAGTTTTAGAAAAGCTGGGATGTAAGAAAAAAAAAAACAAACAAACAAACAAACAAACAAACACACAAAGAAAAAAAATCAAGAAAACACGATGAGAAATTAACTTTAAAAAGGTTATCTTGCCCACAATCACAAGACCACTTGCAGGTACCAATCTGATGGGGTCCCTTCCTGGCAAATGTGTTGCACAGTGAAGTTATTATCCACTAGTTATGTCAGTAAATTTTTCACTACATTTAATAAAAACTTCCTCGCTGCTATCAGCCTCCTCCATTGCTCCTTGTCCCACCTTCAACAGACAAAAGATTTTCTAGTGTTATAGCAGGCCCTTTCGTATACTAAAGAAATCTTATCACATCTCTCTTTTTGTCTTCTCTTCTGTAAACCAAACAGAACATTTTTCATCTAGTCTTAGCTCAAATTATCCTCTAAGCACTGTGATCACATAACAGTAAATAAGTGAAGATGGATGGAGGGGATAGGGTAAGGAAGGAAAAAATACTTCTGCCACTCAAAAATATGCAGAAAACATAACAGCACTGAAAAAGAGTAACATATACACCCCAAAAATGCACCCACCAGACCAAATAACTTTCCAAGGATTATGAAATAAAAATTATGTAATATGAAATAAGCATTATGTAAAAAGAAGAAACGCGATGACATAATGCTGGTCTCAAGATGTATCAGTATACATCTTCTGTGTTACTATACTTCTAGGCATGCACATTAGGCTAAAGATGTCTAGGGAAAATTAGCATGTTGCATCTTCCCTTTAAAAAATTGCATACTTTTATCTTTCTGCTGTTCATATTAAAACCCCCAAACCACTATGAGACCAAATTATTCTGATAAAATGATTATACAACATTTCATACTATTAAAGCAAACATGGTACAGGTTCTTATGAAATAGTAAGGTGAGTCAAATTCAGATTTTTTAGTGTCCCAAGTTAGCATTATTTTTCACTTCTCTTGATCCCTTCTGCTTGCACTCTTGGAGTAGTCCCTCTGTGGTAAAAGCCACACTAGTTATATGAGATGAGGGAAAAAATCAGTAAGAAGAAAATCCAGCCCCATCTTAGATTCCTTCAAACGCATAAGGAAATCACTTAATGTCCCTTTTACTTCAAGTAGTAAATTAACATTTACACAGTTTGTTTACAAAAGTAATAGATACAAAGAATCAGATATACCTCCCTGTCTACAAGATGAGAACAGTCATCTAATTGGTTCTTGTTAAGTTATTTATGCTTCAGAAAGCATTCAGAGTCTGAAAGCAAGAGGTTTTTTACATTATCCTGTTTCCTATACCCTAAGAAACTAAGATCTGCTCTATTTTAACTAAAGTTAGAAATAAATCAATAAAACTAGAGGGTCTGTCTGTTTTAGGAACGTTTTAGACACTCCAAATATTAGGAACTGTCTCAAAAGAAAGACATACATTTTAAGATACAGAATCTGAGAGACTAAATATTAAAACAACCTTACCCCTGCCCTACTCAGCCCTATTAAATGTAATGAGATAAACATTCTGATTCACGTGGGTTTTTTAGCATTTGTAGCTCAGTATCTTTTAAAAGATACTTTCTTACAAGATACTTAAGTCCCTGTACCTGTATTTACTGGACAACAGCCCTGGAAGCACCAGTGTTAAGAGGCATCACAACAATCAAAATATTTCACCTGCTGAGACAGCCTAAAACACTACCAAATCTCCAGGTTAAGAGAAAACATGACCTAATCTATGAGGGAGAACTGATTCAACTTACTACAACCACCGAAATTACACACAAATGAACTGCAGAAGCAACAGGTGAAATTATTTCTGATGTCACAGGATGTCACAGTTAACATCACCTTAGTTATTTATCTAATCTTTGCTATAGATTTGTGACTACTATGGCACAAACAGCTGAGGAGAACTACAAGCTCAATTCTTCACAGTACTATATGAAATATTTCAGTTTGTTTTGGCTGCATCTAAATTTTGACTTGTTTTTGACTTGGGTAATTGACTAATCCATTACCCAATTAATTCAGGTTAGAAAGATACTGAAGCAGAAGGTTACATTTCTCAATCCAGTTCTTCATTCATTTCAATTCCAACTAATGAGCAAATTAGCTTACAAAAATCTTCTGTTTCACGATATACTGAAAAACTACTCAATTCTGCAGAGGACAGGCTATTTCCAACACTCAAAACAAATGCAGAAGTCTTGCTTTCAGTGCAAAGCTAAATAGAATCTGTGCTACTGAGCCACGCAGCCAAGGCCAGCTACTTTTGAGGCATGCTGTACTCGAGGGTTTTACTTTTTATGTTATGCTAAAAAAGAAAACAAGGCTCTTAAAGACGACGTATAAAATGGGGGTGGGGGTGTTTCAGGCATTAGGTATTCCAATGCTGCATGAGAAACACCAGGGGGTAGTATTTCAGTGCTTTTAAACCCAGGCACTTTTTTTATCAAAGCAAGTCTCACCCTCCATTTTTCCTCGTTACAGGTTACCCTGAAATCCCCCTGCTAGATTTCTACAGCACTTAACTTCTTCCTGCTGCATGCCTGCCAAGCGGAGTTGCCAACCCTCTTCTGAGCTGGCCAGCCCAAGCCCTGCTCCAGGCAATCTGGTGACCACCTGGCTGCTTTTTTTCTGCTCCCTCTGCCTTACAGCTTTTACCAGACTTTTATTTACCACTCTTGTGGAAATGTTTAGCCTGGAACAGGTCACTTCACGTTGCCAATTTACATCTCCCTGTAACTGCCACGGCTCAGAAACAGTTTAAATTGAAAATTAAAATACTCACACGTACAGCCCCACAAGCCTGTCTAACATTTTACAGAATGAGAGAACATTGCTACAGTGAGTTTATAGTCCAAACACATCAAAACAACATCTAGTGCAATGCAGAACATAGTAATTTTATGCAGGGCATCTGTAAAAAACATTTCTTGAGAATAGGTAAGAACTACTTCAATTTTCCCAAACTTCCTCAAATTTTCCCACCACTGTCCTACCTAGGCCATGAATTTGGACCAGCAAAAACTTTCAGTTTTATCTAAAATGAGCTATGTTCCCCCACACCTATTCATCACGTTAAATATTCTTCTAGTTAGCCTAATTTTGCCAAGTCTAACATCAGGCAGTTGAGATTACTTGCTTACATCACATATATAGGTTACAACTATCTTAGCCTCCAAAATAAACACTCTTTAAATGAAGTTTTATAGGGTTTTGTTTGTTTTTATATGTGCCTCCATAATTTTTTTAAAGAGTTTATCTTGATACACAACTCCCACCTCCCTTGCCTCCAAATCCATTCTTGCCACTGACAGCCACAAATATTTACAGACAAACTACTATTTTCCCAAGCATTTTGTTTGCAACTTTAGGTTATATTATCTCATCAAGTGCCGTGATTAAGAACCAGCATTGCCTTTGATTTAGTTAAGGAGCTGATTCTCACCTCCCCAACAACATAAATTTAGGTACCTGAGAACCAGGCTATACGTTTATTTTCCACCTGTGTGTATCACATTTTTATTAGCTCATTTACACAGTTATTTTAAGGATTTCTTCCCTAAAATACAGCAAAACGCTTGTGTAAAATAAATGAGTACTGTTTGTACAGTACAAGGAATGGCCTGTTAAGAGTTGTCTTTTCTGATGTCATTTGTTCTAAACCACAGTAAACCAGATTGAGTTTATAGACAAAAAATAAAAATAAAAAATATCAGCTTCAAAACGTAAAGCTCAAAACTTTAGCTGCAATGAAATATCCCTTCTTTAAGACTTATTCTCTAACCAATCTTGCATTTCGTATGCAAAATACAGAAAAAACCCCAACACACTGCAATAAATTTAAATCACCATAATCACATTCCATACTAAAGGGTAAGCAAACTGTAGTTTTCCTGCAAGCTGCTACATTGTGAAGATGCATCTTGACAAACAAAAGAAAATTAGTGCAAAATTACTTCACTTATGGTCACAAGGAATCCAAAAGAACAGCCCATGAGGAAAGCCTCAGCACTCACAGAGAACTATATGATGAAGCCATTATTTATGCCTCACATCACATTCCAGTTAAGCAAATCAGGAATGTTAAAACACTACACAGATGCCATACAATGCCTTCTCGCAGTGGCTGTTTCCATTCTGAAGGTACAAGAGCACTATCAGTTTTTACTGATTTAGGAAAACACTGACCTTAAACAAGCCTCCTACCATCTGCTACCTCTAAGTAGGTGAACTGGACTGAAAACTACTTTTTATCTACAGATCTTGCAGTTCAATCAGCAACCCAATGTGAGCAGCCAATGGCCAGCAATAATGCTGGGGAAGTTAGAGGAACCCGTTAGCTAAAGAAGACAGCTACACATTTTAAGCCAGAAGGAAACCATATCTTCAGCAGGCAGCTGAAGTGCTATCTGCATTGTAGTAGCTGGCACATTGTGAGAATGAAACATTTATCAGCAATTACCTCACGATTTACAGTATTTTCAAAAGATGAAGAGATACACAGGAGCAAGAGGACACGAGGCCCGCTGGTGGTGTGCACAGCATTGCCCACTACCAGAAAGATGACACAAACCTGGTAAATAGTTTTGCATGATCTTCTAATCACTGAGTAACAGGGTTTGAAGAAACCCCTGAAGGTGACATCATCCACTGACTGCTCGAAGTAGCTTTAACCTCAGCAAAGTTATTATAGTCCCTGTACAGACAAGTTTTTACAATATCCAAGGACAGAGATTCCCCAGCTTTCCCCACTCACTCCAAGCATCAATACAGAAAGAGAAGTAGGCAGTTGTGCACATTTCTACCAGTACCTATTTTAAAAATGTGTTCCCTTAAAAAAAAAAAAAAAAAAAAAATCACTTTTCAGGAAATTAGATTACTTTTCAAGCACATTAGGCTTACATACTTTTCAGACTTTTTCAAAAATAGATGTAAACCAAACCAACAAGGTCAATTCTGCTTTCAATTATTAGCTTATTTTTAATGATCTTTACAAGAATCTCCAAATCAGTACATCAGTTTCAAGCAGAAGGTGAAAAAATGGCAAACCAGATGTGTAAAATTAAAAGGGAAAAAACCTCTGCTTCTATCTAATCCATTAACATTTCCAAAAGACATGCAAGTCTTCATATTGTATTGTTTTCTCAGTCAACTGGCACCAAATAAATATAACAGATCTTTGATAGAAGTAATCACTTTTCTAACTTGGTTTAAAATCCTCTTTCTGATCTTTTACATTTTTTCTATTCTGGTCTACTCCCCAACAAAGCATAATTCTTTCTTCCTGCTCAGGGATATAATTATGTCTTCATTAGTTCTGAAATGCAGTACAGTAGGAATCTGTTGATTTTTTGGCAGCATAGGCATACTAAATAAGAATAACCAGATGCTGCTTACATCACTTTCAGATATAGACAAATTAAAAGCAAAACAAAAACCAATGCACAGGTGTTGGCAAAAGCAGTAAATTCTGAGTTCCCCCACTATTTGGCTCTCTGTTATAAGGGTATTCTACTTTGGGTCCCAAAAGGAACATAGTGTGTTCAGAGCTCACAGCTATTTCATGCCCTCAGATGTACACACCAAATACAAATTATGCAGATAAAACTCTGTAACCATCTGGTCATCTGAACTATTTCAGATAAATTCTGAGTGACCTATTTATTGGTACACAGAATGTTTTCAGTTTGAATTTTCTTCTTCCTTTTTGTTCTATTTTTGATTGAAAGCTAAGGATGGCAGTTTGCAGAACTCCACAGTATGTTTTTCTTTGTTTACACACCAACAGGTGCACGAACAGCCATTAAGTAGGCTGGTGCTAAGTGCACAATAGTGTAACTGCTCAGTTATGCTCTAGAAATCAATGGAATTATCAAGAGGGAAAACAAAGCAAACTGAATCTCATATGAAAGAATCAGGTAAGTAAGTTGTCACTTAAAGGAGTGCCTAGTTGTATCTAAAATTTCTGCTTCCATTTTGAGCTATTCTTCAGCTTATGACTTACTAAAACAACAACAACTTCCTGCTTTGGTAGTGAAACTGTTCCTGGTTCCAATTCCAGAAGGTTATTTGGTTTATTTGTTTATTTGTGGTTCTCCTGAAGAGAAAGAGAAGGGCAGATCAAGGAAATCCATTACTACAATATTTTAAAATGTTAAATGTGAATATCTTTTACGCTCTCCAGGTTCTTCAACAACTGAGCTCTCAGTTATGGTCTTTCTGGAAGCAGATGACTCTTGCTTTCATAAGCGTGTTCTTAGAAAAAAAAATGGTTAAGAAAGTGTACACTTAGGATTTTGGTTTTAAAAACAAAACACAAAAGCCACCCAAAATTCACCACATACAATTCACACACTATTTTCTTGACAGAAGTACCAAGTGCAACTAATAAGGTAAATAACTGAGAGCATATAAACCCCACGGATTAGAATATTTCTAGTATTTTAGTATTAAGTACTACTGACATTTGAATACATATATGTAGACAATCTGAATACTCGTTCTTTTATTTTTCTGAGGGTTATTCTTACCACTAACTTATGTAACTTGAAAAGCAAACAGTTTATTTAATACATCAAGTCAATTGTGTGCACTAGAAAGCTCATCTCAAACATTGATGCATTTGGAATAGAGACCTGAAATACAAAGACACACAAGTAGCCCTGTAGCAACCTGCAGGATGATTCCACGTGTAGCAGCTTAGTTCAAATCTCAGTGTCTGCTTATTTAATTCCAGACCTTTGGAATATAAATTTATTTTTCATTTTACTACAGGAGGCAGATCTCACTCAGAACAGCTCTGCAAATAAGTGATAAAGTGATTGTTACTGGAAGATACATCTCAACCATTATGTACTCTGTTTTCACAGTTGTAACTATCAGATTATACACCAAAATGTTACTGAGCATCAGTGCAGATGTGTATAAATAACCCAGAGGGAGGTCTCTCAGTCACCTCAGGACTGAGTAGATCGAGTAGATCCTGACTTCCACTACCTGCCTGCTTCTTAGACCTGACAGGAGCCATCTGGCCCTTTCCACGTACTTGCAGTTGCTGCACACTTGAAGTAAAAGTGAGTAACAAGGGTAAAGGACATCATGTACAAATGGGAAGTCTTGTAACACCACCTTTACAACAGAACAGCTCACTGCCATAAACCTTTATTTAAAAAATTATAACATGTACCAGCCATCAGATAAACCATGCAATACCTAAGTATCTTCTCATGAAGAAAAATTATTTTGCCAGAGAGCTAGTTACATGAAAATACAAAAGCACTCTAACTAAATCATACACTGAGAGTCAAAGGTTAGAATTTTGCCAGGATATCAGGTTTCAAATCTTTATTTTTTTCAGAAAGCCTGATCCAACTCCCATAAAATTCAGTATAACTTATTTGAGCTGGCTTTGACTCTAGTTCACAAGAAGATCATGGAACCAAGAACACAAGACCGAGACCTTCAACTGTATGTCAAAAAAACCCCCGAAACCAACAAAAACCTGCCAACAGCAAATAGCAGTGTAACATTCTTCACTAGTCACTCAAAATGACTGAGCAGTTTGATGTTTGAGCACATTTTCCAGGCAAAAGTAAGCACATAAAAATAACAACTACTTTAATGAAAATACCAAGAGGTACCACAGATAGAAGAAAATGTTAGTTATTCATTAGTTTATTTTCTACAGTGAGTTAGAAAAACACACACAACAGTAATTTCTACCCATTACTGCAGTAAAATTTCCTATCATAACTCTCTTGAAATAAATGTCTAGGAAAAAAATGGAAGGTCTGATCCTGATTTCTTTCCAAGTATTTTCTCCAGTGTTATCAACTATTGAGAGACACCTGAAACTACACAGTTAGTTCTATAATTTCTACAAATAAATATAGCATAACTGATATCCTCCATATCACCACTTTTAGTGACACAATGTAACTGTATTTCCCTGTAAACAGTTTAACAAACACTGAAAGCCATGACAAAACACAGGTAGAAAAGCCCTGGAGCACTCTGCTACAACAGATCTGGTAACACCTTTTCTCTTGAGCCCAAGGGACATGGGAGTTGCAGTGGGGATTAGTAAGAGAAATAAACAAGGGTTATTATGAATGTTTAAAGATTAAGGTAGTGAGCACTCTTTCACTGTGTATAGTCTATTACTGAACCGTGATAATTAATAATGAATTAATCTGCATTGTTTTCCAATCATATTTTAACGTGTTTCAAAAACCAGAAGTAAATCAGAGAGACACTGACTTTGCTGAATCAATGTCTTGCCTAAAGTCAGGAGGCAGCCTATTCCCTGTGGAACACAACATGCTTTGGGATTGCACATTTGGAATTAAGAGTTCATATGCAAGGTAACTATCTCTTTAAAACCGTATTTGATTAAGAAGAGAAAAATTACTTCAGCTACTCATATGCTGCAAAACCTTGAATGGTTGCAAATAATATATGCCCCTTTATGTCACAGGATAAAATTCTGTCATTAATTTCTTCACACAACTGATAATTTTTTATTTTAAGGGAAGCATTTGTTGAACAGTACCCTTCCACACCACTTATCCAAACATTTGAGCAAGGTGAAATACCCAAAAAAGAACTGCAAACACTAATCTACAAATATAGGACAACTCCAAAAGTTACTGTTACTGGCACAGTACTTCAAATGCCAGGACATGAAGCATTTTCAGCTCAAAACCCAGAAACTTCATCAACCTTCATGCAAAGGACCAAGCAGTTTGAAGACACCACACCATGTATGAAAAGAGGTGCTAGGAAAAATTTACACCAGCACTGCTGAAGTGCCACAGCAGGAATCTGTAGTAGTGTTCAACATTGCAAACATTTTCCATTATAATTCTACACATCAAAAGACAGTCAGACTGACAGGTATCTTACTATACATGGCATTTGACACATACAAAGGCAGATGGAACTAATTACTTCAACCTGTGGAAACCTACACTACATATGTAGTTACGTATGTATGCAGTAACAAAGCATGACAGATGTTTGGTTGATACTGAAGGTACAAAGAAGACATTCATGTAGCTGTTATTTTAGTTCTAAGAAAATGTGAAATTAAATGAGGTAAACTAAACTTAAATAACGGATGCAAACTTAACATGGATGGAAACTTCAGAAATAATAATGCTACTGTGCTTACATGGAGCTTTCCTTACAGGATGCAAGTGCTGTAACAATTTACCTATCCAAAACTTTTAAACTAGTCCATTCCCTTACCTGTCAGATTTCTAACCAGAGGACATACCCAAACCCACTATTTCCTAAGTCTGAATGCTCTGCTGGCTATATGATCCTAAGGTTCTTGGAAAAAGAAAACAAAGCCATTAACATTTGTGCATACAACATTATCTCAATACAGGAAATTTTTCATTTTAACCTTCAGGGAAAAAAAAAAGTTTACTTTTCTGATACAGCATGTTTTCTCTTGACTTTTTTAGAGTGGTCATTAGTAAACAATAGTTTAATAGTAATTACATATTTAATTATATTCTTATTAATACAACATGCCAATTATTGCAACTGGCACATCAATAACTGTTTTTGCCTATTCAATATTTTGAATTAAGATACTTTTTAGTGAATCACAATAAAAACACAAATAGAAAATAGAAGATTCTCTTCTTAATCATATCTGTAACTAGCTGTAACATCCATTATAAAACTAACATACACCATAATAAAAAGCTCACCAAGTTACAGATATTGCAGCAATTCTGCAACTTTCACTAAAGTTTCAGTCTTCTACACCTTAGATTTTCCTCTTTTAATAATGTCCACACTTAAATGAAATCTGGAATATTCATCTTTGATTTAATCTTTTAACTGGATCTCATATAGGCAACTATAAAACGTCATTAAAAAGTAACAACTGCAGAACTTCCTTATTTTCCCCTCACCTGCAGTATTCAAAACCACCCCACAGACTAACAACAAATGGAAGTCATTGTAAAACCACACTTACTCTGAGTGCTGGAAACTGAATATAATTGAACAACTAGTTCTACAGGTGTTTCAAGTTTAAAGGATGCTCTGTATTACAGGTGTGGCCTCACTACCAGAGAGGCATAAAAATGACATACAAGCAGCATTTGTCACCCTATCTATAATCTGACACTAATACAAATACAATCATACAAAAGAGTCTGTTCTGTTCTATTACAGGTAAATGTGATGGAGCCAATTGCAGCCAATATACACAGGAACAGATTTCTGGATCTTCAGATAAAAAACACAAGTTGCATTTATTTCCTCTGTCATAAATGTTCAGTGTTGCCTTGCCATTTTTTCATTAGCATGGAAAAAACTGATAGTTCAAATCATAATTAACCTAATTTGCTGCATTATGAATGGTAACTGCTAACATGCAAGTTTTGTCACAAAGCTTTTGTCATGAAGCCTTAAATGAGGTAATTCTCATAGACTTAGGCACAGAAAGTAAGAAAAATTATTTACTAGCATATACTATGTAATGTTTCCCAGAACATTAAAACTAATATTTTGAAAGTGCCATATATGAAAAGCAACTACATAAATACACTAGGTGGTATTCTACTTAATTTCAGAAAACTATTAATATCTTTTTCAATGAACTGAACTCTGAAATAGTAACAACTAACATTTGCATTTCTGAGATTAACCTATTCAATCACCATAGCTGGTTCCAACTTGACATTGCTTCTAAACCACAAGATATCAACAAGTTATCAGCTCACATTGCTAATGGTTTGTGAAAATATATTACACACTGCCATCCTTCCTATTCTCACATTAAAACATAACCTGAAATCACTCTATCATAATACTTTGCACAGGAACCATTTTATGATACCATCATCATCGGGGATTGTAGCACTAGATAAGAAAAAAGCAACAGACTAATCCTAGTAAGGATTTTATTTTCCTGAAAATATTCCTTACTATAAAACACACTTTAGAAATGCTCAAACTATATTCTTCCCACACTTCTCCCTCAACTTTTCCAGAAAGCAGGAGTCTTTCATTTCATAGTACTTATAATGGTGCTTCTGTGAAAAATCCAAGTGTCAGCACATTACTATGTTGTTGCTTTTGGGTTTGTTTTTTTTTAAAGACGACAGTAAAGAAAAAAGACTACTTGTCTTTTGTACTGTCTTTATACAAAAACTCATTTATTATCAGCACAAATATATATGGTTCTTGGAAATTACACCACTGCACAGTTTAAAACAGGTAAATAAACTTCTTCCATTTTTTACTTTCCAGATTATCTCATTGTAGAATTTGATGGGTTTGTATCATGTGACCAAGAGGTGGCAAAAGTATTATTGTAAAAGCTAGTTAAAACTTTGCTGCAAAACCAGCTGTTCTTGGTACCTCCTAGAAGTTCTTAAGAAATTAGATAAACGGTGCCCTATTACTACCCTTTTGTATACCCACAATCAACTCAGAGCATGTACAGGAACTGAGGGGAAAGCCTAGGAAATTTTAAGAAAACACGTAAATGACAAATCCGGTAAACAATTCTACCATTTCCTAAATTCTGTAGGCTTGAGGGGTGGTGGTGGTGTGTTTTAAATATAAACTCTTACTAAATCTCACTTCCTAAAAAGAAATGGAAAATTAGAAAACAACGCATTTCCAATTTTTTCAATGGCCCAACAGTGTTAGAGTTTAAGAGGTAAACAGAGGTAATCATCCCAGACAAAGGTCATGAGCTCTTAGTATCACAAGATGAGTTAGGGAAGCCAGAAGCCAATTTCATCCTCCCCCTCATCAAAAGATGGGAAACTGTGCTGTGTTTGTCCAGTTTCCTGTGTTTAAAAAGGAAGAGGAGAAACCAGCAAAACTGCAGAAATTTCAGAAGAGGAAGGTCTTCAGAAAAACCACATTGTTTTTTCTCCACCATCACTACTCCTGAGTCCTAGAGAAAGAACTTCTGTATGATCCTGCCTACAGTCTATGTTATTCCTTGCTCTTCCTACAGAGGCCTGGGTGCCATTCACATTTAGTTACCATTCTGACATGCTGTCAGATTAACCTGAAGAATGCAAACAAAGGAGAGAGAAAGTGAAAGACAATTTTAACTATCAAAATGCAGACAAATCAGAAGGTTACTATGGGACACACAGAAGGCACGTCTTTAACTATAGCGCTTTGACCTTGCTTTGACAAACTGCAGTTGTCTACTACAGGCAAAAGTAGTTCTGGAATTACCTGAATGGAAAAGGTAAGTAAGCAACTGCTAGCAGATTTCCTACTAGGTTAAATGTAAGACAACTTACCTCTGTCTACAACTATCCATAATTAAAGCAAAAACACAGAACAAGAAGCCATATCCTTTTAATTTTTAGTACTTGTACAAAAACTGTCACTGAAATAAGTGTTTCTGACGTTTTTGGAACAAAGGAAAATTATTATTTTTTAACATTTTTTTTTCTGAGTTTAAGGGTCTTCTTTAAAAGCAAACAAGAGTATTTTACCTCCAAACAATTTTCAAAGTAACTTCACACTTAGAGACGCTCTTACCAAAACTGTACTATCATAAAACTCTATCCTGTTAACTATAATTTGCAAATAATACTGCATTTAAATATATGATTCACTTCAGAGATGTTTTTATTATTGCAACACAATGTCAATCTTTAAAATATTTTTACTTTCTGTAACTATTAGTTGATGTAAAAAGTTCATGTTGTAAAATCTTATCAAATATTAATGTTTTGTAGTAAATGCATATTCAGAACCATTCGTGTACCAGAATTAAATCTCTTTTATATGGTGTATATTTAGTCTACAGGGTAGTTCGCAAATGTACAATAGCAACATAAGCACATTTTTAATTAATCAAATTACTATTAGTAGATTTACTAGACCACACACCTTACATAAAATCCAACATACTGAAAATTACTTCTGAAACCAGGGAACCCTGGCACTATTCACTGTCCCACTTAGAGAACATCCCCAGTTTAAAAATCTATGGGAAGCAGCATTATTCACTTGCTTGAGACAAAAGGCAAACACAGAAACACCACTGGTCTTTAAGTGACAATTAAAACATCACTGTGTAAAAGCTTAATCATAATTCTTCCCTACTCTTCCACACAAGTGATATGCAGACATCATCAGCTTTATACTAGCTATAAATTTGACACTTCTGATGTCCTTATGGTGTCTGATTAAAAAGCACTAACGTAGCTTCTTCACTATGTCTGCTGGAAGGCAACTGATGCCTTCTGTTCATGAACAACATATAATATTAAAATTAGGACAACAGTGAGTCACTCCAACTACAGGTGAAGTAACTTACTTATTTTTGAGATCACTATGTAAGATAAAGCCTAAAACTGATTGATCTTAATGTTATAGTAAATCAGTCACTTTTAGACTGGTGAAAGAAAAATACGCTTACAGTTTTTGCATATATGAGTACTGCTTACTCCACTGCTGAAAGAAGGGACTAAATACAAGAAGACCAGTACCTCAAGGGAAAGTTTACAAACAAGTAAAAAACCCTACATAATCAGAGCAGCCTCAAACTACTTTTTATACCTCTGCATAAAAATGCAAAAGAAAGAGACTGAGGACAAGCTTGAGAAAGGTTAAAGAAAAACTGCCTACTAAAATTTGGTGATAACCATATCGTATCCCTGATTCATCAGGACAATGGCATTTATGTTTTAAGTCATCTACACAAAATACAACTGCTATCATTAAAAAAGGAGGTTCCTAATTATAATCTAAATGTCCATTACACTTGAACATAATGCAAAAAGACACATTAGAACTTCCTATTCCAAGTTAGGAAACTGCTGCCTTGAAAGAAAACTTGATCAGATTCATACTTTCCAAGATAGAAGCTCAGAGACAGAAAACACCACCTAGCCCACGATGAATTAGTCTTCCACTGCCACAACTTTGTTTTCAGTAGAGAACTTTTAAAAAACATCTTAAACCCAATCAAATGTCTCTGATATGAAGTACTACACTTGCTGTACAATTGCAAAATACAACTCCAACAATTCATTTTCAGTTCAACAAACTTCTGTTGTAAATAACATTTGTTTAAATTGAATGGAAGCCTGCAACCTTCATGGTGAGAACTACAGCATATGAGAATAAACACCCTTTCAACTGAACACCTTTTGTGTCAGCTTCACATACCACACTGCATTACTGAATATGAATATGTATTTTTTTCTAAAATGACAACACATCTGTTTTACCATAAAAGTGAGAAACACTTGTGGTAGCAGTGCTCAAACTTTTACTTACGTAAATATACCAGTTCAGACTCAGGACTGTGTTTCTCTGTACATATCCTCCCAATTACATGTCAAAGTATATGCAAATAAAAATGCAATACAGTCTGACTCCACCCACAGACTGCATTTCAACCTTGATTATTAAGAGAAGTAGGGTGTTATAGAGAATATCCCAAGAGGCAGTTGAGAAGCAGTTGAAAGATTCAGTTTTTAATTTCCAAAGCACTAATGCAGTACATGAAAAAGTGGTGGAAGATCAACCACTTGCTCCAAAAGATGCCACTTGCTCAACAGTGTTAGTGATAAAAAGCATACCTATTTTTCTTAGACAAAGTTTAAGACGGAAAGCTCATATCTACAGATCCTCATTTCATATTTAGATCAACATTCATTTCTCTCTAATTTTTCCTTCATGTTGAAGTCTTTATATTCAACTCCTTAATTAACATCCCCATTAACACTGGAACACGACTGCACAGAAAGATGCATGAAGGTTGAGATACATAGGGGAAAAAAGTAAAGCAATGGTGGCAGTCACATTCAGCAACTAAATACTGTTCTTCATTGACATGATCTTGCAGGAACATACTTCCATGAGATTTCCTTCCACTAAGTGAAGATGTTCTGGCCCTGTGAGCAGGAGATGGATTATTGCCAGGCACCACAGTTGTGGTCTCTGAACTGATCAGCACTTAAATTTTAAGAGAGGCCTGTTACAGCAACACACTGTGCTTAAAAGTGAAAAGAACAAACAGAAACTTTAAATGGTACATTCACTGACAGACCTTTTTTTTTTTTAACACCATTTGAATGACTTAAAAAAAACCCTCAAAAGGATGCACAGAAAAAAAAAAAAACAAACCACAACACCAACAAACAAACAAACAAAACCCCAAAATCAAAACACCTACAAAAAATCTTCCAGTATAAGGAAATAAATACAAACCATTACACAAATAATTTCTCAAACATCCTATTATATGGCTCCTGGACTTTATCAACTTCAGGCATTTCAGTTCCCACTGTAAGAGATACCAACCTATCAAGGACTGCGAGCTGTGACAGAATCTAATTTAACAGTATTTGTTTTCAAATGCCACTCCATTCCCTCTCTGACAAAAGGTCCAAATCTGCACTAAGAATTCCCTTGTTCCCTTACTGATCGTATGTTACAAAATTTCCTAACCATGAAGCATTCTACACTTGCTATGTAACACTATTTTCAACCTTAACTGCCAATTTTATATTACTCATAACCAGCCATGTATCTTCTCTCTCATTATTATTAACTCCATGCTATTTTGTACTCTTTTCACCAAATATCCTAAAGGTACTATTATAATTTTGTTTGACTATGTGTCTTGATCACACAGGAATTTCTCATGGTCAAGGGAAATGTTTTTAAATGTAATTCAGTCTCTCCTGCACTCTCTCCACAAATCTACCCGTCTGAGTACTCGTAACTTTTGCTATCATCCTTGGGTGAACTCTGCCATTTTATTGTTGCTTCCTTAATCATCAATGCATGATATTGTCTCAATTATACTTTTTGCATAGAAAAATCTATATACACATAAACATTTTTCATGACAACCTGTGACTAGGAAAGCTCTCCTGTTTTAGAACCACTCCCGGCAAAACTTCCCAATTCAGCTTTCTCGAAATTGCCACAAAAATAACAACCTCTTTCATCATCATGTATCTTCATTTTAAAACTCAGTAAGATCCTCTGATCTTTCTCTCTCTTCCTCATTTAATATCCACATACATACTACTCTGAGACCTTCTGAAGGTTTTACTAATTTGATCGTTCTCATGAAATTGCTGCTCCATTTTAAGCACTAGCCAAAAACTCTATTTATCTACATCTGTAAACAGCTTCCAAGAAGACAACACAACTGTTAAGCCCTGAAATATCTAAGTGACAAGATTATCTACTGTAGTAAAAATACGCTAAAAAGGGGGGGAAAGCTATAAAGAATTAATACTTGCCTGTATGTGTGGTCTTTTCCTGTATATTCTCTGAGTTGCTCTTCCTGCTTAGCCTATAATGGGACTTCCCTGGGTATGCCCAACAACCTCCACAAATTTGACAGGAAGGCAAACAAAAACCCCCACTCTTTTCAGACAATTAACCATAAGGCAATATGAAAAACTTAATAAGCCTGAACTTCTAAAAATAAACAAATAAACCAACAACAGAACTAGACAATCCAAGATCAGAACCTGCTAGCTTGTCTTTCTGCTGCAAGTGCAGTCAACAGAACTCTACCATTAAACCCCACCTCTCCCCACCCCCAGTGAGCCCTCACTGCCACCAAAAACCCTAAGGGCAGAACTTGGATCACTGCTGGGGGGCAACACCAGTAGCACAGCAGCCACTCAAGGGGACAGCAGGACTGTCTGCTTGAAAAAGGATACCACAAGCTGCTATGCAAGATAACAACAATAATTTCTGATGTACATAGGCCAGAAAGAATGACAACCTATGTTCTTTTTTCCACTCTCCTCTAGGCTCTGAGATAGGGCATAGATAAAGGACATAGGTATCCATTTTAAAGAGTATGTTGTTTTTATTCTCTGAAGACATCAGTGTGGCTGACAGCTTAATTGAGTGGCAATAAGCACTATTGCTAAACACAAAATTACATTATCTTTTAGTTAAAAATAAAATATTTAATAGCAAAAACCATTCCATTCATAGCAGAAACAGAAACAATGTAGCTGTTACTACTACTGTAATTTCTGTGTAACATGGTAGAAATTGCAGAGTTGCATGAAAAATATAGTTTGTCCCCATCTCTGACCTGCCCTCTGCCCACTGTCTTGATCAGAACAACTCAGATTCCAAAACTTGGTGTGTTTTTAAACAACAGTCATTTTATACACTCTGCTTAGAGCAAGCTGAGCTTAAAATACTCTTTCCAAGTTACACAAGTCTAAGACCAAGACAAGCAACTGTTTCATATCACATACGATCAAACACTGTCAAAGAATACTTTGCACCTACTTCGACCCCTATGAACTGAATTTGGTCTGTAAATCTTTGTGTTTACAGGTGTAAAAAAAATTTCTTGCATTTTTAAAGACTTCTTTATTAATCTTGTTGAACAGTCATTCTTAATACATGTGATGTTAATGAATGTTATGCCTCACATTCAGAGGCAGAAAGTCCATGCAATCTATCTCAAACTTAAGCTAACATATAGTTTTGTATATGCTATATAATAAAATTTATGCTTTTCTTATGCAATCAACAAACAAAATATCAATAAACATACTAATTATCTCAAAGTGAAACAGGAACTATATCCTTCTTAGCTTTCTAAAGTACAGTAATGCTCAAGCAGTATTTTCAAAAGATGGGATCTTTCTCCCTCTGCAAGCTCTTTAAGGAAGAGATAAAATACTTTATTTGATTATATGCAGGTTTATGCCTTTATGATACTCTAATACAAGGACAGAAGTAACAGTAATTGTGATGATGATAGATTTTTTTTTTAACTAAAAAGGGAAGTGGTAAATTCAGTGTTAATGAAAAATGTAAGCTAAAAGAACAGAATTTAATTCTGCTCATTCACCGATAGTGCAAGCAAAGATTCAGAAGAACCACTCCAATGTCCATACCAGTAAATCAGAACCTCACTGTAGAAAGTTGTAGACCACTTGGCACTCTGTAAATGCCAATCTTCACTACGAAGCAACCCAGCATCTGGGCCAGAAGTCAATTTATATCCAGTGGCCAATTTAATGAGGGAGTTGGTCATTAAAGACTAACTTATCAGCATTTGATTACATAACCCCTCCTTTTCCTTCTACAGTATCTACCCCATCCACCCTTCCAAGCAACTCTCTCTCCACCAACATTCCCACATTCCTGCCTCCTCACCCAATGCATGAACGCACCCAGCTCACTTTATATTCACATTCTTTCCCTTTGCAATTTGTCTGTGCTCAGTTTTCTTTCCCCCTCTTGCTAAAACACCTCCAAATACCACGTCTTCCCTCTTATTTGGCCTACAGGTGACTGAGAAGCAGAACAACCAGAGGCAGAGTTAGCACCCACTCTGCGTGGTCAGCTGCCCCGTGGGGAGGCACAAGTGCCTTCTGCCACCCAGCAGTGCCCATGAACACTGGGATCAGCTGGCTCTGCCTGGCCAGGAGGTGTGTGTCTTCCAGATAGGCAGCTGCCAAGTCAAGAAACACATGAAGGCTCTGAAGCCACAAACCATAGCAAACACATACCACCTGAAACTAAAAAGTCTTAAGGGAAAAGATAGAATATTGAGAATTACTCCCACCTGGTGGCCTTCTACAGCAGAATCCTGCACAATATACCCTTTAAAGTTTCATCTAGTAAGGCAGTAAGATCATCAATCCCAAACACTTGTATCATCACTGTATGTTACATGGTGTGTAAACAATCTTGTTAATGTTGTGTCTACTTCACTATAGCTTTCCATCATTCCTTCCATGATATAAAAAAGGCTTTAATCCCATTTATTTTGATGTTGTGAGTACTTTAAGTTGGCAATACTTGTTATAATTTCACTAGTATAGTGTGTAAATTATTTGATAAGTTTCTGAAAACAAGAAGTAATACCAACAGCTTCTTGTTTTCCTTACTTAGCTACATCACCAAGAAGCCCCCTTCTCCCCCTCAAAAAAAAGCGAGCTTAAATTGATTTACTTATAAAAAAACAAACCCTAGTGCTTTCCTAAACTCTTTAAATAAAACAACCACCAAACCTGGAGTCTGCAATGTCTGCTTACATGCAAAGACCTCCCATGGACAAGTAAATAAATTAACAATGTTTACAGCAATTTCAGTATCTTAAGTTTTTAATGTATTTTTACTGATTCCATTTTTTTCAGTCTCTTTCCTGCACATATCATGCTAATATATGTGGTCCAGATCCTAGACATCTGACCTGTACAAACACATTTGTACAAGCACAGAACTGATTCCACACAAGATGCCACCTATTTTTGCCAAGCTTTGAAGAAGGATGAGATTCTCCTTAAGCACACCTCCAGAGAACTCCACATGGGCAGAAGTCTGCAAGCGGAGCTCTCACAGAAGACCTACAGAAGCATCAAGTCACCATAAAGCTAACAGAGTAATTTTGCTTTCTACCATGCACCTAAATTTATGGTCAATCTTAATTTTAAATGACATCGCACACAAATACCCATACAGAAATATATTAGTAAATTCAGGAGAGATTTTTTTATTTACAGTTACATGCAGAACAGTTGATTATTTTTAAGTCACCTTTTCTTTGATCTTACTTAAGAAGAAGCACTTGCTTCAATAGCTGGACCAACTCTGTTTAGAATTAAACCCCTTATTAGGAAAATGAAAGCTATTACAGAAAAATGGGGTTTGTGTACTGGTAATATAAAAAACTATCTAGAAAAAAAATATTATATATATTATATATATTATATATATTATATTAACCTATAATAACAAACATTTCTCTAGGAATGTAACTATATTTCAGTAATTACAGCATATGGACTACAAGACATATTAATGAAGCAATACTGAAGGCAATGAAGTTATTGTCACCAAGTATTTTATTTTGATTTTCTACTATGATTTCATACACATTGACTAACATAACTTCTTTATAACAGATAACTTCATGTTACATAAACAGAAGCACATGGCATCACACAGGATAACGACTCTAGCTATGTTTGAAGAAAATCAAGTACTTGGGGGAAAAAAGATTACTAAAGGTATTCCGGGCTATATGATAGTTAGGGCCCTGTATATTCTTCAAATCAAATTTAATGCAATAATTCACTATTTAGGGGGTCAGCCTTTGCAAGTAATTGTGTTCAGGAACAAAATTTTCACCAAAAAAATTAATTACTTCTATACCTTAGAGTTACAGAAATGACCTTGGCAGAGCAAGCAAAGCACACACTAACACTGCAATGCCTGACTGAGTCTGCAGAGCACCTGCAAGCACACTTTTCAGGTATGTCAAATACCCTTTAGATATGTATCCTGTGAGTTCTGCATGTCCACAGCTGCAGATAATTTTTTTTCAGGTACCATGGCATCTATTATCCTTTTGCTGTAAAATTCAGTATTTTACTGTTGCTAGGTGCCTGATATTAAGTGCTTTGTCCTCTTGCCCTTTTACCTGCATACACCTTCTCTTTCCTTCAGTTTTCTTTACAATTAGGAATTTGTTCGATTACAGTAAATATTCCATGTGCAGTCAATAGGCACAGACATCAAGGTGTCAAGGAACAAAAGATTAATTCCGACTTGAAGTCAAAGATTGAGAAGATGATGAGAGATTGAGCAGAGAATGAGAGACAAACCGACCTGTGGGCTAGGCAGTCATGGTAAACAGTATTGCAACAGTGAATCCCCCTCAGCCCACAAGCAAAGAGATGATTTCTGAACTGGGCCATGGGCATAAAGCCATAGAAGCCAAGATTGCAGGGAAAGGATGCCCAGAAAGTGCACTTAAAACCTCCTTAGAAATAACTGATACTGAGATTAATCAGTTACCATGCTGAACTGTGTATATATATATATATATATATGAGGGGGGGAAAAAAGGTATCTCACAGTGATACAACAGGTTAATACTGCCATGGAATTTATTCCCATTTACCACAGAGAGTACAAGAGTCTATTAGGAAGAATATTCTCTAGAGACAAAGTTAAGGTTGCATATTCATACTTAGATGAGGTCATGCCTTTTTCAGGTATTTACTGTGCAACTGTAGCATTGTATGAGCATATATTGTTAGAAATGTGAATTTTCCTGGATTTCGTAGACAGTACTGGAGGGAGAAAAGTGTCCAAAAAACAGCTATGACATCTCAAGTTGTTTCAGAGCTCTACTATACTACTTCCCAAAATTACAGAGGATGCATGCAAATTCTGTTATGTGGCACTGTTTACCTGTCCATTGCCTGGATTCTACATCATTTAACTGAGTTCCCTAGAACCTAGATACTCCTGAGCAAAATAATTATGTAAGTGAAGAAGTTATGTAAATTTATTTCTATAGTTTTTCTTTTAATACAAGTATACTTTAAAAAAACATGCAACCCCTTATACACACTTCTGTACCTATCCCAGGCCATAGCAATTAATAGATGCAGAACATGCTAGATTTACACCCAAAATAAACTGTTCTTATTTAGCTTAATTAAGCCCCTGGGATGCATCCCAAATGAGAAGTTACCCCCAGATATTACGTCCAGTAATACATTTTGCTATAGCACTTCACCAAAGAACATTCACAGAGCTACTCAGAAGACTTCACAGACTGACTCAAAGTCAGTCATGTGATTTACAGAGCTGAGAATCTCTACACGTGGATTATCATGGAAGCAGAGCAACCTTTGGACTGGGAGGCAGAGGCCAACCAGCAGACGTCACAGCGCGTAACAACAGAGAAATTCGTGCACCCATAACTATGATCCATCTGAACTTCAGTAAACAAACATATTTGAAAAAGTCCAGCAAATGCTCTAAGTGAAAAAGTCTCTCAGAATGTAATCAGAACGACTGCCTTCCTTTACAAGATTTTTATGCGTTTTAGGCAGCTGTGGCTTGACAAGTAACACTAAATTACTCTAGAATACTACTAATCTGAACAATTGCTCCTCCCACAACAATAAAAAGAGAAAATAGTATGAACACAGTTCACTCTTGCAGACAAACATGTTCTAGTGCATCATTCCACAGAACTTGACTCTATCATAGTAGAATGCAATCTCTCTTGCAGCACAGCTGGCTTGCTGCAATTTATCTGGAGTTAAAATACGTGCATGCACATTCAGCTTAAAGATAGAAAAACAAGGAGTAGAGAACTCAATGTCACTATCCTGTTGCTGAAAATCTAATTCAGGTCTGCTTAGACTTGAACTCATTGCTCCAAGCTCTTTCAGATCTGATACCTAGCTCACTAATCTAGTACCTCAGGCAAAGCCTAAGCTATTCTGGGTACCATCTTGCTGTTTTATTATCCTTCCTTAAGATAAGCTTCTTTCTTTAAACTCTTCCAATATTTCTGTGCTTAGGTATCCCAAGTTTATTTATTCCCTAAGGAATAAAGATTCTTCTTCCTCTCATCTCTGCTATATTTTCTGCTTCTCAACACTGCAGAGGGCAAACGAGCTCAGGAATAGTTTTATTTTCCTCATATATTCCTAATTTATATTAATTTTCAAATATTTAAGATATGACATAAAAGCATGAAGAGACAAAAGCCCTCCTTGGTGTGATAGGTAAACAAACATCAGTATATGCACTTTATAAATTTGAATAAAAAGAAGGCAAACTATTTAACTAAGGCCACACAACATATGTATATATATATATATATATATACACACACACATACATACATATCAGACTGATGACAAGAAACAAGACCATGTGATGAAATTTCTGGCCTATACCCAATTCCTTCTATAAACTATATGTCTTCTATTAGTGTGGGCTGGTTCTACAGTTACTCCAAGTAGGCCCATTTAAACTGCAAGACCAGTCAAGACACTATGAACAATCATTTTAAAACAAAGCACAGCAAAACAAAACACAGTCTATTCTCATAATGTTATATACTTTTTTTTTGGTTTTCCAATTCACAGAACATTATCCTGTTTTACTTTCCAAACAATGCTTCCTCATCTATTGATTAAAGAGAAATTTTAAAAGATAGTCAATCATAGTAGCCCCCTTTTATGGATGGTTTCACTAAGGCTGAGGAAAAATAAATCTGCTTGTCAGAACTGAATTCTAATATTATTGGTTTTAAAAAAGGCTTTACTGTAGTTGGATTTCATTCCTATTTGACATGCAATCACCTGTAGAATTTAACAAATTGTATTTCCCTATTTCACTACTTGGGAAAGTGGGGAAGGGGTTAGTAAATAATAAAAAAAAAAGATGAAAGTCTTTTCTGTTGAGACTTAACTGCAAACAAACATGGTAATTAAAGCCTATTATCTCTAAAATAAAATTTTAAAAGGTCTTAAAACACCTTTCTGAGCCCAGGCTTATTCAGCCTCACAAGGAATGAAGCAATACACTCACATTCCAGATACATTCCTGATTTAGTCATAATATGCTTGCATTTCATTCAAACCTAAGGTGTTACCATAGCTATTCATAATTTTAAAACATAAATTAATTTTGATACTATTTTAATTGACTATTAGAAAATAGTCTCAAAATTTAAACTTTCCACCAATTATCTGAAGATTTGGTAGGTCCTAAAAGTCACCACAGTTACTCCATCACTGCCAGAAACTCATTCTTTGTAGGTCATTAGTTGACATCTGTGTAGATAAGCCTTTAAGTTAAACAATCAGAATTCTGTATTAAAACTGAAGAACAACATTCACTCCTCCCCAAATAAACCAATATATTTCAGCTTAGCAGCAGTGATTTAGGTCATTTCCAACAAAAAGCTTGCAGAAAAATAATCAGGGAGAGAAACTACATTAACATTCATCGCACTAATTTTTCACTACATTTTTCATCAGTAACTGTTTCAGAAACTTTGATAGAGGCCAAACTCATCTGCATAGTGACGAGTATCACAGCAGCACTCTAAGAAAGCACAATTTTAAGGCAGCTATGTTTCCTTTCACCTGCTGCTTGATCTCCTCAGAAGAGGCCTAATGCAAATTCTGCATTACACAGGTTCTGTTTTCTTTTGAATAGAACTTTCCCAGCAACTCCCAACATCCACCCAAATAAATAACTCCTAGTGGAAGACATGCTAAGATTTTAACCACCAGCATACTTGATTCCCCTTAATAAAGCTTTATAGCATGAACAGTAACTGGTCTTGACTGAATATGTCGACTGCATCATTACAGGACAACTAAAACAAATTTCCCTCTCCAACTATGTAAAATATTCACTTCAACCTTAAAAGCAAGGCCTCAGACATCTGACTGAAACACACATTACAATTCTTATCTTGGGGAGGGGATAATTCTAAAAATAAATCATCAAATGGTAATCCATACATCTGTTTCCTGTCTTGACAATGACCGCAGGATTTGTGACAAAATTAAGAGCAACACACTCAAGTGAAGTCTGTAGTGTTGCAATACAAGTCTGTAGCTATGCAAAATGAAAGCCTTTATTACAGTGTTATTCAAGGATGGACAGAAGCTGTAAGGTCATCTAGGCCATTTCTCAGCCAGCTCTGGCTTGTTATCTATTGCACATGTATTGGGGTCTTGGACAGTTTTGGGGTCAGGATAGTTTTGAACGACCCATGGTGTGGGTTTGCCCCCTACTCTGCTTGGCATACTATTCAAAAGGTATACAAATAGATCTTGAGGGGTTTTGTGCTGCTATCTGCTCTGAATTTTCTCCCTCAGTTTCATCTCAGCTTACACGTTAACACAGCCTCTTATTTTATCGAAAACTAATCTCCCTTGGAAGCATTTAGGCCCTTCAAAAATGCTTGTCAGATACCATTTCCCCCTCTCACCCTACATGTTCATTTAGCCAAGCAAAACATTCATTTCTCAGTAAGTCTTTCTGAATCAGTTAGTCCCTTCAGTCTTTTTAACATTTTGTTGCTCTTCTCTTCAGCTTCTGTTAAGTTGCCCCACCTGTTGCAAAGGCTCTGAAGGTAAAACAGTACTCCAAATACAGTCACACAATCTCACACAAAAACTCATCTCCAGTGCCTCTGTGGATGCAATCTAAACTCGTTCTGATTTTTACAAACTCTATATAGCATATTGCAAACTGGGGCCTGTTCTTCCTGCCAGAAGCATGCACAAATCCCTTTCATATGAACGGGAGTTGGGTGCACACAACTGACAGGATTATCAGGCCCATGGAATCACTCCTATCCCTTTTTCAGCGATACTGCTTTCCAGGTTATTCCCTCACAATGAATACCTGTTTTGGATTACTGTTCCTCAGCTGTTTTAGCTTGCATTTACCAAACTAAATCTCATTTGTATTTCCCAACAATGTGCCTCATTTCTTTAGATAACCTTTTCTTTTCTGCCCTGACTTGTGTTTAACTCTTCCCACTATCATTGTCCGCTAATGTCATGTGTGACAGTCTCTTTGAATTAATCAAGCCAGACACTGAATATGCCTAAAATGGCTAAACTTGTATTAGTATGTGTATATATAAGCTCTGATGTTACTCTTTTAGCACCTAAAACGGCTGTGACTCATCAAATGTATTCTTTATTCTATTTTAGTTCATGGTCCTTCACCCAATTTTTTATTCAGATTACTACATATGTACATCAATAATTTGTTCATGAGAGATTTTAATTTTTTTTTTAATTTAGAAAAGATTAAAACATTCTAGTACAGCCAAAACTTTCTCTTCCTTCACTGGGGCCTTGAACATCCAATCATACCTGGCAAGTGAGCCAGTCCTGTGCTTCTCCACACACACTGATCTATGTGTAGATGCTGTTGCAGTATCAGATCCTAATTCTAAACACTGAGCAAGAATAACAATTAAACTCTTTTAAGGTAATTTTGCGTGGAAAATTCTAGGTTACCTATTATTGTTTCCCTAATATTTCTGACATTATTTTCCTAGGAATGGAATCCCTTAAATTTATCTAGATCTTCAAGTCATGCCTTTTTTTTCATTTCCCTCCTTTCCATCCACCCCTTTTTTTGGAATAATTAAACAAATCAGTACTGTTAATTCAATTTCTTAGTGGCATCTTGAAGATAAAATTACTTTAAAATACCTTCAGATCTTCCAATGCCTCCCTCTATTTGTTGTCAATAACTGTTTCATATGGTCCTGACTTTTAACTGCTTAGACTTTTTCATCCTATTATACATGGAATTCCAGTAAATTCAGCATATTGGCTTGTCTTATAACACCTTTATGCGACTACTCATTTATGAACTGACCTCTTCCCTTTCTACTTGACTTCCCCTTAATTCCTAATATTTACAACAGTAAATTCTCATTCACCTTTAACTAGTACTAACACATTGCTGCTGCCTTTACCAGAAGCTCACAATACACACCTGCTAACCACCATACAGAAATTCTATGCAGAACTGAGACTTAAGCTTATTTTACCTGACATTTAGTCAACTCTTTCATATAATTTCTCTTAATGCAGATAAATGACTTCTAAAGCAAACTAATTTTACTTCAGTTAGGCAGACTTCACTTGCACATTTAGTTTATAAGGTCTTTCACTTCCCAAGAATAGATGAAGACCCACAATAAAAATAAATGTATTGCTTACGCTCACACGAAAGCCAAAAGGACCTCACACTAACTTACGAGGTCACATCAACCCAATTCTTTGTAGGACTGTAACCTTATCAACCATTAACATAAAAAACAGGCTATATTTCATGTTAACTTTCTTTTCACCTTCTGTATGTTTACCAACTAACAAAAATGTAAAACCATGCCCACATTACCGATGTTTACATTTAAACATATTAAAATATTAAAATATTTCCATTAACATTATAAAATAATCTTTAGAGAAGCATTTAGAAAATGCTTTACTAATTCACCTCAATTGAGATGAAACATCTAATTTGCACTACATCCAAGGGAATTACACTCTCTGATGCTGTAGAGACTTACAGAACTACATTAACAACTACAGTCTATCAATGGTTATCGGCACTGTGGCTTTTGACTGCTCACTAAGAACCACAGTGCATAAATTACTTCACCTGTCAGAGTGCTCAAAGCAACACAGGCACAAAGTTTGAATGTTTCAGACTTTCCCTATTATAAGTAACTCTTCCCAGTGAGAGAAAAGAGAGGGCAGTGAAAAGGAGAAGGGGTAGATAGGACTGTCCCTCATACATTGTGTATTGCCTATCATAAAGTCTATCAGAATTAAATCAGAGGTTTAAACAATTCAGAGCTTGACAAACAATCCCACAGACACCTAGCAAAATTCCACAACAGTCAAAATTAAAAAGATATTTACACAAAAAAGACACACCTGACAACTTCCTGGAAAAAACATAACCTGATGATTTTATAGCAAAATCTTTGGTTTGATCAAGCCAACAAGACTATTGACATCACACAAATAATTCAACTTTCTAAATTATTTACACAGTAGTGTTAAGTCAAAAGACAGCATTATTGGGGATGAAACAGCAAAATGAGCAACTGGTCCATGTAGCTTGAGACCTTATCTCAGTGAATATAGTATGCCAGATGTTTCATAGAAAGAAGCAACCTTCATCACAAACCATCACAAAAATCAGATCTGCAGAAGTACACATGTAGGTGCACATCACTGAATCCCTCTGAATCCAACAGCATCCCATCTGCCATGCAGAATAAAAATTTTATATGAAGTTAATAGGCCTCAATTTGTTTGGCTTTGTTTGCAAAGTCATTTCAATAGTGAAGCCAAGATTATAGTCATATTTGAGACTCAAAAAGAAACATTTTTTCCAAGGGTAACTGCTCAGCAGTTCATTAAAATCTAGCCCTGTAAGAAATGTCAGGTTATGTTCTTCAACACAGATAAACAAGACCCTTATCACAAATCTATCATTAGAGCATTTTTTCTTTGCCTATAACCAAATATACCCCCATAAATCTCCTAGTGTAAAACTCAACAAATGATAACCTAGCAGAGATACATTTGTATACACAGTCTTATTACTGCACACATAAGGAGGTGAACTCAGCTGGGAGACAGTTTGCATCAAACTTAAAATTATGTGAGAAGCAACAGTGAGTAAAACAGTAATTTAGAAAAAACAAAACCAACAACAACAACAACAAAAACCCAAAACAAAACCAGAAACATATCAACCACTAAAACACAACAACCTTCACAGTTTATTTCAGAATGGCCTAAGTAAATCACAGAGAATATGATAAAAGACATTTTTAAAGATTCTTCATTATAACTGTTAATCAACTTTTTTCTACATTTCAAATAAATAATAACTTTTTATGTAATCATTTGACAATATCTCCAGCAATTGTATTTCAAATAATGTCAATATCAGCATGCTAATAATAAAAATATTTTTGAATGTCTGACTCTAAATTAAAAAGTAGTCTCTTATTAAAAATTAACAGTCATTAGAAGGCTAAATTAACATAAATTGTGTTAACTGTCACCGCATATAAATTATTTCAAAATACAGACATAAACACAAATGACATACAACCTTCTACTCAAAAAAGTTAGGCCATTCAAACATTTATAAAATATAACAAGGAAAAGATAAAATAAAAAAACCTATGATTTTAGAAATTACATATAAAATACAGTCAAGTAATACAGTACATGGTCCAACAGAAAACCTCAAAAAACAAATAACTAAAAAAAAAAAAAAAAAAAAAAAAAAAAAAAAGACCTTAAAGTGAGCTTCCTATTTCATTCCTAGGCCTGCTGGCAGACATAAACTTTGCTAAGGCTATTAACAATGGTAATTCCTTTTCTTAGTCTGGATCTTAAAGCAATCATATGTCACCACACAAAAAAAAAAACCCAAAAAAAAGCAAAAGAAAGAATTCAGGAACTACAGATATCTGACTAAGGTTTTCCAGACATCACTGTAACTCAATAACTGCTCCACTGTGCTATGAACTCTACAGCTTCAAGCTGGAAGTCAATCTAGGACAACCAATAGAAAGTGCACCTGTACAATTACTGCATTTCCTAATTCAGGAGGCCAAACTAGAGACAGATAAAACTTGTGTGTACTCGGATCACCAAAACATAAGCCCAAAAGCCCATACATCTTTTGTACATACTGTACATCTATACAATCAGTAATTGCAATGAAAAATATCATTTATACAATTCAGAAAGAGAAAATTGCATTCCTTAACTGTTGTAATATAAAACTCCATTCTAAATGAAATATAATTGTCTGTATGTAGCACCTAAAACCACTATATATGCAATAATTTAAAAATCGTTCACAACAAATCATCACCAAAGTTAATAAAAAATATTTTTAAAGTCATCTGATCATTAACACACACAGTAATTTAAAATATTCTATATGAGCTTCATGCTACATTAAAAAAATCACCTGCATCACAAAAAAAACCCAAGTATCATTTCAAGGGCTGAAACCTTATTTTTTAAAAACTGCAGAAATCTTTTTCTCTTATTTAGTTGTTTGTACTGTAAAATAAAAAGATAATGTATGCTGCTAGTAACTAATAATATAATTTATCTAAAGCAGCCTACCTTCCTGCAGATGCATTTTCATTCAACGTCTGACCCCACTGAGCAGTAAACAAGTTTACATGTATCAACACATTTCACTGCTCCAAAAATTAAGCTAAGTTTCTGTAACTACAATAACATGATCTCTAAGTAACAGCCCTTTAGTACCGTCGTCCTAAAACAATAAATAAAAATGGTTCTGACATATATTGTTTATATACTTGGTATCCCTTCAAAGTTTTAAGGCTTGCAGATGTAAAATACAAATAAAATAACTACAAAACGGAATTACCTTTAACTGATCACTGCACCAGACCACTGAGGAATTTCAAGTTCTTTCTGGTTTATTTTATAGCATTTTTAAAGAGTAGGGGTATTTTTATTATTGCAAACACTGAAACCCAAATATAATCCCACACTCAAAAATACTACTGAAACAGCTTGATAGCACTCACCGCAAGTAATACTGTTTTAAAGCGAAGGCAGCGTTAGAACAACTTCTGGGAAAGTTAAACTCCTCTGCAATTTCTCCCCACTGATTCTTCTCTGATACCTGTCAAAAACAACACACAGGCCGAGATACACAACGTACACATAAACATGTCGTTGGCAGCTAACATCACGAAAAAACACAAAGCTGCCATGAAGCAAGTAGATAAATAAATAAGAAGAAATAAACGCGAAGGTAATATGGGATTTAGAACTATATATTTTACTGACAGTCGATATTGTTTCCCCCTCGGGTATAACCCTGCTTCACACCGGTATTTTACTCCATTTATTTGTTGTTTTTTTTTTTTTAATATATGCCTTCTATTTTTTTAAACTTCTTTGGGTTTTTAACGGACCGCGTTAGGATTTAAAAGGGGGCGACAGAGGGACTCCCGATTGGTTATTGTCCAGGCAGTAAAAACAAAAACAAACAAACCCCAAAACAATGCAAACCTTCTCAGCGCCCCCCCCCTCAAGAAAAAAAAAAAAAAAAAAAAAAAAAAAAAAAAAAAAAAAAAAAAAAANGCCTCTGACTCGCTGGCCCCCGGGTCCCCCTTCATCGCTCCACCGACAAGGCCAAGCCACCAACCTGCCTGTCTGCTCGCTTCCTTCTTCCACCCCCCACCTTCTCTAACCGGCTTTAAATAGGACGGTTCCCGGCCACCCCGGCTCCCCCCGCCGCCCCCGGGGGTCAGAGGAGACTTTTGGGAAGAGGTTAGTGGGAGGGAAACCCAAATTAAAACTTCCACTCACCTTCCCAAATCCGCCTAAAGTGGTGACTCTGGTATAGAGAGCGTGAAGATCCAGCTCCTTCCCACCCACCACGGGGATCTTCTTAAAAGGAGACCTACCAAAGGAGATACACACAAAACACCACAACTTGTCAGCTCTGCCCCCTTTTCTCCCCTCGCTGGGGCTGCCGTGTCCTTCAGGGAAGGGGCTGGAAGTTGGATCTGGTCGGTTTAAAAGCCTCCCCCCCTCCCGTTCCATCTCCCCATTTTCCTCACCCTCTGCTGTGGTGAAACTGCCGCAGCTCGTCCAGGAAAGCGAGTCCCTTTCTCCGCTGGTCTGCGTGGTTTTTACCCGTCGAATTTGCCATTTTTGTATAAAAAAAAGGTTCTCGTAAAAAAAAAAATCCAATTAAAAAAAAAAACCAAAAAAAAACCGGCCGACAACAACAACAACAATCCCCGGCTCCTCCTTGTCTTTAAGAGACCCAGGTGCCCGTGCTCGGCCGGGGATCAGCCATGGAGAGGGGCTTGCTTAAAAAAAAGTTTAAAAGGAATAAGGGAGCCCAGAGAGTGTGGTAATTGCGAGTCCTGTCTCCACACAACACACAGCCAAAGAGACAGGGAGGGAGAGGGGCACCTCTCAGTAATTCCTCCTCCCGCTGCTGCTGCCTCTCTCAGCACCACAAACCCAACCGATCCAGCCTGCACATGAGACTCAACATGGTGCTGCTGGATCACACAATGAATTGGGTTACTGTTGTGGTGGGGTGGGGGGGGAGCCGGAGTGAGGTATTGACAGTGTGTGTGTGTTACAGCCGCGGCTCCATGCGATCTCCCTCTCCCTCGCTCGCTCCCTCGCTCCCTCTCTCACACACACACACTGTACAGCTACGGCGGCGGCGGCGGTGGCGGCGGCAGCGGGATTCACTTCTCTTCTCTCTCAGACAAAAAGATCTGAGGCCGCCGTGCTTCTGCCTGGAGGAGAGCGCAACACAGCGGACCCCGGAGGGCGGTCCCGGTACTGCAGAAGGCAGCTCTAAAGGCAAAAGCCAGCACAGCCCCAGCAAGCAGTTCCTGGCGGGGAACAATAGGCTCCTCTCGCCGCTAAGGGCTCATCTGCAATGTGCCGCAAACTTCACACAAAGCCGGGCGGAAAGAGGCGAGGGAGAAGGAGAGAGGGGAGGAAAAAAACGGCTACTACCGGTTGTTCCGGGGCTAGGGGCCGGGAAAGGGCCTTCCCTTGCCAGGCTCGCGCCGATCGGCCTCTCTCCGCTGGCTGACGGCGGAGGGGGNGGGGGAGGGGGAAAAGAAATTCCTTAGTTTAAAATTAATACTCTGTATTGAAAGTCACCCTCTTTGAGTGCGGATGGAGTGGTGGTGGCATGTGGATTTCCGTGTGAGAAATGCATAGTGTCTTACTCACTGTAGCATTAGAGTCCCCCCTCCCCCTAAAATTAGACCTGCATCAGATCCTGGTCTGCAGCTCCTGTCTGTGACATTCCAAGTTTCTGCTATTTCAGCAACAGTATGCGTTAAGACTCCCAACCCCAGGGTAATGAGAGAGGTTTAAATCAAGCGATGGAGGGGCTAAATCGCTCTCTCAGACATTCACAGCTCACCCTTCCTTCACAGGAGGGCGGTGGTTTTCAACTCGTGCCTTAAAATTCCTGAAAAGCAGGGGGTCTCCCCTCCGCGAGGGGCGGTCGGCAGAGGTGAGTCCCTTTCCTCACCCGGCTGCTCGGTGGGAGTGGGAGGCAGAGGGGAGGACAGGCAAATTGCGTAGCAGGGCTAGGTGGGTTTCCATGCTAAGCACAGCAATTGCGCACGGTCCCTTACGTAACTGTCAGCTGGGGATTCCCTAGAGGGGGTCACTTTATTCAACCATTACACAGACCCCGGCCGCCGCTCCGGCGCGCCTGGGCTGCCGGTACCGCCGCGACTGAGGCTGCGGCTGCGGCTACAGCTAACGCGGCGGCTCCTCACAAAATGGCGGCGCCCATGGAAGCGGCAGCCCCATTTTGTGCCCGGCAGAGCCTGTCAACAAAACGCCGACTTGGCCAAGGCTGAGGAACAGAAGGCGGCGGCTCGTTTGCGTTACAGAGAGCGGAGGGAGGAGAGCGAAGGATTTCACCGCCCTCCCGCCGCCGAGAGGAGACTTTCTATCAAGTGTGCGCGTTGGGGGAGGGAGAAGAGGGAGGTGAAGGGGGACGCGAGCAGCCAGCGAGTCAGAGGCTGCCTTATCCCAGTGCGGAGCTGCCGGAGCTGCGGCGCGGGGGAGGGGAAGGCGAAGGCAGAGGCAGGCGGCCTTGGCGCGGCTCCGCCGC
>JAAWXA010000009.1:28133140-28405457 GCA_038090715.1 Florisuga fusca | reverse complement strand
CCGGGGCCCAGCTCGCTGATATCCGAGGGCTTCGGAGGCGGGGGACTGCAGGAGCGGGCGGCGGTGCGGAGCGGGGCCGGGAGGGCCGCGTCGGGCGCCGGAACCCGGGGCTGCCCGGGAGAGGGGCGCTGGTCTCCGCTCTCGCCCTCCTGCGCAGCCCGGGCGGACGGGACCCTTCCTGTCGGATTCCGACCAACGTGTAATGAATGCCAGGACGATCTCGCTCCTTATGGAGCTAACTAGGTCACTGTCAGCACTTAATTACTGTTTGTTTCATTTTAGTGCGTGCCTTATGAATAAACCGGCTATTAGGCTGATGCTTCAAGTAACACTATCCAGCACCAAGGTACAAAATGTCTGTATTGGACTCTGCTCTTGTGATGCCAGCTTGATAATAATTACTGCTTTACATTAACGATGTCTGGGTTCTCGGAGCTTGCTTCTTCAGCTTTATAGCTGGAATAGTTGAAAATCCCCCTTGATAAGGTTATGAAGCTGATATTAGTGTTTACGACACCGGTATTTGTTGTTTTTATATTGACGGGGGCTACTCTCTTTTTTGAAGTAGAGAAAGGGCTTGTGAATTAAGACGTTTTTAAAAATTTGTCTTATGTGCATGGATTTTGATGGCATTAAATAAAGGTAACGACCTGTTTCTGTGATAATTTTTAAATGGAAAAAAATTTCGTTACATTTAGGAATTATGAAATATCTCTAGTTGCATATTAAATAGTCACAGAGTAATGTGGGGGAAAGGCAAAAAAATCCTGATATTCAGAAAAAAAGCAATGCTTTTTTTGGGCTCTGTATAGTACCTGTCAATGCAATTGGATTTTACTCAAATTCTAAAATAAAACTTCTACTAATACAAGCTGCTTATGAAAGTTACCATATACAGTGAATATTGGGGTATAAATATTACCTGCAGAATGAGCATTCTTGCACACAGTGCAGATTCAGTGACTGAATTGTCACTTCCGTAGTGATAGGGTATGTATTTGTTTGTATTTTTTGTGTGTCTTGGTTGCTTTTTTAAACTATAATTGCAGTAAGAGAATCTTCTCTTCCAATAGCTGTATCCTGTGTTGCAGTTAATAATGTCTTTCTTGAATCTTTTAATACTAAAATTTTGTGTTGACTACCTGCCTGCCAAACTGCTGCTGCTATCCAGAGAGCAGGCCACAATTGCTCTTGTCAGTGTGCCACTAATTCTGCATTTGCTTTCTGATGGGTGAAATATTCTTGCTCATTTCCGTTTTCATTTCGGCTTGTGCTGATCTTGAATTGCAGCAACATTGCATTTTGATTACAGTAACTAGGATCACCAGCTGTATGCTACTTATATTAAACAGTAAAGTGTAAATCCTTAGAAACTGAAGCTAGTGTATTTTATTTGTTTGTGTGTGTGTGTATGCCTGTGTGTATATATTTGTTTTTGGAAAATGCAGCCTATTAGATGGACTAGAGAAGACAATAAATTCACTCTTCAGACTGCAGACAGTAGCGTATAATGTAGGTGCACTGTGAAAAGAAACTCGGGGATGACAGGATGAGCATCTGATAGAGCAAAAAAGGGTCAGACAGCCAGAGGTAAATTTCATTGACATTCATCTCAACCGTTTTTAATAAAAAATGTTAAAGTGTTGGAGTTAGCTGCATATGTTAGGCTGAAAGACTTCATTGCTTGCATAGCTTGCTGTGACAAGTGTACACCTCATCAAGGCACATTTACTCAGCAAGGTATTATTAGTCCTACCCCTTCTTACTGAATAATACTTCAACATTTTTATTATATTTTTGTATGCTAGCTTATTTAAAGATGCTGCTACTTTATAAAGACTAAGTAACTCATCAGTAGTACAGTATTATAAATTAAAGGTCTTAGGCATGAAATGAAGTGCTGAAATGCTAAACAGTACAGGAGTGATGGGAATGCAGATGTACAATATAACAGGCTACTTCTGTAGCCCATTTGTACAGTTTCCACTGCAGTTAGAGGAACTTAACCACCCCAGCAAGCTTGATTTAAATAAAAATTTGAAAATTTAAAATTGTTTTATGTTGGAAAGAACCAAAGTCTTAAGTTGTTTATTGAATTTCCTTAAGATACTTCCCTCCTAAAGTGCCTAATGTGTTGTGTGCCTTCCCTATTTCAACTTATTTTTATGGTACTATTACTCCAGAAATAGAAGAAAACATGGGCTACATAAACATTTATAAATACTCAAGGTAATTGATTAAACACTTTGTAAAAATTTTATCTGTACTTAGTATAATTTTCTAATACTTGCTGTGCTTCACAAAGGTCCACCTCTGAATAAATTAATTTTATGATAAGCTAAACTTTAAAGACACTTCAAAGTTTAGGTTTTTTCAGTTGTGCAATGAAGTATGAAATGTGAAGCAGGAAAACCCTAAATGCAACTGAAGGAGAAGTAAAAGTAAATACATAAGTGCACTCCCACTTCATTTCCAAACCGTAGTGCTTTTGAAATCATGATTCTTCTCTAGGTCCTGACTTACATGTTCTGAACACTTGAGGTTGGCAGTACTTCAACAGTAAGTTTAGAAAGCTTGTCAAATCCATATCCTTTTCTTCTAGGCAAAAAATACTTGCTGCATGTCTGAAGTTACCATACATGTAATGCAGATAAGGGCTTCAGTGTCAGAAAATGTTTGCAGGTTCTAACAAGCATTGGTCTGCAGCACAGGAGTCACAAGTGTCCTGGCAGCAAACCAGTGCGAGTTTTTAAAAAAGAAAACATGTATATTTGCACCTAGTAAATCACCTGTTTCATAGATTACTTTGTGATTACCTCTGTGTTTGTGTGATCAGGTGCATAGCACACTTTCCCTGCCACTGTAGCTGTACATGGTCCCTGGAATAGCACTAGTGTGATTCATGGTTTTGGTTTGCATGTGTGAATGTTTGATTGAGATGCAAAACTGAGTTCTTCTGAATGTTAAAAAGGAACTGTGCTCAGAAATACGGAAAGTATCAGGTTAAATTTAGCTCAGACTTTTAAGGGGTTTGGCAGGGTAAGAATGATGGTATCACACACGGGTGGGGAAGGTCTAGTTAAAAACCAAACCTAGTAACTTCATAGTGTTTGTTAGAAGTCTAAGTGGTGAAATGCTACTAGAGGAGAGTTTTTAGTATTACAGGTCTGCCAGCAGTATTTACTTGTCACGTGGCAGTGTCTCATCTTTATATATTACCAATTCAAATGGCAGTCAACGGTAGCTAAAAATATGTAGAAATTTCTCTGAGTAAGCGGTTGCCTTAGTTAACTTTTATATAGGCATAAATGAAAAGGGAAGTAGTTTGTGCAACTGTGAATGTGGGGACAGACAATACATGTGACAATTTATGCATTTCGATATAATACATGCTGCAAAGACTTTCTGAAAACTTAAGTGAAATAAATACTGATTAAATATAATTAAAATGAAACAATCTATTGCAACTGCTCAAACAAGTCAAATACTTAAAAGCAATGAAAGCACATGAATACCCATAGATGAGCTTTTGAAGGAGAAAATTTGTTGTTGTTTCATTATGATTCTCAGTCTGTCGGTGATCTACTTAACGTGGATTTGGTCTTAGAGACTGCTGATAGATGAGCTGCATTGCACTGAATGCTGTTGTGTTGCTCAGATAAAAGGAAGTATCCCTATTTTCAGAGCAACTTAAGTCTCAAATTTACTACATTTGTCGAATGCTGATGGAACACGTAACTTGAAAACATGGAATTTAACCTGTTTAACTACAGTAGTGCCTAATAAAACAAAAAAAAGCTAGAGAGAAACAGTTTTTGAAATTGCTTACATATAAAGGGCTATCAAATGTAGTCAAGTATCAGTTCCTGTTGCTTGCAGTAAGATGATAGCATTTGGAGCTTTTAAGGGAATATGTGGCTCTGTTTGTCTCCAGATATAAAAATGTTTGTCAGGCTGAGCTGCTGCTACTTCTGAATTTTGAATCTTAGTGTAAGATGTGTCTTAGCCAGAATCTTGTTGCAAACCTAGGAGAACCGAAGCTGCTTTGGAAAAAAGAAGAAATAAGATTGTTACATGTGTTCCTGAATCTTGCATCAATTCTTGATCTTGGAGCTTCCTGAGCTACCAGGATCACTATGTTTGAGAGCAGCTGGTGCACAGAGCTGGGGCAGTGTCTGCTCCTGAGCTAAGATGTACCGAATACTGTTTAGAGAAGAGTGTGCATGGTCCCCTAACCCATTACAAGAGGCAAAAGTAGAGTCTATGAATGTTGGGGGTAGCAGTGTTAAAACATGTTGTGCAAACCAGTCAGCTCAGCCTTGTCCTTATCGAGTTTGTGTGCAGAGCTGGGGGAAGGCCTCTCCCCTCTCTGAGTCCTTTGCGTTGGAGAGCAAAAGTTGGAGTTAGTGTTTCAGTCCTGCTGATGAAGGAAAAAGGGAGATGGAACAAAATGTAGGCTCAAGCTAGGGAGTGAGGAAAGTCTGATAATTTTCAGTCAGGCAAACCCCCTCTGTAGGGAAGCTTTCAGTAGTGTTGCAGACAACTTCTGCTTCAGATATGCAGCTCCTTCTATGCAGTTACCGTACATTTTGTTTTCATCTTTTGCAGCTTCAGGAATATTTTGTACTGTAGTAATTCACACTTAATTTGTAATCTTTAGGCTTTCTTTATCACTGTAAGTACTTTAGTTCTGTCTCTTGAACACAAACTTCCAGTGACTTAAGGCACGTGCTGCACTGGGAAGTGCTGGTAGTGAGTTCCCCAGTGTAAACAGGAGTGCCCTGGGCCTGCAGTATTGTCTCTTGGAATGAAGCTTCTTCCTGTGTCATTTCATCCTTCATCGAGTTACTCTAGTGTTAGTTTACAAAGTCAAAATAGATTTTTTTTTTAAAGCTTCAGGTTTAGCTAGATTGATAAGACAAGAAGTAAAGTAAGCCTGTCTGTGAGTGAAATCCTTAGAATATTGTGTTTGATCTGTTACCGCTACTTTAATACATCTGGGCTCATTCTTCATTTTACTTTAGGAAAATGAAATAATGTCATAGTTTTGTCCTTTGAGAGGCTGCCAAGCCTATTACAGAGCCCCCATTGCGTTCCTTTGGAATTAGTTGTGCTTTGCAAATATGAAAATGGAGTTGTGTGTCCGTGATACAGGCCTTTGTGTCATGTTTGCAGTACATACAGAAATTATAAGACATATTTGATAGCAAAGGTTTCCCCATGTTGCACTATGGAATCCTCTCCTTTTGCTAGAGTATGGTAATTAGGCCTTCAAAGATGTTTTTAGGCACGTTTTCTTAAAGTTTGGATAACTAGCTGCAACCGAGTTCCTATCAGGATCAATTTACTTATTCCTAGAAGAAAATATATAGACATTCGATTTTTTAAAAAATCTGCCTGTTCCTGACTTTAAATAGAAGTTTAATAGCTTCTCTCTGCATCTGAACATTAAAATCATGTATAATTACATACAAACACTAACATATAAACATAAAAAATGAGGGTTGAAAAATTCAGTGCTCATTACTTACGGGTTTTCCATTTGTGTGACATCGTGCATGTGTGTTATGATGGTCCTTAATTACATGACCAGTTTTTTTTTAATGCACCATCCTTCAGTTTGAGATTGAATTTAAAAAAAGAGAGGTTGCCTCTATATCTGCATGATATTTAAATGTTTATCTGAATACAGATTTTTTTTTTTTTTTCATTGTCTTACAGGCTTTTCTATAGTAATCATTAAGAGAGTATCTGAATGTACATACTAATGAGTTCCCAAAATTCAGAGCTAGCAGCATTTATCATCACTATAATGGTGAGAAGACCAAGGCATAGAGGAAACAATACAAAAATGGCTGTTAATTTGGGGTGTTCTTAATTGAGTGAAAGCACAGTTTCAATTGATATAATTTACAGGTTATTTGCAATTAGAGATAGTTCAGTAATAGGACTGCTAGCCATAACTTCAGAGTCTTCATTCAGCCATGGTCTTTTTCAGTAACTTGTGCATACATACTGTGGTTCTGTCTGCATTATTGGAGCTTTCCTTGTGCAAGATTATGGTGATGCTCTGCTGACACAAACATTTACAGTCCTCAGAAGCTGCAGTCAAGGAGGTTGCTTACATATGGCAGATACTGCTTGGTATTTCTGTGTGTAGTTCCCAGAGGCCTGAATTTGTAACTCAGAAAATGAGAAATACTTCATCAGAGGCCACCAGCTCAGTGCAAGAAACTAGCTGCTTTGTATAAATCCGTGATAAAGACAGAAATTAAAATGGGGTATATCCAACAGGATGCAATTGCTTCATGCTCCCAGCATCACCCACTCCTCCCCTGATGACTCTCAGGGATGGTCTGGGTGCCAGAAGAGGGAGCACGGAGCACAGTCTTAAATGCAGTCCCCAGTGCTGCCTCAGGTGGGGGTGACTGCTAGGACCAACCTGCAGCATTGCTGATGGCACAGAATTTTCAGAAAACCCAGCTTCTAGTGCTGAGGTTTTGGGGTTTGTTTTTTTATTTTAATTTACTTTGCTGTGCATGTGCATCTTGAGATTCAAAAGCTTACAGCTTTATCATGATGTTCTGGAGGAAAACTGCCCAAAAGGCATGTCACTGATTCAAAGTCTACTCTCCCATTAAATTTCAGATTCTCTCTTCAAAGTAAAGATCTTTTCAAGTACGTTAAGAGGGCTTTTTCTGTACTTGAGTGAAAATGGGAGGCTTTTTCTTCCCCAGTTTAATCCTTATATTCTTGTTCAAAATTTCTTTTGAAAACATCATATTGAGGCAGGCACCTGGCCTGGTAAACTTCATCCCAAGTAGTTTTAAGTTTGGAAAAAAAGCCCCACAGAGTGTCTTCAGTTATTTCTTCTTATGAGGTGTCTCAGAACCCAAAGTCCTATCAAACTTAAATCCTGAAAACATATCCTAGTAGCTATTTGGCTCTGTTTGCATTTATAGTTGCTATATGCAATGTGATTGCAAAGCATCTGAACACTGGGCTCAAAGACAGGAAGTCATCTATCCAGTGGTGTTCTCAGCTCATACCAGTAATGCTAATTACTTAGAGTGACACTGCCCAGTATAGAGTCAGTGTATGAAAAGAGGGTAGCAAGTCCTTGTACTGTAATCCAGGTAGTCATAATGTTCTTCACCTTGATGATTTTGGTACTGGCTTCCCCAAATGGGCATAGGGCTCTGAATTGCTGAAGCAATTGTGTTGTGTTAGGTACATTAACTGGGCCTTGGGTAGTACCTGAGCTGTATCCCTTTGCTAGGCAGAGCTGTGGTCACTGCATTCAGCTCTAAGTGTTGCTCCAGCATCTCAGTCCAAGATTGGAACAGTTTGATGAACTAACTGGATGTCCTGGGAGAATTCCCAAAGGATTATAGTTGCTAATGTCTGCTCAAGGACTTCTGATGGCTTCATTGCCAGCCTAGTAAGTACTGATCACTATATTCTTTTTTGTTCTCTTGATTGTTTAATTTTTAAGACAGGACTGCCTGATCAATGGCTACTGAGCATAATGCTAAGAGCTTTTCTGTCCTCACTGTGGTGCTACTGCCTTCAGTTAGGTAGGAAAATGACTGAAGAGTTTTACACAGCTACTTAGTTTATTTGTCCTTAGCCTGTCTCCGTCCCATCCTCACAAAATGTCTTGTAGCAATGTCATGAGAACACAGAGGGGCTACTCCATGGTCATATGCCTCTGTTTGAGGGGGATAGGGGAGAAACCCACCAAAAAAATCTCCAAAACTCAAACCACTATTGTTGAGAGGAAAGGAAGATTTTCTTGTTCCTTTCATACAATCTTTGTAAGTATGATAACTGTAGAATTGGGATCTAATTGAGAGAATTGGCTTGAAGTTAATAATACTCTTCTATAAAAAAATTCTTCATTAAATGCTCCACTAGTTATTTAGATGTTATACTGAACATTTGTTTCAGTAAAGGGTCACCAGAAGTCTACTTTTCGATGCTCTTCTGGACCTGGGAAAAATGCAGAAAGAAAACTAGGGTTTTGTTTGTTCGTGCTGTTTTTGATGGCAAGTTGTAGTTCCTGGGTATCAAAGTTAGCGAAGCTGAATTCTTCTGTATGCCTGCAAGTGCTTCAGTGCCAGCTGGAGAGAAACAGGCAGTTTTCAAACAAATCATTGAAGCAGCTTCAGTATTCTTCAACATCTTTTCATGGAAAGCGAGGGGATGTGATGTTTGCAAATTTTTGAAGGAAAAATTGGCAGGATTTTAGATGGCCTTTTAGGTAGTCCAACAGATCCTCCCTTGCCTTGGTAGATGACAGAACTCCACCACAAACAATATGCTGTGCAGTCTCTGGCCTAGAAAGCTGCCGTGCACACTTCAAGACCACAGCTCTCCAGGCTAGAATGCCTCCACCTCTCTTCAGGTGTCCTGAAAATGGCTTGTCCTGCCTGATGAACTTTTGAGCAATTGATGTCATCTACCTGGACTTGTGCAGAGCATTTGACACTGTCCTGCGTTACATTCTGGTAACTAAGCTGGAACAACATGGATTTGATGGATGGACCACTCAGCAGATGGGGAACCAGCTGGATGGACACTCTCAAGAGTTGTGGTCAGCAGCTCGATGTCAAAATGGCCACAAGTCTTGAGTGGCATTCCTCAAGGGTCGGTGACATGGACAGTGCAACTGAGTGCAACCTCAGCAAGTTTGTTGATGATACCAAACTGTGTCATGAGGATACCAAACTGTGTCATGAGGTAAACATGTTAGAGGAAAGGGATTCCATCCAGAGGGACCTTGAGAGGCTTGAAAGGTGGGTTTATGCAAACAGCAGGAAGTTCAACAAGGCCAAGTGCAAAGTTCTGCGCCTGGGTCAGGACAATCCCAAACACAAATACAGGCTGGGTGGAGACTGGATTGAAAACAGCTCTGAGGAGAAGGACTTAGGGGTGATGGTTGATGAGAAGCTCAACATGAGTTGTCATTAATGTGTACTTGCAGCCCAGAAAGCCAGGTGTATCCTGGGCTACATGAAAAGAAGCATGGCCGGTAGATCAAGGGAGGCGATTCTGTCCCTCAGCTCTGCTCTTGTGAGGCCCCACCTGGAGTACTGTGTCCAGTGTTGGACCCCCAGCATGGGAAGGACACAGAGTGAGCCCAGAGGAGTGCCACAAAGTTGATCAGAGGGCTGGGGCACCTTTCCTATGAAGACAGGCTGAGAGCTCTGGGATTGTTCAGCCTGGAGAAAGGAAGGCTTGGGGGAGATTTTACAGTGGCCTTCCAGTACCTGAAGGGGGCCTACAGGAAAGAGAGGGTCTTTTCGCAAGGGCACATAGTGATAGGACAAGGGGCAATGGCTTTAAACCAGAAGATCGGAGATTTGGGTTAGATATTAGGAAGAAATTACACTGGCACAGTTTGCCAAGGAAACTGTGTCTGCCCCCTTCCTGGAAGTGTTGAGGGCCAGGTTGGATGGGACTTTGAGCAACCTGGTCTGGTGGGAGGTGTCCCTGCCCATGCAGGGGAGTTGGAACTGGATGATCTTCAAGGTCCCTTCCAACCCAAACCATGCTATGATTCTATGAAAAAGTTCCTCGTAAGTGTTCACTTTTTCCAGTGCCACAGCAGAATATTGCTCACCGGCTGTTGGGAACAAATTTAAAAATTAGCAAAAGCAAAGCCACCAATCAGCAAAAGTATTTTGTATTAATTTGTTACTTCCTTAGTGAATCTTGCTGATCTTAAGAGGTAGCAATAGCTATTAAAACCCACAGCCTTGTCAGTGCAAATGAAGTTATGGGAAGTGTAACACTGGGAAAGGAAATAGTACGTAGGCAGGTGCACGTGGCTGGGTGTGTCAGGAGGAGACACCATGGCAGGACAGCTATCTCGAGTGGCACATTTTGAGCATAAACTATCAAATGCAGCACTGTACCAGCTTCCCTGAATTCGCTGTTCTTGATGTTGGTGCCCTCCACATATCAGTCAGAGAACAGGAGCTTTTCAAGTCACAGTTCTCATAGCTTCTTCTAGGACCTGAACTCAAATACCTAAAAAGGGTTTTTGTCTGTAAGGAAGTCTGTTGGAAATGGAATCCAGGAGTTGAGAGGCGTTCCCTAGAAACGTTGGATCATCTCTCAAAACCAGAGTCGTAGTATTCTGTGTAACATTTTATGGGTGATAAAAGTAGTCAGGACTTAAGTCCTGAGAAGTAGTTCTCTTTATCATGCTTTGCTCATGTCAGAAGTAATTTGACAAAGCTGCTGCCGATTCACTACTCAAACCACAGTAGGTAGAGATACTTGCAAAGAAACTCACCAGTTCAGTTCATATTCTGCAGCAGTGTTGCCAATTAATTTTTAGTGAGAGCTTTGTATTTTAAAATACTTCATATATATCTTGATCTGTAAAAAAGAACCTTTCAGTGTTTTTGTGGAAGAAAGAAGTAGATCATTACTATGCATATGTAATCTTTTGTCTGAATACAAGATACAAATTACAGTTTGGATGTTTGCACTTCTAGTGTTTGATGACAGAATTTAGCTACCCTGAGTACTCTTCCTCATACTCCCTGGTGTCTCACACAAGAAATAAGGTGTGTGTGCAGAAGAGGTGTGAGCATTGCAAGCAGCTGATATTCATATTCTCGGTTTGCACATCAGTCATCAAGTGCACTGCAACTTCAGTACAACTTCACAGTGGTTTGCATGTTGTTTTAAAAACATTTTATACTTCACATTGGTTATTTACCTCTCAGAGATGAACAGTAAAGTTTTGTTGTTTGAACTTTTGCCTGCCTAATTGTAACGAAAGAATTCCAAGCTACATAAAGAGATTTTGTTGAAAATAAAAAATAAAGCCAGCAATTTACACAATCTAAAGAAATGACATGTCATTACCACAAGCTAGCTACTACAGGAAATAGCTCTTCAATTGTGTGCCAGATTATATATTAAGAATCCTTACCCCAATACATAAAATTAATTGGGGACAAAATTTTCCATGCACTTTAAAGAGCTCCTTAAACCTTTCAGGTGGGGAAGAAAAATTTAACAGACAACTCTTAGCTCTTTTATTGGACGAGTTTTGATATTAAAGCTCAAATCTCCTCAAAATATGGAATGTAATAGAATAATAGCAGCAGAAGAGCTTTTTACAGTTATGCACTAAATACCGAAACCAATGGGAAGACCTGGTACCACTGCTAGTGCTCAGGTAACAGCAAGTTGTTCCACAGTTAGTTTGATGTAGCTTAAGCTGGTGCTGCTTCCAAGCAGAAGCACATCATGCACCTTCATCCTCTTCTTCCTTCCTCTTGGCATTAGCATTCACACAGCTGTACTGTAACCTAGAGAAAGATTAATTCTGCTGAAAATCGACAAGATAAGAAAGTTATCTTTTAAAGAGACCTGTTACCTAAGAAGAAGATTCACTGTGTGAAGGGCAGTGCCAGTGCAAGACAAGGTGAAATGAGTAGCTCAGGAAATACAGGACTTCCTCTTCCCTTTTTCCACCTTCAGGAGCTCCATATCCACACCGTTCAGATACCAACAGCAGGACAAAGCACTGTTCCTCTTGTTCATGCTGATTAGGGAGTCAAAGAAACTTGATTTCAAGGCAGTTAGGTGCTGCTACCAGTTCCTTGTTGCTTTTAAAAGGATGATGAAGAGAGGATTTCTGATGACATATTTCCTCTGCTTTGCCTAGCCCAGTTGCCACAGGCATTTTGAAAAGGCTGCACCTGCCTGAATAGTTAACTGTGCTCTTTATTTCTTTTTCAGGGCAGGTGGGATACAACTGTCATCTTGTGGTATTTGCAAGAAAACAGAAATAGAAACCGGACTTTCATTTTACATGCAGCATGTCCATGTGAGATGTACACAGGCACCACAGGAATTAGTTAGATAAAGCATTTTGGCTGATACCCACCCTGTTATATTTGCCTTCTGTTGTCTACTTTGCCTGTGTGCCACAGAACACTGCACTGCATCCAAAGACTTAAAATTTGGAGGCCTTGGGGATGGAGGGAGAGTAAGCCTGAATATCCATACAGAGCCATGTATGCTGGGTATTTTCAAGACTGAGACTTGGAAATAAGTTTCTGTTCTTCATGCATAAAGAATCAGAAGATAAAACCTTTTAGACCATGGAATATCAATATTTACATTTTCTATACATATTCTATACCCCCCCCATATTTTTCTGTGCACAGATTTTGAGATAAATACATATATGAAATAAATTCCACATCTGAAATAGTGCAAGTATGGGAGATTGCTGGAATGGCTATGCTTCCTGTGTGTCTTGATACAGATGAGCAAACAAAGGATTCATACCACAGGCTTACTTGTGGCAAGATTAATGTTTTCTGTCAACATTAAATTGAATTGAAGTACTGAAATACTGAGCTGTCTCTCCTTGGCTTTCCAAAATTCTGCACACCTGTAGAACCATTGGTTTTAATTTCTGTGAAATCTCATCCATTTTCGCTTTCTTGCCAGCTTTTACTTCCTCTGCTTCCTCTTTGTAACACTTTGGCACTGGATCTACAGCATATCAGTGTGGAGATTCATGACTGCCCAAAAGTACAGGGGGAAGAATGAAATAGCAGTTAATCCCAAATTATAATTTTATGCTCTAAACAGTAAAGTTAACCAAGTGAAAAATAAGTACAGATATTTAAGTCTTGATTTTCAGTTAGAAACCTTCTTCTTTCCCATGTCAATCATATTAAACCTATGCTAAGCTTTAGAAAAACAGGGTGAGAGGTAGCTCCTTTACCATCTCATAGTTTCACCACTCCAGGGATGGGAAAAGGTTGGGCTGGAGCCCAGAACAATGCAGCAACATCAGCCTCACCACCTCCTCTGTCTTACTTCAACAAGTTACGGGCTTGGCTTTTGTGGAATAACACAAGGGCTCATCATATGTTACAGTCCCAGTACAGGTATGGCCCTTGAATTGCTTGGGAGACTTGGGAAATTCCAGCAGGGAAAGTCCAATGCCTCTGCATGTGACGTAAGAAGAAATACCATGCAGGTTAGACCTTTGGCTCAGAGCAGCCAAAGTTAAGCAAATTCATGCTCTTTGCTGTATAACTTTTTTTTTTTTTTTTTTTTTTTCCACAATAAGACATTAGAGGAAATGGTCTATATTATTATGTAAGCTAGAGCAGAGGATGTGAAAAATCAAGAGTGGGAATAAGAAACAAGATAACTTCTTTGTCCCTCTTTTTAAAAGTAAAATTTTCAGATTTTAGCTACAAAGACCATGCTCTTCCAATTCAGCTGTTGTATTTCTCATGCAACTGAGAAACACTATATAAAGCCCTGGGTTTTATGCTAGAATTTCTCTTTCACTTAACTGTAGTTTCCTTCTAAAGCAGGTCCTGTTCAGCATTTCGTGTAAATTCAAAGGAGCCAGGTGCTTCAGAATTGCTGTGACTGACCTGAGAGGGCAGTAGCACATTTTTCTCTTAAATTTAGCTTTTGATTCCTCACATGCAGTTGACGTGCATTAAAAGTTTTTCATTTCACATAAAATGCTAAAAATCCTCTTAATTTACTTACTATTTCCCCAAATACCTTATTAAAGTTTTATCTGCTTATAATGCCAGCAAAAATTCAGAAACAGCTATTTATTAAATATGGAGACAGTGTTTTATTAAACATGATTCTTGAACATGAACTGTTTTCGTACAGTGTATTGTTCAATTTCACATTAACTTACCTAAAACAAACAAAAAAATGCCTTAACTTTATATTCAATAACATTATGGGTTCATTAATTTATAAAGTTGTGCACACAGATAACTGAAGGAGCTTAGCTTAAGAATGCAAAGACTTCTTGGTAGAGACTCTATTTGTCATATTCAGGACCTGCTATTCCCAATAAAATGTCATACTGAATCTGAGTCCTACTGCAGTAAAAAATAAAAATATTGCTTTATTTTTTATTTACAGCTGAGGTTAGCCATATTTCCTTTGAAGGAAATCATAGCAACTAGACTTCAAATGGTTAGCATGGTTTAAGAGGAAAATCAGGATTTTTTAAATGGCCCATCTCATGAACCTGGCTGTGTTTTCTAGTGGCAGAGGGCCACACAGAGCCTGTATTCCCTCTGCTTGCTACAAAGCCCAAATTTGGTATCCTTTAGCATTCATGGTATGATATTTGTTGATGAGGAGAGCAAAGGGAACATCCTGCACTTGAAAAGCAACAGTTTCCAAAGGGATGGGATTTCTAGTCTGAAGGAAAATAAAATCTGTGCCCTGATAAAAAACTTATCATCAGGGCTGCATAATATCCAGCTTGTAGGTGAAAAACTTTAAGCATAGTATTTTGCCCCAAATATTCCTGAAGCTTGTCTGTGGTGCTTGAAAATCCTTTCCAGTAGTCAGTAAGTAGGAAAATGAGAAATTTTGTTAGATATCTTGCCTACCTTGTACAGAGAAACAGAATAATTGTCCTGGAATAGGAACTGGAAATTGGAGGAGTGAGTGGGACCGCTCAGTCTAGTGAAAAAAATCTTGTGCAAAAAAGAGGGCCTTGGAATTTTTTCATAAGCAGAGGTGCTGCTGTCTGGAGACGCCTTGGGGTTTATAGCCTAAAATCTATCCTGGTTGGTGTTTGTCCTTTCATTGAAAATAAGATGAGAAGTCCTCTTCAGAAGAGTTCTCATTCTCCTACTTCAAATACATTAGCTGGGAAGTTAAAGCCTGCACTGAAGAAAAGCCAGGTTCTATTTTAAGTGACAGACCACATCTGTATTCACCTTGCAGGATGTCTGCAGGCCCTCAGGCTCAGAGAGTTTTCCTCCTTTTGAGGCAGGGAGTGCCCCAAAAAAGTTTCTTTCAGGGTCAGTGCTGATGTGGAGTGGCCTGCTACAGTGAATTTCAGGCAGGTAGTGAGTTGTTTTCTGTTTACTGGAGACTCAAGATGTGTACATGTGTCTACAAGTCTTCTCCAAAGACTACTTTTCACTCAGCATGACTGTTAAAGGCTGGATCCTATTGTCTCCTGGGGAAACCAGGAGCCCAAACTGCCTTAGAAGCTGAGGTGTTTCTGATAAATATTCAATCCATCTTGTTATAACAAAAAGAAATCAGTAGCTTGAACAGCAGAATTACAGATCCAGAAGGTTATGAAAATGTCATTAAATTCAGAAGTCTATGGCCACATTTAAATAGGCAGGAGCTGTGAACTGGCAAAAGCCTTCATTACTGAATCATCTCCTAAGAGGTCCTCCCTTAGGGAAGCAGCTCTAACCCTCACTATATCAAGACTTCCTGGACACATGAGATTAGTAAAGAAGCACATTGGCAAGTGAAATATGGCAACAGGGAGTTTTCTCCAGCACTGTTTCACCTGGCAAAAGCCTACGCTACGTGACTGCAAGCGTGCTGCCTTTCTCATCCTTGGTAGTGATGAGTCTTGGAATACCATGTATTCCTTGGATACTGGTAAGTGGATAGGACTCAACATGGATAGGGCTGCTCTGCTCATCTCCATAGCTAGCACCAACAACCTGAGAATGTCCCCTTAGTCTCTTGTCCACTCCTGGCCTCATTAGGAGTAGTGAAGGTAGCACCTGTCATAACAGGCACTGGGCATCACAGTGTTTCTAAGCTCCTCACACTTGTATCACATTTCTCCTAAGGATATGTTATGAACCCTTTGCATCAGGACCACAGTTCTCCTCAGCACTACAGCTGTGTTAAAGGAGCCTTCTCCCTGAGATTCCCTGTGGCAGGTGATAAGAATATGCAGATCTTGAAGGCCAAGTGAGATTTCTGCTGTCAAGACGGTGAAAGTGCAACTCTTTATTCTTGGAAAAAACAGATTCCAGACACATGTCAACACTTGAAGCATGGATTAAATGCAAAAAAATCCAATAGCAATTTATTGACACAGGTGACTGGTGAGTCAGCTAGGGAAGGTGCTTTGCTGGACCTGTTACTTGTGAACAAACTGGCTTGGTGTGTGGAGCTTGAGGGCAGCTTTGTCTGCAACCCTGAGATTGTATAGTTAAAAATCCTGAGACAGGTGAGCTTTGACTTCTGGAGAGCAAATTTCAGCTTGTTCAGGGATCAGGTGGGCAAGATCACATAGAGCCAGTTAGCTTCCCCGGGCACAGCTAGTTGATCTTTAAGAGTAGCCTCCTCAAAGCTCAGAATTGGTCCATTCCAAATCACAGAAGATAAGTAAATGTTGTACAAGGCCAGTATGGATAAGCAGGACACTCTTGACTAGCTTCAAATACAAACAAAGTATGCAGAAGGTAGATAGAGGTCCAGGACTACCTGAATGGAATAGAGAGACATTGATTAAATGTGCAGGGAAGGAATTAGTAAAGCCAAAGCTCAGCTGGTGTTGCAACAGCAAGGGATGTGATGGACAACAAAATGGGCCTCAGTAGGTATATTTGCCACAAAAATGCAGCTTGTGGAAAATGTGGGCCTAGTATCCGAAGGTGCTGAGTATCCAAGGGTGATTCTGATGCCTGTCAACTTTGACAGGTTGTGGTGAATGGAGACAGAAGAAAATGGCAAGTGTTACACCCACTTTCAAGAAGGCTGAGGAAGAGGATCCAGGCAACTACAGACTAAGCAGTTTATCCTCAGTCTCCTCAAAATATTTTCTCCTGAAAACCATTTTTGGGCTCACAAAGGGCACTAAGGGGATTAGAAACAAGTAGTGTGAATTTACCAAGGGCAGACTGTGCCTGATCAGCTGTATTGGTTGATCACAGTAAGGTGACTGACTCTTTGGACAAGGGAAGAGCAGTGAATGTTGTTTGCCTTGACTTTAGCTAACTTTTCCCAAGGTCTTTGATAGTATGCTACCAGTCAAAATACTGAGATATGGTCAGGATAAGCAGATGACAAGGTGGATGGAAACCTGGCTAACTACCAGGCTAAACAGGTTGTGATTGGCAGTGCAAAATCCATCTGACAGCTGGTTGCTAGTGGCAAATCCCCTCAGGGAGGGATTCTGGGGCCAATGTGGTTTGGTGTCTTCCCTGTTAATGATCTGGACTGTGAGAGAGGGTGCACTATCAGCAAGTTTGGGGGTGATGGCAGCATGAGGAGGAACAGTTGATATGCTGGAGGGCAGGGCTGTTATTCAGAGGGACCAGGATGGGCTGGAGGAATGGTTTGCCAGGAGCCTTACCAAGCTCAGCAAAGACAAGTGAGAAGTCCTGGATTAGGCGTGGACTAACCCCCTGCACTTGCACATTCTGGAGGTTAACTGTGGAACACCTGAGGTCCTGGCGGACACATTATGCATGAGCTGGCAGTTGTGGCAAACAAGGTCAGCCTCATCCGGAATCATATTGTCAAGATGTAACCAGCAGGACAAGAGATGTAATTTTTCTCCTCTACTGGGCACTTGTGAGGATGCTTCTGGAATACTGTTTCTGGCTTCCTGAGACAAGACATTGATACAGTGTAGTGAATACAGCAGGAGTGTCATTAACATCACACAGGCTGAAGCACAAGCATATGAGGAGAGCAGAGTGGAGAGAATATACAGAAGAGACTCAAACTCTTCTTGGAAGTGTGTGGTGATAGGGGGAGAGCTAATGGACAGAAGCTGCAATACAGGAAATTCTGCATGTAAGGAAAAAGATTTTCATTGTTAGAGTGGTCAGATGCTGAAATGGGTTTTCAATAGATATTGTGGAATATATCACTCCTTGGAGATACACAAAACCTGACTGAGAAACTTGGTTTAGTTTGAGCTATTTTGAATGAGAAGTTGGACTAGTTGACCTCCAGGAATCACTTCCAAGCTGTCCATCAGAGGCGAGGCAGAGACCAGGGGATGGCACAGTTTTCCTCTGCAGATCTGCTAGAACCCTTATTGCCTGCAGAGAGCTTCAGTGTCAAAGGTGAGGAGGCACTTAGACATTGCATCACCAAAAGATGGCAGCTGAGTTACGATTTTGAGGACTGCAGCTTTCAGTGTAGAATCCTAAAATCTGATCTGGATCTATTTTCAAAGAGTGGACTCTTCTCTGAAGAAAGTGAGGTATCAGAATGGCTTCAACATTTTCCTTCCTATTGATCTAAGATGAGATTGGAGATAGTAGAAACTGGAAGATGTTTTGGGGTGGCCTCATTGTTTTCAGGACTGTAAATTGTTGGTTTTCTTGTGGGTATGTTATCTACTTAATACTGAATTTGTACTTGTCTGTAGATAGCTTGTGTACATGAATATAACTGGCATCTTTGTGAAGTTAGATCCCTATTCTAACTGATGCTAATTCCCATTTCCAAACACTCTGCTTAATTTCAGCCTTAGCAAAGCTCTATGAGAATATGATGTTGCTGCACCCACAGTGTTGTGCAGGGCTGCATGTGGAACTGTGCATTACAAGAACTGCATAAAATGAAAAGCTGGCATATTAGTATCTTTCTGCTAAAAAGTACACACATTCTAAACATAGTGCCTTGAAAAAAAAAAGTCATCAATCTCCTTTTGACTGTGATCAAATTCTATACATTTTATAAGAAGCAATATGAACCTATCTTACATCCCACTAAAAATTTAATGTACATGATACATATCTTCATGGAATAGATGACTTTTTCTTCTTCTGGTGTAATAATACAGTTTTGTAAAATTGAGGTAAAAATATGCCAATGCTTATCTTAAAGAAAATCGACGGGCATTTTTTAACCTTTTGATAACTAGAAAGTATTACTTGTATTTCGTCATAAATCCAGCGTTTTATCATTAGTTTGATAATTCCTCTATGTGACTAAATAGTTAGAATCCAAATCCTCTTCTTGCTTCAGTGGTATATTTACAAATCCATACACTGGCTTGTATTTAATTAAAAATATAGGGAAGAGGAAAATGGGATTTGCCAAATGGACAAAGAAAAAAAATATATCAGCTTTCAACCCTTGGATTAAATTATGTCACTCTCTGTAAGAAAAATGATGTGGCTGTTCAGTTGTGTTCTAAAAGAGGCTGTATGATTAAAAAACTATAACATTTTTAGTGCTTTGAATGAAAGCCTTACTCACATGCTGGTCACAAGAATATGCTTCTACAAAAGAACTTGTAACTAGTATCTTTTCCCTTAGTTAAGAGAATAATTTGGGTTTAAATATCTTTGAAATTTCAACATCGGTGTCTTTTTGTAAGCTATAGTTTAAAGTCTGTGATACAATCTGAAAACTATCAAGCATACAATCTTCCTAATGTGCCAGGACTTTGATTACATAAAAATACTTTGTTGGTTCATGGTGAATATTCATAAATGGTGTATGTATGGCATATATATGCACTGTATAAAACATCGTTATTAAAAAAAACCCCTCTATACTTACAGGAGATTTAAAAGCCCCGAATTATTTCTTTCTTCCTCTTTTTTTCTGTTTTCATTTAATGCCTGTTTTGGGCATATTATCTCAAACTAATTTCTGCTATGTTGTTGTCTCTGTAGGATCATCAATAGTTCCTCTGCAACGAGAACTGGAAGCTAGTCTATATTAACTACTAGTTTAGTAGTTTGATCATGTCCTGGAATATTGCTAGCCTTCGGTGAAAGTCATTGAATTTCTCTCCTGTTTTAGGCTGGGCAGAGGCAGCTGATAGGCCTGAAGTCATAGTCAATGGGGATCTGGTCAAAACAGTCAATATTGTCCATAAAGTGAGTTAACTCATTTTAAAGCAGGCATCTACTTTTAGGCAGATAAATCACTTTCTAGACTCCATTGATGTAGATATGTCAACCTGGATGAGATGAATCCCACCCTTATATTCCCTTGCTGTTTCAGCTCACTTGTTTAAGAGTGAATTGAAGCACTTAAAAAAAAAGTTTGTAGTGTAGTTTGTCTGAGCCTTACTGAGTTAGCCATAAGTCACCAGCTCAGCGTTGCCAGCTGCATATGTGGACTCCACTCTACATGAGCTCTGCATAGGCCATACATGAGTCTCTGGTGCCTTCAATATTTCTAGTTCCTTTGTTGTTCATACTAAAAACTGACGTTAATAAGAACCATATTGACACTTTAGGAAGCTTGTTTTTTAAATAGCCCCAGAACTTTTAAATAAAGTTGGCTGACAGATTCGAAAAAATCTGCGAAGCGTTGTAAGAACTGTACCAAAACCATATCAGATACAAATTCTGACTGAACATCATTATATAATGCATGCTAAATTCTGTCCATGAATTAGTTTACTGGCATGTGAAGAGAGAAACAGCCTCATATTGTTCTGGAACTCATACCACTCTGCCTCTTCTCAGGAACAGAGAGGCATGGCAAGAGTGGGTTGAAGCTGCAAATACAATTTAGATAAATGAGAGGGAAGAAAGATAGATCTGATGAAACAGTATGCACAGGAAAGGAGAAAGTGACCCTGAAATTCTAAGCCCTTCAGCTTATTCCATGTTGTTTCCTCCAAACACTCTGCCCTTCCTCCCATCTCAACCAGGTTGCTCATCTAATGTCCAATTCCATGTCTTCCCTTTCAGGTTGCTGGCACGCAGGGGAGAATAATGAAAAAGTGGATGCTCCAGAGCAGTGGCCAGCAGTTTGTAGGTCCTTATAGCAACCATCAGTGCCATGTCTAATAACAGACAGGGTGGCCCTTAAAGGCTTTACTTTGCAGATTGGAAACAAGCGTGCAGAGGAGGTGTCAGCAGATACTCTCCACTGACTCTTCTTTGCTTTGCATGAATGAACATCAGAGAAAGAAATAAGAAGCAGCAGGAAACTTAAGAAACTGGAAGTCCGTACTTTTCTTTAATTAATCTCTGATGCAGCACGTCATCTGGATGGGAACTCCTGTTTCCTCCTTAGAGGTCTCAACAGTCAGGTCATGGGTAGGGATGCTTCCACACCCACTCTCTCTGTGCCTGAAATCCTCAAGACTGGTTATTTGTTCCTGTGTTCTGCATCCCTCTGTGTAATTCTGGATGCCCTTTGCCTGGAGGAAGTCACAGCCCAGCTCAAGGTGCAGAGGCTTCTTTAATAGTGTGGGAGGAGAAGTGGGAGTGGATTTCACAGGAACTTCTGATCAGGAAGCTGCCTAGGCAAGCTGGTGAGGAATGGCTGCATTCCAGAGGAGTTTCCTAATTGCTGTGCTACCGGGGCATGCTGGGGAGTGTATCCCAGCCAGTGCCAAATAGTCTTTAATTGAGCTGCCTTTGCTCAAGCATTTGGCTGAGTGGTTGTGCTTGAGAGCTCTTTCCCAATTTGGCCCTGCAGGTGAGGCAGGGAGGGAGCTTCCCGTTGTGGGAATGTCAGTCAGGCTTAAGGGGTGAGCTAGAAGTTTCAAGCTGTATCAAAATAGTAAAGCTAGGATTTCTTGCCTCATGGCAAAAGTTTAGGTACATACAGGATGTATGTATTCCAGTACCAATAGGTACCTCACGGGAAATGGTGAAGCTCTGCGGTGCCTTTGACTTTCCAAAAACTAATGCAAAATAACAAAGAAGTCTGATATCTCAACATTGCGCCCAAAATAACAAGATGAACTAGGGTTTACCCTTGTGGGGATATTTTTTCACTGTGTGACTTCATTAATCTGGTTTTGCACCCCTGAGAAGTTGGTGTGCACCTGGAAGAAACTGGTGTGCTACTTGCCTCTTCCCTGGCCTTTTACTGATTGCAGTTTGAAAAATGTTGTACAAATGTTGTCCTTCATGTTGGCTTTATAATAAGTAAACTATACATCCTGCTTACACTGTGACATGCAGTCAATATTATTTGTCCCATGTTTTTTTAGTTGTATTACAGGCACTCAATATATCTAGGGATTATTTCATTAAAACAGTTTGTTACTGTGATTTAAGCAAACTTCCTGGGTTCCTTGTCCAGAATCTTGTCTACTTTAGAAATTTGTCCTGTTCACATAAAGAGGTTTGAAAGAAAAAAATGGCAAAGAATGTGAATTTACATCTTCTTTGCTGACTGCCTTTCTGTATCCTTATGGAATTCAGTTTATGAAGACAGCAGCTTGCTTACACCAAGTAGATACTTTTGTGGGAAGAAAATAACATATATATATAGAAAAAAGGCTTGTGAAGTGCCAGTGTTTGAAAAATATGGTAAGAATTTAAATAGTGTACCTACCAAAAATATGTCCATCATTAAATCAAGATGTTAAACACAAATTATCACAGGTAATGATAGAGAGTCTGTGGTGTTTGTTAGATAAGAGATCAAAGCATATGACCTAGAAGCTTCTTCTGTCTCTAGAAACTTTGGCTACATGTCCAACCAAGATCTATTCAAAGGAGAAAATTTCCATAACAAACAAACTCTGACTTGTTGTGCTGTACAAGGAGACACACACTTTGCTAGCTGGACCTGATGGAATAGCTAATAACAGCAGGCTACTGTTCTCACATTTTCTGGTTGTTCCCTATCCTATCTCTCTCTTTTGACCTTCTCCATCCTCCAGCCTGTTTTAGCAGCTTGCCTCTGGTCTTGCCCTGGTTTATTTGTCAGGTCAGCTGTTGCTTGCTCTGTAGAAAATCTCTTCATGACGTTTGATGCCTCTCCCACTTTTGTCTCCCTTCCCCTACTCTTCACTGACCACATTATGTACTGTACTTTAAGTGTCTAAGTCTGATAAAGAAAGAAAGGGGGGCCATGTTAAGTACCTAGTGTTGAATAGTTGGTTGTAGCAATAGCTTCCAAAGTTGCTGTATAATCACTAGAAAAAAAAAAAGTAGACTCCTTTGAAGAGGTGGCTCATAATAATAAAATAATATCCTTGACATAGACAGTGTAGTATCAAAGTTATTGGAGTAACTAAAAGCAAATATGACATTTTCTTGCTAGACTGAAGCAGCTTCTTCAGCTGGTGCATTGCTGATGTTTTATCAGCATTGTTCCTGAAATCTCCAGTATTCAACTGAACCTGAAATATCAGACAAGTGCATCTGCAGAGAGTGACTTCATAAAATATTGTTGGCTAGAGGAGTTTTTCAAATTAATACAAATACAAGGAGTTATACCCTCTTATTCCTACCCTTATTTCTGACTGACATCTTCAAGCCACAAGCATAACTCTTTGCAATGGAATTGGTGTCATCACTAGTGACATAAGTAGTAGTCCTCCAGGAATGAATAAATAGGCTGACCTTGTGTCTTGCATAATGAGTATCCTAAGCAATCCTTAAGTGGCTCCATCTAAATATGATGGAATTTAGTTCTAGAAGCACTGTAGGACTGAAATAAATGATAATGTGTGGAATGTCAAGATTCAGCTCTCAAAAGCATGAATCTTTTTCTCTGGGAAAAGCGTAGAGCTTACATGAGACAGGAGAGAAAAGAAGAGTAGACATGTTCTTACCTGCATGTCTCATTTAAAACTTTAATATGCTTAAATTAAGCTGGAGATCTAAAATCAATATATCAAGATAGCATGTAATAAGGTGTTTATATAGCTCACAACAGTAGTAAGAAAACTATTCAGCATGGTCTTACAAAGAAGTGAGGCTTATGAAATCATACTGTTCACCTATCTGCATCAGCCCACCCTCTGAAAACAGTTTTTGGCCTGTTTCAGCCATACCCCACAAGCAGGGTTCTCACAGCAACTAAATTTCTAGAGGTTGCTTAGAATAGTTGATGAGGTGGGCTTACACTGGGTGTTGTTATGTCAGAGTCAACAGAACTAGCTGTAAAATCACAACCTAGTCCTGGACCAGCTGTTAAAAACTGCACCAGCTGCGTTTGGCCCAGCACTGTCTCCTCCTACTTCTTCTTACCCCATCTACTCCAGCTGTCAACCAGAGGCTCACAGCTGGGCAGCTTCCCTGCTCTACTTTTCAGGAGTTTGGAAATCTGCTCTTATAGGTAGTATATATGGTTTTATAAGTAGTACATCACAAGAACACTTGAATCAGAGTTTGTGCCTTCTTACATGTTCAGTCAATCAGGCTTAAGACACAAATCCAAAAGGAAAACAAGTTTTCTTAGATTGATTTTCACTGAACTATTTTAATTAATCTAACTTTCAACTTTGGTTTCCAGCAGGACAATTACTATACACTGGAATGACAGCATTGGTAACCTTCTCCTGGGAGATGATCAGCTTCATTATTTAAATAATCAGATGAAATCTGAGACTAGCAAATCTTAATTTTATACTGAATTAGAATACAATGTCCAGCTTTAGACACCAGACTTGAAGAAATAATAGAATAGAATTTTTTAAAGATTATAAAATAAATAAAGAGAATAAATTATGTTTGTTTAGTCTGACATGGAAAAGACAGAATGAAAACATTGTAACCGAAAAGGATGCTCCAATCTGTTTCCCCTGCCTGTGTTTGGTAGAACAAGAAGTAATAGGCTTAAATTACAAGAAGGAAGATTTATTTCAGAAATTACAGAAAACTTTAATAGTGAAAATAGGGTATAGATTGCTTGGCGAGCTTTTGGAATTTCCATCTCCACTGGAGATCTGTAAGATCAGAGTACTTGAATAAGTGCTTCCCACAGGCAGGAGGATGGATTAGGTGTCTGCTAGAGGTCCCTTCTAGTTCTACTGAATATTTTACTCTAGTAGTAGAACTGTAGTTTAAAAGGTAGGCTTCATGAACTCTCTTTGCACTATCTTATCCTTGTCTTCAAGCAATGATGAAATCCTTCTGTAGAAAAGAGAGTAAACAATGCTATTACTCCAGTGATCTTGTAATGAAAAATGGGAATACCTCTTAGAGTAAAGTACTTTTTGATATACCTGCATTTAGGTAATTGTGTGGAACTACTTGGAAAGCTGGATGTAATAAGGAAAAAAACATATAATGTAATAAAATTTATTTGTTTCCAATTACTTTTTCAACACCTGTTACCATTGTACTGAATGATATCACCATGGATCACTCATGTGGGAACAAAGAAATGGATTGAATAAAATTGCTCTAATTTCATTCAGAATACTAAATATTGTTTTAGATTTTTATATCATCATTCTTTCTATTTTAAAGATTCCATTTAACTAGAAATATTAGAAGTAGCACTTGAAGGAAGCTCAGTAGGGCCTTGCCACTGGTATCTTTCATACTGTAACCCACAGCAAATTCTTGGAACATTTTAAAATACTGTGTGATAACAAGATAAAAGTTCATGGTTTTCCATTAAAAAAAAAAAGGATAAACAGTGGACCAGCCCACCATTGGGAATCTCTGAACCAGCAACTTGATGACGTACTTGAATTCCTCACAGCTCTAATTCTCTAGAATATGTGTTCATATGAAAAACAGAATTAATAAACAGGTTATAAATCGAGAAGCTCAAAAAGAAAGAGATAGTTGCAAGAAGCAAGAGTATTCACAGATTTTTGTTATATTTTTAAAACCAGCACCTCTATTCTAGGCATTCATGTTCTCTAATGGAGATCAGGCACATGTTCAAAGTGGTTTTGCAGGTACATTTCCTTACATTCAATAGACACAATGGATTTTAAACAGTTTCATAGCAACGGATGGTTCGTGACGGCCATTAACCTAGATAAGTGAGTATCAATTTGGCACATCCTTAATGGCCCAAATGGTCTGCGGGTAAAAAATTCTTTTTCTTTCCCTTCATCTGTTCCTAAGTGGTGTTTTTTTTCTGTTTGGAGGTTTTTTGTTTGGTTGGTTTTTTGTTTTTCCTAAACTTTGTTTTGAAATGCAGAGCCATGTGAATTTTTGCATGCAGGAAAAAAAAGTCATATGCAAGAGCTTTATGGTAAGGGTATTTTTTACCACAAAAATTATTTATGTTTCTCTGGAATGTAGAGCCATAGTATATCCTAGCAGGTAATCAAAACCTGTAAAAGTTGAATTTATACCTTGACAACTTATAAACAGACATTCCTAAATAGCAGAGATTTTAAAATGACTGTTGCTATACCTACTGGAATTCAGAATGTTCTGTTTTTAATATTAAATTCCTTTATGCTTCTGGGACATGTCATATCTCTTCTCCAACACAAAATACTGCTAATGCTGTGATAGAGGGGGAAATCACTGTGACACCCAATGGGTGCAACTGGCACAAAGCCCTGGGAAGAGCAGAACCTGAGCACTTTGGGAAGTGCAGAGCTGGGATGTGAGGGATGTAGGGTACTGGTGGGGTGCTGTGTCCCCCAGAGCTGTGGGTGTCATTGCTCTGGAAGACACAGCACCCCAGCACTAATCCTTACAGCTGCAGAGTGGGAGGCAGGAAATACATCTTGGAGGAAACTTCACCACCTCTCAGAGTGGCTCAAGTTTGGCATCACTACCTCACATCCCCCCTGACACAGGCAGTTGTGTCAGCACTATACATACACTGGGGATGGTGATTTACCTACCCCACATGTGTGCCTTCCATGATGGAGCTATGTAGGAAGACTTTTGCAGCACATTTGTGGGCTTCATTCCGAAACCCCAAGACTCTAATAAGGTTTACTACATAGTAACATAAACCTGTGTTTTAAAAATACTGCTTTAATATACTGCTACATGATATCTCAGACTGATTATAGGTAATGCATATTTGCATGAACTTTAATGAGACTTACAAAAATAAGAGGCAAATTTTAAAGAATATTGGATTAAAGGACTTAATTCTCCATAGTTAAAGACTGTAAATTTTAATTAAGTCTTGAGTCTGAGACTAATAACTGTTAGATTGGATGTTTAAAATGACTAAAATTTAAAACCAAATGTGTGTAATCTAATGTGCATTATCACGGATGTATTTTTTTTTGTAGCGGTAATTCCTAAAGGTATGAACATTAAAATGACAAATTTCAAAAGCCAGTGTAGGCCTTTCCCAAAACTCGAGGTTGGATTTTGATGTGTTTTTGCCCAGATGTATCACAGATGGTATCCTGTGCTGCTGCAAACCCAGTCACTCTGGTGCAAAGTTCTGTAAGACAACTTTAGTGAACTGTATTGGTGCTGTTCTTATTCCCAGCAGTGGGGCAATGCAATGCCAGTCCTGATCTTGCTTAATGTAGAGAACTGATTCTCTGTTAGCTGCCTAAAATACAATCCTTATGGAAAAAAAAAACAAACAGAAGAGATGGTTATTCACTGTGCCTCTGATACAATCCTTATGGAAAAAAAAACCAAACATAAGAGATGGTTATTCACTGTGCCTGTGGTCACAATGCATGCCTATCTCAGGAGCATTCAGGACTTCATAGATTTTATGAAGTTTGTGGATTTCAAAGTTTCCTTCAGCTTGGGATTTCTTTTCCACCTGGCTCCAGCAGTTCTGGGGGACTTTTTGTATGAACAAGTGAAGTCACTCATAGGTTTATCTGCCTGTCTGGGAATGTATGTGTGTTAATTATTTTTAATGATTTGGCTGGGGCTAATTATTTGTTCTCTAGTCATCCAGACCTGTTCATAGCACGCAGCAGGTGTTGATAGTGGCCATCATGTACATGAAAATGATCTGGGCTTTTAAGAAGTCTGCCTGTACTAGGCATTTTGTTGGTTGTTGCGAGGTAATGAAGGACTGTCTTCACCTAGCAAAAGGTATTTGTATTTGTTAACTAGGAACAAGACAATATAACCTTATAAAAATTAATTTACTGGATTTATATATCTATAGAGGGTCATCAAAATGGCTCAGTGATAAACAGAAAGAAACTTTTAATAAGATATTTTTGAAGCTAGGCAGTTTTAGACTACAATTTTAATAACCTTTGTGAAGTCATCATAATTCTAAAATAATTTAACAAGTTTTTTGTGATCCTGTGACCTTAAGGCATCAGTAGTCTAGAATTATTTTAAAATAAATGGATTTATGTTTGAGCAATGAAGTAAGATATTCTGGAAACGCTGTGGAATACACAAGTATATAAGCTAAATAATTTGAGTTTCAGTATGCTTAAGAAATAATTCCTTAGACCTTTTCCCACAATGACAGTTTTACTTTCTGTAGATCAGCTTCTCTTGTCAGGGTAAAGATACTGTGTTTACAGTGGGGATAAGAAACCTCTAGCAATGCCTTGCTTTCAGTCTACTTTTGGAGTTATTTTTGGTATGACTAGTCATATGTGAGACTAGCAAAGGTGGTATGTGTCCATTAAACTTAACCCAATCTCGGTTGAAACTGGTGGCCAAAAGTCTTTATTATCTCTAAGAATTCCACTGTGTTGTTAGATTTGGTTTAAATTGTCCAAGAGGTTGAAAAAATACCAGGGAAAGCAGGGTAATAGTTGAGTGAATGGATAATGAGTCTGCATCAACCTCATTTCCTCAGGATATTTTACAACAAAGTGAACAGTCTGCTGGATGGGAGCATCTTCAACATTTAGCAGTATAGATGTTTTGTTTCAGTTTTTAATCTTACTGGCAGTGCGTGGAGAAAGAAAATCAGTTTGTTTCACAGCAAATAGTCTAATCAGTCTTTGTGGTGCTTGGCTTTCTCTCTGGAAAGAAGAGTTAAAGTGTAAGAGTTAAACTGAATATATTCCACCTTGAGTTAGCTGTAGTTAGCATTTCTGACCAGAACATCCAGTTCTTTCTTCTCTCTTTTATTTTAAAATTATGTTTTTGTTTCAACCACTTCCTACCAGCAGGCAAAGCTGCTGTTACACTCTACCCAGCTGTGAAATCAATATGATTTTCATTACAAAGATAACAGAAACTCTTTTAGGAAGACTGTGAATTGCCAAAGGTCAAATAACAGTCAGTGGCAGAGCTTAGAATTTAGATGTCCTAATTAAAAAATCTTGTATAAATATATTAATGAAATGCTCCCTGAGAAATGTTTGCATTTAAGACGGCAACAATTTGAAACTATTACATTGTTTCTTTAATTACTCTAGTTCATGTAAGTCACATCAAAATGTGATGATTTCTTTCTCTGGTTTATGACCATTTCTTATAAAATAGGTATTAGCTCTTCTTTCTTTTTTTAATTCATAATTATTTGAGGGTGATTAGATTACAACATGTAACAGTCACAGGAGAGAGAACATATCTAGTAAGATTTCTGTCATATTGAACTCTAAAAATTACACATAAACCAAATGAATGGGCATATCAGTTATTTCTGTGATATATGATTTCATTAACAAGAGGAAGTGCCAAGTCAAACTGAAAGCAGCACTTGAGTCTTTCATCCTGAGCAGCCAGTTCTATTTAAATTAAGATCAGCATGTCAAAATAAATGTTATTACTCTTCCTAAGATCACCCTTGATCTCTTCTTATTAAACCTTAATTTGTCCAGAAGTTAAATTAGATCTTCTTTACTATGGATGAAAATAAGAGGAAATAAATTATTTTGTTACTTGTATTTGTTTGATAACCCTCTCTCCAATCTCTCTACTTTTTATTTAAAGTCTGTCTTTCCCACCCCACATGCTAAAAGAGTAAACTCAGATTGCCAGATACTGTGGATTTAACATAAAAAGTTCTTCACCTTACAGCTGAGGGGTTTGTATGTTATTGTGCTCCCTCTGCTGGATAGTGCCTGTTCACTTTTCACTCCCTGAGATGTAGTAGTATCCATGTTCTATAAACAAGCAATCACACTGCCTTGATGAAAGAGGTATAAAAAGTGGGAATACCTCATTTTGGTCACAGATGATACTGAAGGTGGCAGCTGTAGGCCAGGAAAAATCCAGTTGTCTGGCAGCTGAAAGCAATTGAAAGCCTTTGGTGGATATTTGGGGAGCAATTATTTACTACCTCCTGAACAAAAACCAGATGGACACTAAATGACCTTCTCTCATTTGTATAACTTAGAGAGGATGATGTTGATTCTTGTGCTCTGCTAAGTACAACACTATCCTCAGATGTCCCCAGAATGTTATTAGTGTCTCAGCCTTGGTGATGTGGTTCTCATAACTCACTTCATCCTTTGTTGAATCCTACAAAGATGCTGCTGGGCCAGCGTTTGCTCAGTGGAGAAAGCAAACACACTCCCAAGCTCAGTCAGCCCCATGGCAAGGCAGGCAACAGTTCACTCCTTTCCCATCTCCACTGCAGAGAGGCAAAAGGGAGGAAAATCTATACTCCAATTTTGTTTCTACTAGTGACTTTGGTCTTTATGGCTTTAGACTTCACAAAATATTTTGGGCTTAGTCTCCCCCTCATTTTTCTGCCACTGTTGTCACACAGTGAACCTGGTTTTGTCCTGCTTTCCTTCCCTCTTTCACAGGGGGATGTGACTGGGGTGGGAACCCCCAACACTGGTGATCCCTCTCTCAGGTGGTCCTGGAATCTCCTGACCCAAGGGGCCACCAAACTGCCCCATGGGACACAGCCTGCCTCGGGGTCCCACAACCACCCAGCTCCCCTCCCCTTGCTGGCTGACCCAGTCAGTCCTATGGAAGGGGAATGGAAACCCAATGTCCATTTCAATGGCAGATGATTACTTGTCTAAGCTGTTACTTTCCTGAGCAGGTGCCATAGTTTAAAAAACATTTCTAAGAGAAAAAACTGGTTAAAAGAATAAATATTCTATTCCTAAAACCTTCAGTTCTTCCTGTTCTGATGAAAAGACAGATGTTTAATACATTTTGCTTTTGCTAAAATAATTGATCAGGGGTTGGTGAGTAGCAGTACTCTGTGTCACTTGTTTGTATATTGTGTTAGTATTATATTATGTTATATTATGTTAAATTACGTAAGAACCACACAGCCTTTCACTTACTCCCCTCCTTGTGGGGTAGGAGAGAAAACCAGAAGAGTAAAAGTGAGAAAACTCATGGGTTGAGGTAAAGACAATGTAATAACCTTAACTTAGTGGGGCCTAGACAAAATCAGCATCATTGTTTGCAGGTCAGCTCCTTCTAGGATGAGTTCCCTTCACTGAACCAAGTTGGGGTGATGATGGTTCTGCTGATGGTAGTGCTGGGCTGGGGTGTCTGGAAAGGGCTCTTGCAGAAGAGACCCTCTGTGGGTAAGCTTCCAGGATCAAGCTGAAAATCATTTGCCTCAGATGCCTATTGAGTTATATCAACTAAAACACTTGACAGTGCTTGTCTCAGCAAGAGCACACACCATATGCTTTGGGAACATTCCCAAGCAGAATATTATCCTCCTAGCACACAAGCAAGCTCATTAATACTCCTGTTATCCTGTTCAGTGGGACTAATCCTGCAGCCCTTGAAACTGGCGAGGAGATTCAAGTTGTCTTTAGGATGCTTTGAATAAAATCTTAGATGAAGTTCAAATCATTTGTCACACCAGTGTAATTATTTCCTAAAGTTAAAAATGTGGTTTTATTTGCTGGTTTCTTTATTACAAGCTATCTGTTTCCCTTAAAAAGAGCAGTGATGTGAAATGGAAAAAGGAATATGCTTTTACAGCAGGATTTGAATTTGTGTACAAGACAGAAATAAGTTTGCATTGATATTCCATAAAATAGTAATTCAAATGTGTATTTATCAGGTCTTTTCTCCAAATATGTGATCAGTTTATGGGTAAAACTATGGAAATTTTAAAGCTCATGTCATTAAAGGAAGCATTCGATTAAACTAGTGTAGTTCTTGGTCAGTTCTGATCATTCCTTGTTGCTTCGTGGTGACACAACAAAATTTTGCAAAATAGCTTATTATATATAAGAGAAGAACTGGCCCTTACCAAAAAGAAACCCCCCTCAGATCCCAATATTTTTCCAGACTGTATTTCTTCATATGCTGGAAAATGCTCTATTCACTCCCATTTGTTTTAACAGCAGCTTTTAATTTTTCTTCTAAAAAATAAACCAAAACAGAATAGGATGTGTGGGGAGTGAGGAAGAATACAACTGCAAACGAAACAGACAAAAGATACTTTTTCAAATGACTGTATTTATGGTAGTAAGAGGGAAACTTAGGCCAAACAAGAAGAAAAGACTGGAGAGGATCTTCTCTGCATTCCACTGATGTGGTAACAACTGTTATTACAGTATCTGGCTTTTGGAATTAAATATTGATAGGAATAAATGAATAAAAGACCAAGTAAACTGAAATGTGTGTTCTGCCTTCCTAATGCTGTTTTGCAGTATCTAGAGTACCAGAATCAACACCCTTTTGTACAATTAATAGTATTAAATAATGGCATCAGCTGACAGGAAATAAGAAAGTTCCTATGGCAACTAAAAATAAGCACAGGAGGAAAACCACATCAAATGCTGTCAGCAGACAGCATAAAAGGTGGCTTTATGTAGATAATAGAACAAGAGCATACACAGAAATCTTCCTTGTAAACAAATGCATTTCAGTAGCTTTAACTGGTATGTTTTTGGGGGGTGTTTTTGTTGTTCGGGGGTCTTTTTCCTTTTTTTGTTTGTTTTTTTTTTCTCTCCCTAAAATGGGAACACTGTACCTTAGTTACAGCATTTACTTATCAATATCTTCTGCTGAGATCATATCCTGGTTTATGGCCTGCAAAAGACAGGGCCAGAGCTTCACATCTTCAAGAGAGCAGATGTATTCCCTTGGATTTGTGCAGTGTTTAGAAATCCTTTGGGTGCTTCAAATCTCATGAATGGCTGCCACGTTCTCTCAAGGTGACTCTTTGGTTCCTGCATGCACCTTGTTTGGGAAAAGTTTTTTTATAGAAGCGGATTTTCAAGATGTCTGGTAGAAATGTCACTTGTGGAAGAAATGGGGCTGTATATATACAGCTGTTAATTTAAAGTTACACTGAGCTTGAGGAGGTATAGGTGGTAAAATCCCTGGTGGAGGTGAAGCCTGACTGTGCACCGCTGAGGCCAACAGCTGAGCCATGTGGGAGATGCTCCTTTCTTCTCAGTGGGAGAACTAGTTTTGAAGACAGTTTAACTCCTGAAATTCCTGAGTTATCTGCTTTTCCTTCTTATCTGATCTTCCTACCTTCACATCTCTCATAAAAAGCAAAACCAAGCCCTCTCCAGACCTGTGCAGGTCAGAGGGGGCTGCACCGTTTCCCCTTCACTCTCCACACTCTGAAATTGTGTCCCCTGCACACCCATCTAGCCCCTGCCCCTTCTGACATGTAGATGATGCTGTTTGCATGGTAAAACTCTTCTGTTGAGCAATGCTGCATCTCCACTCAGGACGGTGCCAGAGTGACTCTGCTTGCCAGGGCTCAGTGGGGAGGCAAAACTGCTGCTGGTGTCTTGGCTGCCTCAAGAAACTTGGTCTCTTCTTGCAGGAGAATATTCAGCCCTGCAGATAGCAATGGCATTGTGTTTCTCTTCTGTTAATTCTTCCCTGTTAGGTGATGAAAATGAGTTTTTTAATGTCAACTGTGACATTATGGAGTGGCGTGGGAGAATGCCAAAGTATGATCAAGAGCCAGGGCTGGGAGAAATGTGGTCAGACTGCCCTGATGCCAGTAGAATCTTTTATCTTTACTCAGGACTTTTGCAATTTTTGATTTTTTATGTGTCTATGCTGACTGCTGACCCAAATTTTGAATTCACTACTCTGGTTGCAGAAGGCAACTCCCTTGTTCCTAGGACAGCTATATTTCAGTCTTAATACTGCACAACTGAGAGGACCTCCTGGGGCGAGAAGCTCACCCCTAAGCCATGGTGGGCAGCTGTGTCATACAGCTGCTCACGTAAAATTAATTTGGATGTGTTCCTATATATATGTTTATATTTATATATCCTTCCCACTCCTGTTGTGCCATGCTTATATATGATACTGTATCACAGATGTAATGCATCACTATGTGAGTCAGGCTGCAAGTCAACACATGTAACCACAGGCATGTGGAGTATGAATAGATACCAGGCACTGATACTGTTGTAGCTTACTCTGCAGTTTGGGTACACACAGGCTGTTGTGAACAATACCCTGCCCCTGTGGGGACTGTACCTGCACTGCCTGCAAGTCACCACATGCACAACTCCAGAGAAATTTAGGAGCTGATCATTAGGTAGTCCACAGCAAAATATCAGGAACTAGGTGATAGAGTCATTCAAAGAGAACCACTTTTTCAAACTGGCTGACAAGAACAAGCGTAAACGTGTTGTGTTTTGCTCTGACATAATTAGTGCAGCAATGAAAGCAGCTGTCTGCTGACTGATGGAGGTGCACACTAGACACACACACTCCAGCAAAAAAAAGGCTTCTGAAAGTATCTGAACCAGGATATCCCAGCGAAGGGAAATTGCACATTAAATTGTAACAGAAATTCAGGGGATGGCAGCTGAGTGCTGGCAATTACTTCCAGATCCATAGCAAACTCATTCTCCTTCGTGTCTTGGCTACTGGAGCAGAGCAGACTGTGTCTGTGGGAGCTGTGAGTCCTGGGTGAGGAACATTTGGTATCCGAGCCGTGAGTTCCTGATAACGGTGTGGGGCAGGTACAGCCCCGAGCAGGAGGCAAAGGCAATGATGCAACTCGTTCTGTCCTTCCCTCCTCTCCCATTCTGTCCTTCCCTCCTCTCCCTGAGTACCCTCTCTCCACTCTCCAGCAGCCAGAGGAACTTATTGACTGCTTCCCTGGTGCAGCTACAGAGCTGGGTAATTACAGTGATTGCAATGATTAGATTGCAATGCTGTTTTTTCCTACTCTGCTTGGGAAATGCTGCAGCTCATCCCACCTTTTATTCATGGCAGATGGTAGATTTGCAGACTGTATGAATGAGTGCTGCAGGAGTAATCCTCTTTTTTTTTTTTTTTTTTTTTTTTTTTTTTTTTTTTTTTTTTTTTTTTTTTTCCCCCCTGCAGCTCAAATATATTCTTCACCTTGTGTGAACTAGCAGGGCAGTAGAATAAACAGCACATCTACTTTGTGCAAGTCAGACCTGACATTTAATTTACCCTCTCATATTCTCTAACTCTCTCTGATAACCGAGTTGAAAATAACAGCAACCAACAACAAGCAAACAGAGCGTCAGTGACCTTATAGTTTTTGTTCCTTGAGTGAACAGATATTCTGGATTTGCTGAAGAATCTTAAGACAAATAGTAAGAAAGAAATATAAAAACCTAAATGTATAGGTTGAATGTTTGTGCCAAACAAGCTCTAAAGAAAATACTTGGATTAAAAGGTTTAGGTTGTTTTTTGTTTTGTGGGTTTGGGTTTTTTTACACATTTTTAAAATCAGAAAATGTCCATGTATCTCTTAAAAAATCAGTTTGGTGGTAACCCAGAATGAACTAAGGCATTGTTCCTAGCACCTGTAAGACCTGTCCTAAAACCTGCTTTTTGTAGCTCACAATATGACTGCTGAAATTCTGACTGCTCACAATGAAAAAATTTGTATATGTTTACATTTTAAAAATATCTGCAAAGCACAAAAACCAGTTTTCATTTGAAAAATGTGAACTTCAAACAACGCAAATGATCAAAGTATTTCAGAAGCCTTGTTTGTGGAAGGAATAAATTGAAGGTCATCCTTCCCTCCAGTGACATCTTTTATAATTTGCTTTAATGAAGCCCAACTCTGTTGAACCTGATGAAGTTTTTGACAGAAGTATTTGGCTTACCTACCCTGATGCAAAAATTTCTCCTCTAGCAACAGTGGCAACTTTTTTGGGAAGTGCCATCTCACTCTGCTGAGTTGATCCAGCACTGTCTGTACTCAGAAGCTGAGAGAGACCCCGTGCTGATCATCACTGTTTCAGCACAGTCAGGTGTTGAAACTGTTTGTCTGGAGAAGGATGGAGGAGGCAGAGGCAGTGACTCAGGGTCTGGAGCTCACGTAACTCCTGCTAGCCAAGTACATGAACAAACTCCTAAAACAAAATTACTTTTCAGTTGGAGCAGAGAAGTGAAAATGGGGAAAAGAAAGAGAAAACAGGAATGATTTTGTAATATTAATGTGTAGTGTCATTGAATTTTCTTTTATAGAGTGACTAGTGCTCTACTAAGAACTTTATGATAGCGTATCTCTTGTTTAGTGGATTACTTGCAGACTATGATCAACAATTCTCTTGGCTTCACAGATCAGTATTTCAACAGATGTGTATATAATAAAATTACATTGGTACTTTAGGGATAGTATATGTTGAATAAAAGCCTTTACAGTGATTTTTAAAGTAGAACTGTTCAGTGTACCTGCAACAAGTCAGTCTATCTCCATATGGGGAGTCTCTCCGAAACTGAAGGAAATTCTAAAATCTGCGGGTTCAGTGTTATGCTGGTGTAGCTGTTCTGTTGGAAAAAACTTTTCTCATTGAAAACAAGTGTAGAATTTCACTTGAAGCTGTTTCTCTGCTAATTTAGAGCAGGCTCTTTCATGTGCTTATTCCTAAGGGATGCAAAACACTCTTGGATAATACTGAAATGAAATATGAAATTGTTTAGTACCTTGCAAGACTGGGCCACCAGTAATCAAGGCTGACTGCACATTCTTGGGACCTCAGGCAATTCAGTAATGCTGTCTACTCAGTGACCTGCTGTACTTAATAAATATAGCCATCTTACTGGAAACTCATTGCATATGCTTAACTTGAAAATAATCAGAAATATGTCATTGTGTTAATAAACTGAAAATATTCATTCACCGCACCTTCAAAATTGAGAGTACATTTCTTTTAACTTTGAAAAGTTCTTTTCCTTGCTCAGTACATTCCTGTTTCTTCAGCAAGCATAATTTGGAAGAGGAAGAGAAATATATGGCTGATGCATTAAAATCAATCATCATCACAAGTATCCAAAATTTCTTCACATAGTCTGGAAAAAAATTCAAGTGATGACAAAGTGTAAGGCAATGGTTAGTACTATTTTGCTATATTAAAGTAAAAAACTGTAGCTTAGTTTTCCTCATGATTATAAATGGCTCTTAACTTTACTGGCAAGTCCAAAGTATACCACAGCTTTTGAGATAACCAGGTTATCTTGCACATGCAGCTTAAAATGCACGTGGCAAAAGGGTATATGACATATGTAAGTCACTGCCCAGAGCCCAGTGCAGTCATAAATATCATTCACACAGTACCAAACTTATTTATAATTTTATGCTAATGTATGATAAGGAAATTTTTCAAAACAGTCTAGCAGGAGTGTTTGAAATCTTCTTATTGTAAGACACAGGATTAATTTATTTAGCATGGGCTCCAAATCCCTGTTCCAAGTTCAGGCCCTTCAAGGCTAGGCACGCCAGGGTGCCTGGTGCCTTGGAATCTCCTGATCACAAAGGATACGTGACAGAGGGGAAGCTGCCAGAAACCTCCTTTTTGTTGAAGGCTGTGGTGCTAAAAAGGATGAAAACTGTTGGGGCTTGTATCCTTAATCACTTGTTGAACCTAATCACAAGCTCAAACTTGCATGGTTTGAGCTGAGGAATGGGGACTCCAAGGGTACTGGCTTGCTCAGTGAGAGGAATGAACTGAAGAAGAGGAGCTAGGAAGTCCTCAGCAAAGCAGTCTGGTGCCTCAGACTGGACAAGTCCCTTGGGCTACCCCTGTATTGCTAAATGAAGTGAGACCAGAGAGGCTCCTGGGCTCTTACAGACTGCTCATGGCTGCCTTAATCATCCCTTGTCTTTTCATCTCTTCTAGATGTCCCATGGCATCCTCATGGCTCTCCCTCAGAGCTGGGTTGCATTTGCTTTTCTGGTGTGGAAGTATCTTAAGAGATTTAAGAGATGCACTTGCAGTGGCATGAAGCTTGAGGTACACCTTGGGTTCCCTGGGCCATGGAGTGGGGCAGACAGGGATGCCCAGGGGTGCAGGGACTGCTGGGACAGCCGATGGGGGTGGAGGGTGTTGGGTGGACATGGGATGGGGGACACTGGAAAAACTGAATAGTATGGATGATCCCCAGACTGGTACCTTTGTCTTCTTATTTACCCACCGAGTGACTCTAAACCAAAGTGACTGCCTCCAGTAAAGGTTTAGCCTGACCTTTTTTTCAGCTGTCACCCTGTTTTCATGGAAAACCTGCTGTTAAAGTGGACTGCTTTGCGAAATTGCATCAAAGAAGGATTTTTAGTGTTTGACATTGGATTGTATTTTGGTGCTAAATCACATCAACCCCCAGAGAGATGTCAGGAAAAAATGTAAAACGTGTTGCTGCTGTTATCCTGAATTTTGTTTACGTTTCTTTACTTTAAAGCTCTTCTATCTCTAGGACTTTTGAGGTTGATCTTGTTCTTGTCTCTTCTAGGTTTCAGGAATATTTTGTTAGGTACTAAATCAGGTTTCAATGTCGCTTGGAGTATGTTTACATCTTGTAAAATCATGTGGTCTAAATGATGCTCCTAGGAAAGCATATCAGCACTTAAAGCTTGTCAGTTTTCACTTTAGTCATCCTGCATTTTGTTATAATTTGCATGCGTTAACATTATGCATTAAAAACAATGTTAAAAGGACACAAAGTTTTGAATGTCAAGCAGTAAAATATAATTCTGGGTTTTTATGGCTTTAATCTGTGCAATTTTAACTAGCTTCCTTCGGGCTTGTGCATTGTGATCAGTTTAATTAAGAGTACATATACTATTTTTTTATCCTTGATGGAGCTCTTCTGCTGAAAATCTTTAAAGTCAGACACCTGGCATGGAAGCATGCTTCATATAGATGGCCCATTAATGAACTCAATATCTGATTTTATCCTGGTGTTTGCTGAGCATCCAATGCTTTATTCATTTCACATTGTACAAACCTGCTGTAATGCAGAATTAGTTGTTTCCTTATGACCCCTTCTTTCATGTTCATCATTAGTGTACCCAGCTGTTTTGCAAGCAGTAATGAACTTACTGCTGTACTCCTTTGCTGTAATAAAGAGCATTATTAGTCTCATTTTTCAGTTATTATGCTGACAAGGAGGAATATAAATAATAACTTTAACTACAAAATTTGGACATTGGGTAAGAAAACAATAGACAACCATTCTTCAGGCTCTGTTAGTTCACAAGACAGCCCTCCCTGATGTCAGATGTGGGTGCGAGAGCCCCACATTCCTGCAGCAGAAATGCAGCATCCTGCTGGAGCAGGGGGGCAGCTGAGGGGCCATCAGTGGCTGCACAGGGGTGGCTTTATGGGGGAATGGCTTTGGGAGGCTAACTAGGTAAAGTAGCTTGAAAGGAGACCAATGCCTTTCACTTCCTGACAGCAGGGAGCAGTCTGATCCACGCAGCCACCTGGTGTAACTTCAGCTTCCTGGGCCAGTGCATCTGGGAAGAGTGAATGCAGGCAAAGTCTTGTCTTAGCCTCCTGTGTCCTGGGGTCAGAAATAAAATAGGCTTAGCACGGAGAGAATCATTGAAAATGCTAGTTATCAACTGCTACTAAGCATATGCAATCAGATATTTTCTCAATTATGTATAACTTGGCTATGTTTGAGGATTATACCCCTCCAGACACAGAGATGCACAACAAAAGGCTTATCCACATCACAAAAAGACTATTCAATGCCAAATTTCACTTCCTTGCCTGAAGTCATCATAGTGCCAGAAATTATTGACAAAACTGTTGTAGCAATCACTGGTAAATAGTATGATTGGCAAATAATATATTTTCTGCTGACTTTATTATTGGAAACAACTGGACAATTTATGCTGACACTCTTTTGGAAAACAGGCGTGGAAAATTTCAGCCCCAACAGTTAAATTCTGGAAGAGTTTTGAATCACTGAAATGAAGGGTTTCTAATGGGAAGTGTTTGGCAGCATTAACTACAGCTCTAGCCATTCAGTCTGCAATTGCTTTTCTCAAACTATGAGTTGCAAATCACCTCTACCGCTAATTTTCCTCAGTGTTACAGACCCCGGGCAGATACCTAGTAATTTATTTTTTTTTTTTAATGTGGGACATGGACATTTATGTGGGATTTTGGACTCTGAGTAAGAAGAGTAAGAAGAGGTAAAAATAGAGTGGTTCTATACTGCAGTAGTTGTATGCAGACCTAAGCTAAAAGCATATATGGAAGTATATGAGGATACAATAAAGAGAAGAAATGAGTTTTACGTGCAATATATACAACATATGTAATTAATTTTTTCAGTTTATTCATCTCTCTGGAATGGGTAGTGTTATCTGTCATCAGAATAGCTAAGAACTTCTAGTTGTACAATAAGTTTAAGGTATTTTCAATAGCAGTTTTGCTTTGGTTTGGATTTAGTTATGTGAATTTGATGTGAAAACCACACAGACTGTAATATCATCTCAACAGCACTCCTCGCTAAAAATGAAAAAATCAGGATGTTCTTGTTGGGGAAATAAGTTAAAAGAAGAGTACAGGGGAAGTGTTGTGTGATTATGGTACAAATGCTGTTCCTTTGGCTTTGCTCAAAGAAATCCCAAATGCAAAAATGCCATCACTTACTTTATAAGCTTATAATTCTGGTAGCATGTGCTTAAAGAAGAAGGCAAAGGGCCTCATCTTTGAAGCATTTCTTCGGCATCAGGTAAAGACAATAGTTTGTAGGATCTGTGCAGGAACACTTCAAGCAGCATGGGGTTAAAATGTGCTTATTTTTACATCTTGGGGAATTGTCAGTCATTTTGTACCTGTTTATTTCACAGCCAGTTTCCAATTACAACCTGCTGCTAGGAAACCTGGGCATAAAAGCTGGAAAATACAGCATGTAAGATTTTATTATGTACTGAGGTATCATCAGAATAGTTGTTATGTGTATTTGGCAGGGGGTGAGGGAGAGCAGCAGCAAGGAGGTCTTTTAATTTCATTTGCTAGGCATGACCCAGTGAACTTCTTGTGACTGGGAAGATTGTGCCAGCACATTGCAGAAAACAGGTTTTTACTATGAGCACATTCATTCCCCAACTGCATGTGTCAGAGTGAAGTAAAAAAGCCAGATTGTTACGATAATTCAGAATTGACTGGACAGGATAAAACTGTGAGAGCAAACACCCTGAGGCACCAGTGTGGTGGTAAAATTATTTAAGGTATGAGAGGTCTGGCTAAGAATTTTATCCTAACTAAAAAGAAAAGTCCTTTTGACTAAGACCAAGCAGACTGTGATTGTTTCCCCCTCCCCACCTCTGACTGGGGGCAACCTGGGATGTGCCTCCTCATATGGACTCCACCAAGAGCAGTCCCTCCACATTCTCACCTTATTTACTGTGTGATTCCCTCTTAGAGCTGTGGCAGCCAGCAAGCTACTGGAGGAGGCCTTCCTTGCCAGGGATGCATAGCTGGCTTTGTTAACATCGAAATTAACATTGGTTTTCCTCACCTCTTCTTTTTTTTTTTTTTCTGACACAGCCTATAACACTTGGTAGAGCACGAGGTAGCAGGGGGAGCAACGCCCTCCCTGTTCTCTCCCTCTGATCATGTCAGTAAAGCTCCTTTCTGTCCTCTCCTAAGTTATGCCTGTGTTATTACACACTTGGATTCCCCAGATCTCTGGCACCAACCTGCAGCCCCAAAATTAGATGGTAACAATGTTCTTGTGATAGGATAACAAGAAAGTAACTTGCATATTAAAAGAGAGATCTCATTTTACCCCCTTTTTTCTTGTCAATTTTTATTCTTTTTGAGGTCCCTGTTCTATCCCAGCAATCTTTATCTTCAAGAATCGAAGCAGCTCCTTTAGCCCATAGAATCAAATTTTCAGATACCTATTTGTCTTAGCAAGACCACGTCCACTCTGAACAGAAACACACTACCTGGAGTTTATATTGTAATGTTTTCATAATGAATCCACATTAGTTTATTATCACTTATGTTCAGCCTCAACACATTATCTAAACAATGTTGGGTAACTTGTGTATCCCAACATTGAAGCTTTATCAGTGGTAGCTGCTACTCTGATTTAGAACTTGGATGGGCAAAATTGTCTTTATAATGAGTATTTGTTTATTAAAAGTGGCAAAATCTTGGGCAAGGCATTAAAGCAAGATTGGGACGATAGAAACACACACTGCAAGACTGTGAGAAACAAATAGATTTGTGTTGGAGCACCCATGACTGTACTGAATGAGATCCATGTCCACACCATCAGGAGTAGACCAAAGGAGGTGAAGATCTGCCCCAACTGGTGGAAGGATGTGGAGTGCCCATCTGTTCTGCTTGTCCTGATTCCTTCCTCCAACCTGAGGACCTGGAGGAGACCCAGCTCCACCATCTGTGACTGGAGGTTACTGTGTCTGGCTGTGGATTTTGTTGGGCTGAGCTCAACAAGAAACACACATTCCCTCCAGATCACTCATTTTAGCTAGAGTAGTTGTCTTCTTTTTATAGTTGTCTCCCCCACTGCTTCTGTTGTCATGTCCTCTGTTGAATAATTGCTGCTACTGCTGGACAAGTGCTGATGTCACTACGCATCCACCTGTAACTGTGCAACATCATCTACTGAGACAATGTGGAACGGGGTATACTTCAGATTTTTAGACACTCTCAAACATGATTAAAAGTTTTTTAAGCTCAAGCTACAACTTATAAACATCAGAATTTATTTTCATGCTTACCGACATAAAAAATTCTTCTTTAAATTGGAAGCCTTCTTTTAAAGTGAATACATACGTTTTTAAAAATTCTGTTTATATTCATGGAAATGACAGCCTGTTCTGAGCCCTAAATTTACTCTGGTCTCAGGTGTTAAAGTAGAAACATAACTTTTGGATCAGTATGGGCAACCTGGATTAAATAATTTTGTCTAATATTATGTATCACATTGTGCAAATCTGCACAGTGAATCAAGATGTTTTTATTTTGTTTTGTGTTTTGTTTGGATGGTTTTGGTTTTGGTTTGGTGTGGGGTTGTGGTTTTTTTGTTTTGGTTTGGTTTTTTTAGTTTTTCAGTTTGTGTGATATGGAAGAAGCTTTTCTACTTTCTTTATTCCAGTGGAAATTTGGTTGTGAAATGCAACTGTAATATATTCTTCATTTGTATAACTTCATCTAAAGCTGAGAGACTGAGTTTGAAAAGCAGAAAAAAATTTCTGTCTTCCAGCTTACAAACAAAACCTCATATGGACAAGAACAGCATCAGCTGAAACTGAAAATTAAATAATGTCTGGATGTATTTACCAAGATATTCTTGCATGTATGGCTGCTTTTCAGAAGTGCCTTGTCATCTTACTATTACTGATTTTTGATGAAGGCAAAACAGCCTGGCCTACTGCAGTTATTTCTGAAATCCCAGAAGGTAATGAACTGCTTTATTAGGTACCAAATGCCTTTGGAAATCAGCTTCACAATGATGAGAAGTGATCTGTCTGCTCACTAACTACAATTAATATTTCTTTTGTGTAGTAAACTAGTTTTAAATACAAAGCATAGTTTAAAAACTTATTTTTTTCCCTGTGTAAACAGTAGATAAAAGATCATTTATTTTACCTGCAAAAGCTATTTTAACAAGCTCTTTTTTGTGCATTCTTAAAATTTTATTTCATCTGAGTATTGCTTGTAAAAAATAGAAGACAAAAATTATCACTAGAAAGTGTGCCCCGACATAAATATATACTTAAAACTAGTAGTCTGAATAAAGGTATGCAGGATAGATGAAAATAATGTGAACAGGTATTCTAAAAATACCAAGTTTAGCATAACTAAACTAAATAGGCTAAAATTGCAAATGATGCTGCCAATCAATGAAAATTAAAGTTTACTTGGGGAATAGCTGAGTGGTGTTCTGTGACGATGCCCATAGGTAGAGCCATTGGGGTGATGCAGGGTGCAGCCCATGCAGAAAGCCCGTGCAGAAAGGCAACTGGTAAATGCCACACTTCTTGAAATGGGTGAAAAGTGGCTTGGAAATGAGTCAGAGCAATGGCTTGACTTGGTGAAATGACAGCCTAGACCTGTTAGCACAGCACCTCGGTTTGTCTTAGTGAGGTTAGGAAAGGGTTACAGAGGGTACAGCTGGGATCTGCCTGTAATGAAAATACTTCCAAAGTCCTGCTGGTCATTTGCAGTGATGCTGTGCTCATCTGACCTGCAGACAGTGTCAAAGATGGTCCCCTCACCTCGGGAGAGTGACAGCTCTTCAGGGAATGGCACAGCGTGGAGCACACCAACACCTGGTTGTGGCCAGCCCTGTTTCAGCCCCTTGTCAATGCATCGGTATTTCAGGGAAAACTTCTTTCAAGGGAAAAAGAAGAGACGTGTGAACACTTACAAGGATGGAAAGCAGCACTGACTTGCTAGTGGTTAATGTAGGGAGGTCTCCCACCAAATCCTTCTTTCTTGTCACCTCCTCCCTGCTGCCAGGATCCTGATGCTGCTCCCAGTGCTTTCCCAGTGCCTCCTTCAAGTGCTCACCTGAAACCACTGAAAATATTCCTCTCAGCTTGAAGAGTCTTTTTCTTCCCCAAGTATGTATCCAAGGGCTGTAGTCTCTGAATCTCCAATTTCACCTATTACCCTGCATCTTTTTTTTAAAGGGATATCCTGCGTGAAAACCCAAAGGGCTGTAAAGAATTATTCTCTTCACCAGGTCATGCCCTGATTTCATTCAGCATTAAAGTCTGCCTTTCTCACACTTCTCTCTCAGCTCGGCTAAGTTTTGGAAAAATAAATGACTTGCCTCCTGACATAGCAGAGGCTGTTTCTCCCCAAAATGTTTAACAGAAAATTGTTTCCATTCACCTAACATGATTTGTACACACACAGGCTGTAGTATACACAGTCATGTTGAATATCAGGCCAATTTCCACTTTTTAGCTTCAACAGGGATGTTATTGTCAGCAAATCACATTGGATTTTTTTTCAGTATTTTATTCTTAGTAGAATCTTTTTTGGTGGGCACAGAAAGGTAGGAGTCAAGAGACATTTACTATTTATACAAATACTCCATGCTTATTGCTCATAAGGAGTAATTTAAAATGACAAATCACTATTCTATAGATCAGATATAGACAAGCAACTTACTGGACTCCTTCCAAGATACACTGAGACATGCACCAAAATATCAGAGGGTAATTACTTTCATTATATATTCCAATTAATCTCAAAACAACTGAGACTGTAAAGCTCGCATCCTGCTAATTTTTACTGACATAAACCCTAGTAGTATTTATAGAATTGGTTGTCCTCTGCTTACTTGATGAAAATATGGACTAATCAGGCACTGCTGTTCTCAAAATAGTTCTTGAGTATCATAATTTGCCATCTTCTGAACTTTTCTTTATTTAGTGAAAACACAAGTGCATATTTTAATTCATGTCAATATTTTAAACATAAGACTGTTTTAGAATCAATGACTTGACTAAAAAAAAATCCTAAAACAAAAGGCCATTTTAAACATGTATCTGAAAGGTATAGTATTCTGTATGAACCCATGTTCTACTTCTGATAGTCTCAAGGAGTTTTGTTATGTGACCACAGCCCTCTTCCATTAAGGCTAAACAATTATTTTAAGTTGAAAAATATTTTGATAATGAACTCATATTCTTCACTTTTTGACATTACTTTGGTGGGAGAAAGGTTATGCAGCTGTATATGTATATGCTGTGTTCTCAACTAATAAGACATCCTTTGTCTGCAAATGCAGTGATTTATGTGTCTTTATTATTTGTTTCAAAACTTTTTCCCTTCTTCCTTTAAAATGGAGCTTCATTTTTGTGTGTCTGGAGTTCTCTGTAAAAGGAAGAAAATAGAATGAATCTTAAAATATTGGAAGGCATTAAAACCAGTAGCTGAGTAAATACTATTGGGGAGCACATTTTAATAAAAAACCTTTAGCTCTCATAAAGGATTGGAAAGTTAAAGGGAAAAGCTCCACTGCAGCTTCCTGAAAAGGCATCCCATCTTGTGAGAGGATGGAGAAGAAATGTATTGCAAAACCTAAGTCCTGGGATTTGAAGCACCCCAAGTGTCTGGCTCACTATCTGTGTCACTTGCCTGGCCTCAGGAGGACATGACAGCAGGAAATGGCATTTTGTTACTTTCCTTTTTTCTGACCTTGGGCAACAAGATATATATTTTAGATTAATTGAAGAGAAACCAAGTTGTCCATGCAGTGGTTGGATATACCATGAGTCCACAATCCAGGGCTTCTGACCAATTCCTGCTGCTCGATTGGCCTCAAAATTCCTCATCCCATGTTGTGAGAACACCCTGGCTTCACCTTCAGGTTTCTACCTCTGGGTCACCCCCTCCTTTTCTCAAGGAGCTCCTCTAGCAGCCCAGCAGCCCAGCCCTCTCCCACTATAACTCTAAGCACACCACTCCATGTGCACCAGACAGTTTCAAAACAGCCCCAGTATCAGTTTCCTGCATATCTCTGCTTTGCAGATAGTGAATCAGTGAACTTGGATTGCATTGTCCACATGGAGATGTTTCAGATGATTCTTCAGTCCTTTTTTTTTGGTTTTTTGTTTTGTTTTTTTGCTAATAATCATGGTAGACACAGTGGAGGCAGCAAGTTAAAGAATGAGGAGTTCCTGCTCTGATGACTGCCTTGGGTGAACATGATGCCCTATCAGACCAAGAAATTTTTTCCACCCTTGGAGCATCTCAGCAAGTGTGAATTTGTAAGGAAGTTGAATGCAGTCTGTGGGCTCATGGTGGCCTTGCTTTGGTAGGTTGGTTCTTCTCGGCCAAGTACTACCTGCACAGAGAAGACCACTACAGATAAGCCCATCTTGCCTTGGTGAGCAGTGTGCAGAAGGCCTCAGGGCTCTTCCATGGAGAGAGGAAGGGTATTGCTTTTGCCTACTCCTAATCCCACAGCCTCCTAAACACCGAATTATGCTTGTAATCCTCTGTCTTCCTCTATCAGTTTTAAGTCTTCTCTTCTGACCTCATTCCTCCCCTTTAGCCCCTTCTTCATTGGCACAATGCTACATTCAGGGCTTAGTTACTCCACTGCACTTTGTGTTCCAGAGTTTGAAGCCACTATTTTTTGTTTAGTCATATTCTGGTAATGCGAATAATCCTCTTCCTTTGGAGGTATTTATATTCTGTGATCTCCCCTAAGCCTTCCCTTTGGCAGGCTGTAAAAACTGAGTTTCTTCCATCTGACCTAACTCATGAGATACCTTTTAATATTGTTTTCTGTGTGTGTGCGTTTTCTGCAGTTTCATGGCACTTCCAAGCTGTGGGGGTGCAGGTGGCCCAAAATGAGCCCCCCCATAGGCTTACCCTTATAAAGCACTCTATAGCCCATGTTACCTTTATGCAATAGCAGTGGACAATCAATTATCCCTCCTGAACTCTTCTCCAACTCTTAATATCGGGGAAAAGGGACATCCATTATCCTATCAACAATTTGCTGAGTTAAAATCTGTGCCCAGTCTAAAAACTGTAAGGCTGTGGGTCACCATGCAAGGCAGTGCTGAGACTGGATTAGAGTTAAAAGTCCTTTTGGCTGAGCCTTATCTAAACTGCACTGGCCAAATACATTGATTCTAACAAAGTTATTCATGGCTTACACTGGCTGATTTAAAGTCTCTGTCTTTCATGCTTAAATCTGTTCTGGAAGGTAGATGAGAAGTCTTGTGGTTAGCTGCAATGAGGATACATTTGAGGTGGTAAAACCCAGAAGTGCTGCCGCTGCCTCATGTTCTGGATCCTCCTCAAGTAGGGGCTGTATAATAATTTACAGAGTGAGTTAATTGAAGAAGCTATGGAATTACAGTAATCAGAAAATTTGCAGTGGTTTCTGATGTACAAAGGTACTGTCAGCAAGCACTAATGCCTCAGCTGGTTTTCCTCCATCATTGTGTCTGTGCTATTTATTTTTAGATCCTGATGGCTTAATCAGTGTCATGAGGGGTGGAAGCTCCATGTACAAGGAGCTCATGGAAGGCTACAACTGCAGGTTGCATGGGCCTCATGGCAAAGAGTGCCATTCAGCCCTGTGCAATCTGGTTTTATTGGAAGTTATTTATTAGAGGCAAAGATCTCAAATCACCCAGCATTTTAAATCCCTCTTGGTCTGAGATATTCATATCTGCTAGTCATGCCTCAAAAAATGAAATAATAAAACCTGGGCAGAAAAATACTTCACATGGTTTACTGACTATCTCTGGAAAAATAAAAGTAAACTTTAAACACAGCTTCTTCTAGAATCTTTATCTCAGGATATTTTCAGTACAACACCTCCTCTTTTTGCTTTGATATAGGAAGTGATAATTGCACCCCTTGGGTACATCTTGGCTCATGCTGAAAACACAACTTGAGCTGCTTTTATATTACTACGAAAAACTATTTGAAATGAGAGGCTACAAGCACTTTAAAACCAGGACCACAGAATGAGCCATCAATGAATCTCTATCATTTAAAAAACAAGGCAGTGCTGAGATTTATTAAATGCCAAATACAATTTCATTTGCATACAAAGTACCGTAGTCCTATTCTGTTGCATTAAAAACAATGGAGAAAATACTTTTTAAAAGAGTTTTAATCATTCAGAAATCTCACAGACCACAGATAATAACTCTGGGCTTGACTTGACAGTACAGAAAAGATCTACCTTCTGTCACTGAATTTCCCAAAAACTTGATTGCATTAATAACACTTAGTGGCTTCAGTGGAACTAAAATTTCTCCCTGAGAAAGTTACTTTCTTCTGCTGTTATTGCAAAAGAAGTCCAAGCCAAATAACATAAGTAAAATTGTAGTGTGGTTTCGAGAACAAATGATGCTATATTTTGTAGGCTTCTCCATAAGAAGTGAGTGGTGTGAATCCTGCCTAGTGCTTGCAGGAGAGACCCACTGGGAATCCCCTGGGGTGCAGCAGGAGGAGTCACGGCTTTCCATCTGACAAGGAGGAAGCCACAGCAGACAAATAAACTGAAGAACACCATTTGGCTGTTAACATGGGACCTCAGGGGACAGGCAGGGAAAAGATGAAGGGAGCACAGCAGGTAAATTCATGTTTGCAAAAAGATCCTCTTCCAAGCCTGGGTCCCATGTCATAAATCTGTACAGGCTGTCCATGAGTGCCCCACAGGCTTTGTGCAGGCTTCTGCACAGGGCTGTGTTCAGTGTGAAGAAGGTACTCTAAAATCTAGATGCCAATCATCATTCTCAGTCTGTCTCTTCTAAAGTTCTAGAAATTTCTAACTGAGCAGAGCTGAAATATTTTTTACATGTTAGTCCAAATAAATACAGATTTGCTATGGAAAAATGTAAAGTAGCTTTTTCTTATGTACAAGACTCCCATGGATTCCAAGACCATGGGATCAAATTCCACAGCAGTGATCTTTTAATTTCAAGACAATATTAATTTATTAGAACACCTTGCAATAATCTTCCTTCTCATCCTCGTCCTGGCCCAAGAAGAATCTTAGGCAACCAAAATTTGCAGCCAAATGTATTAGTTGACATGACATTTGTTAATGATTTTTCTACCATCCTTCACTTTGAAGATAGTTTTTTGTTAATATTTCTGTACTGCCAAGCTCCAGTTCCTAATCCTGCACAACAGACACACTGCACACAAGGAGATATTTCTGTCAGACACTGCCTGGCACAGTGGAGAAGGGCAGAACTGTGGAGCTGTAGGTCTGTGATGGAGAGGAGCAGGGGGCTCTCTCCACGATGTGCAGACTCAAAAAACATGTTTGTGCCATGCATCAAAGAGTGGGACAGGGATCCTTGAGCTTTTGCCTTGCCAAGAAAAGAGGTCCATGCAGAGTTACTACCTGGGATCTGGAAGCTGTAAGGCTGTTATTTCCCTGTAGTGCTGAGCCTGAGGCTTACACGCTGCCAGACAGCTGAGTACTGCCAGGCACCAACCTGCTCAGGGTGTCCACAAGGAGAAAAAAAATCTCAGCTTTTTACAGGTAGTGTGGGCTTCTAAGGTTTTCTCTTTTGCTAGAAGGTCCTAAAGCCTTATTTAAAAAAAATAATTTAAAAAAAAAATATATATATAAAGAAAAAAGAAAGGAAAATACCGTAAAACACAATTAAGATTTTATGTATCATTTCACAGCAAGCACTGTGCTTTGGTACACTGAATTACCAGGAAATCTGTAGAACCTTGCAACTTACTTCTTATGGAAGAAGATGGAAACTTGCATGGATGTGATGTCAGCCTTTAACAGGTTGCTTGGTGCAACAGGAACACATCATTGAAAGTGTCCCTAGTCACAAATGTCAAGAATGTAGAAAACAACACCCGCAACATGCATCTGTGATGCAACAGCCCATTATCTGTTTGCTGAATAATTATGTGTTCTAGAAACTAATCCCATGCATAAGTAGGAAAGAAAGAAAAAACATGTATGGTATGAAATGTGTGTTGCACAGCCTACTGAGAAGTGGGGAAAATGTAAAGAGAAAATACAATTTTGTATTGTGTCTAATACTGTCCTTATAACGTGATTGAGCAAAATATCTACTGCTGGCTGCCCTATAAAGAAGAATGGGAAATGGAGAGCTGAAATACATGAAAAAAACCCTATAGTCTGAAAGCTAATTGCTTATTTTCATATAATTCAAAAGGATAGAATTGTCTGAGCAATATGACAGAAGTGATTTACTCCCAGCTTACATGTTTCTCTCTTGAAGAAAAAGTTGTGTGGGAAGCAGGTTATATATGCATTTCTTTCCAGGGTGAGGTTTGCTGTTTACAGCCTGAGCATCAACAGCTCTCATCCAGAGCAGGAGCCTTACCCTGGACAGGGCTCAGGTCCCTCACCACCCTTTAAAAGTCAGTTCACACCCACTTTTTGTACTAGCAAGAACTTTTGTTGTCCCCAAAACCCTCCTGGAGAGGGTCTTTGTGGTTTGTAGTGCCTGACTGGATGTTGCAACTGTCTCCCCACAGGAGGGGGACATGGAGTGGCTGTGAAGCCAAAGGTTCACGATGCCAGAGCTGCACTCAGCTGGTACATCAGCCTGAAGTGCTGGATATTTGCCTTTTCTTACAAAAGCAGAGGACTGCATCTCCTGCCTTAGCAGCAGACTCCAGGAACAGGGAACAACACTGCTCTTAGCAATTAAACTCAATGCTGGCAGTGCTGCATAGCAGGATTTCACGTTTAATAGCTCAAAATTTAGGACAGTAAAAGTAAAGTTAGGACAGTAAAACTAATCATCATTCACACATCAAAATGTATTTCTTTGAAAAACGAAAGCAATTAATTTAAAATCACCAAGACAGAAAAAAATTACTAAATCTATAGGCCCGAGTGAAAGGAAGTATTGTCACTACTGTCATAGTGTCATAGGATAATTCAGGCTGAAAAGGACCTCATGAGGTTCTTAGTCCAACCTCCTGCTCAAAGCAGGGTCACCTCTGAACCCAGAGCAGCTTGCTCTGGGATTTATTCACTTGGGTCCTGAAAACCTCCAAGGATGGAGACTGCACAGCCTCTCTCAGGGCAGCGTCTTCCAATGCCAGATGGGAAAAAAGCATTTCCTTTCAACCAATCTGATTTCCATTTTATGCCTCTTGTCCCTTCTCCTGATGTGCACCACTATATAATGTCAAGCTCTGTCCTCATCCTAACCTAACCCACAGGTACTGGGGGCTGTCATTGGATTCCCCCAAATCTTCCCCTCTTCTGGGCCGATCAAGCTGGTTCCTTTAGCCTCTCCTCAAAGGCCCAGTGCTCCAGTCACCAGCAAGTTCAGGGGCCTCTGCTGAACTCATGCCAGTTCATCAATATTGTTCTTGGCTCAGTATCTAGATGTGGTCTAACAAGTGCTGAGAAATGGGATATAATCTATCCCCTCAGCCTACTAACTAATGCAGGCCAGAAGTGTTTCAAATCACCTTCTTCTCCTTCATGTGCCCAGAAACATACTCCAGGAGGACTTACTGAATGAGTTTTATGAGAAAACAAAATGAGAATGATCAGCCTCAGGTTCCTTTGGTTGACCTGTGTGCCTTTTTGAAGATGGATGAAACACTTACCTTCCTCCAGTTCTTGGGGACACAACAATGATCTCTGTGACCTTCCAAAGATGACAGAAAGCAGGTTTGCAAGGTCATCAGCCAGTTCCACCAGCAACCTTGGATATAGCCCATCTGGTCCCATGGACTTATATGGGTGAAATTCTCATACGTAGTCCCTGAGTTGACTCTTACCCACTTCCAGCAGCTCTTCCCTTTGTAACTGAAGGCTACAGAAAAGAAGACACTGAGAACCTCACCCTTATCTGTGTCTCCTATACAATTCACTCACCCATGCAGCAATGGAACCTCATTTTCCTTTTTCAGCCTTTTATCATTATTGTAGTGCCTGGTGCTCTTCTTGTTGCTCTTGACATCCCTTGCATGTCTCAATTCCAGCTGAGTTTTGGGTTTCCTGATATTGCCTGGGCAATATTTCTAAACTTCTTTGTAGCCTCTCTTTCCACCTCCTCCATACTGCTTTCCTGCACTGGAACTCTGCCCTGATCCAAGTCAGCTCCTGTTACACCCACCTGTCTACCAGAATATCAAAGTGGAGCCCACCTGTGCTTTGAGGATGCTGTCATTAAAAGCTTGCCAGCTCTTCTGGGCATCTTTTAGAGCTTCCTTATGGGATCCCACCTACCAGTGCACTGAACAAGCAGCAGTCTGCTCAGATGGAGCTCAGAGCTTGTGCTGTGCTGCACTTCCTCCTCTTTCCCCACAGGATCTTGGACCCCACTATCGAGTGGTCACTACAGCTGTGGATGCCACTGTCTCCAAACAGCTCTTCCTTGCCAGTGAGCAGCAGATGATGGGGAGCATCACCTTGCTTGGTCCACCCAGTACCTCTATCAAGAAATTCTCCCTTGTTCCAAAACAAAACATTAAAAACAGGGATTGAAATGATAAAAATAAAAGCAAGGCTTACAGTTAGCATTCAATAGACCATCCTCTTCATTTCAAGCCATCTCAGAGTTTGATCATGAGCTTATTCTATGTATTAGTGGAAGAAAAAAGAAAATTTTTATTTTATGTCAAAGGAACAGAGTGAAAGGAATACAGTAGAAGAATGGACCATATTTTATGTCAAAGGAATAGAGTGGAATGAATACAGTAGAAGAATGGACCATTTAAAATTCTGGATTCCTGCATGAGATTTTCAGCTACTGAAAGGTCAAAAAGAACCCTGAGAAATCCATGGATTGTCTTCTGGAATGAGCAAACAACTGATTAGGTCAAATTATATCTGTCACATAATGCTGAATCTAATAGTGATCAGTATAGGATGCCCTAGGGTTTGGGCATTATAAAGAATATAAATGAAGAATGCTTTTGCCTGGAACACCATCAGGTACTCCAGGACACCATCTGATCTTCAGCAGTCATTTGGGTTGGACTGCTGGGGGTGCAGACTGCACATAAACCATGCTGCTAGACAGTCCTGGTAATCCCATCCTTTACAAACTCATCTAATTTCCTTTAGAGCTCACTTATGAATTTGGGAACAATAAATTACACAATTGAAATGTTTGTTATGTTGGAAAAATTCTTCTTTTTGTTTTTTCTTAAGCATACAGTCAAGGCTGTCCCCTAGCTCCTGTGTACCAAGAAACAATGGGGAACAATGAACAACAATTCCCCATTCACCTTCTTTCCACTGTACACAGTTCTCAGAGATCCCCATCAGAGCAGCTCTTGAGCATTTTCTTTCCTGATGAACTTCCCTTGGGATACATTTCATATGTCCATCTGTCTCTTGTCCCCTTCCCATGTGTCTCTCCCACAAACACCCGTTTGAGAACTGTTTACAAAACAGTCCACAGATCTCCTGGCAGACTCAATAGCAAAACACAGTCTCTAGCCAAAGTCTGTGTTTTGGAAATTGTGTTTCTTTAGTAAGTATAGTTGCATTTTTATTTGATTATCTCCGTGTGCTAAATGTGGTTAGCTAGCATTTTACAACAGCTATATTTCATCAGCTGGAGAGACGGGAGGGACTGATACTGCATTTGGAAATAGGAGTGGGAGAAAGATGTCAGGAATGGCCTTCGCCAAAGTCTTTCAAGTTTTATGTATTCAAAAGGCTCTCCACATCCCGTGTCAAGGCAACTGCCCTGTGAATGTCATCCCTGACACTCAGGAATTCAGGTGGGAGGCTTCGGAGGAGGAATTTGAGATTGCCAGGGAGAGGCAGGACAGGGAGGCTGGGGTGTTTTTAGCCCCAACCCACAGCATATGCTGGTGTTTGCATCCCAGCCTGTGGGCATCCTACTGGAGCAGTGCCCTGCTCACCATCCTGGCTGCCTCATGCCCTCAGGAGCTGGGTTTGTGCCTTTCATGCCATCCACCACATTTGCTTCTGCAGGTGATGTGGGGCAGGGAGCAGCACCTGTGCTGCACAGCAACAGGACACAACTCTTCCCCTCTGTCAGGGCTACTGCAGAGCATCAGGCAATCTGAAAATGTTACCCTTGGTGCAGTCAGTGGGGTTTGGGGCATTTTTGCCTTTGCTTTGGTGATCTTAGGAGCAGTAGTCATATACATCAGTGCCAGCAAATTTTTCTTGCTGTGAAGGTAGAGTTTCAGCACACAGATGACAGGGCTGACAAAGCAGTGTATCACAGACCAAACCCCTGCACAACTCCTGCACTGATGTGTAAGGCTTTACAATTCAATATGTGGCAGAGCACTTCCTTTTTTTTTTTTGGGTTATGAATCTGGTCAAGGTGCATTTTACCCTTTATTAGGAACCCAGGTCTGCTAATAATTTTAATTGTCAGAGGAGGACTTACTTTGGGGGTAACTGTCTAGTCATTCAGTTCAGAGATGCATGTCTTGTCCTAAAAAACCCCACACTCCTTCCCCTGCCTCTCATCCTCACTATTGTAAGCACAAAACCCATCAACTAAAGCCATTATTCTAAATATATCTGGGACAGGATGATGTCTTGTCTTTCCCTTATGGGGTGGCCAGTAATGGTGGTCAGGAATAAAAGGGGAAAGAAAACCAAGGCAAAGCTATTGATTATTTCCTTGGTGACTTTTGTTTCAGTCTAGGCTTTGGGAGATATTTCCTCAAATCAATTGTATTTTATGGCTAGCTGACTTATTTCTCAGTTTTGAGTTTAAGCACAGGTCTTTTCTGTCAGACACACATTTGTAGTTTGTGGATAGAAAGAACCGATGGGGAACTTCCTTCTATATGGCCTCTGAATTTTCAGTTTAAAGAGTCACACATTGTTTAACCTTTTGTCTATGTGCAGTCAATCAACACTCATGTTTTCTCTTCCACAAATAAAGCCTTTTGTTTTCTAGCAGCTTCACCACACAGATGGATAGTTCTTTTTCTAACTATTTTTACATCATGGCAAAATAACTAACCTGAAGGTGCTTAGCAAAGTTGATGGGCATTTCCTGTAGCAGCAGTGTCAATATTTTGCAGACTTTTTGCTTTCTTTTGGTTCAACCATTTAGCACATTGTTTTAGTTTTCTCTAGTACTGTAATGTGCTAAAACTTTTCCTCTTATCTATCCAGACTTCTTTGCTAATGGCTGCAATCCTTAATTGTGTAAAGTTAAAAAGAGAAAAACACAAAGCCTTAGTTTTGCCAGGACAGATAACATTCAGGAGATAACAGTATTTACCTATGACTTTCTCCAGCACAATCTCCTACAGAGTATAATGAAAATATGCAGACAGGCAAGCTGTGTAAGGTTTCTGTAAGTGCTCAGGATAATATTTCTGACTTGATCCTCAGCTGATTTAAGTTAGCATTAGTGTGTAGACTACACTTTTAAAGGATTTCAGTTATGTGCACTGAGCTCATGTTTCTCTCAAACTTACACAAAGTTTAAGGATGGCTGAAGACCCCAACCTTTTCTAGCCAGCAGCCCGTTTTTTCCTACTTGAGTGATAGAAATTTTAAAGCTGATTAAAACTGTGATGCAGATAGATGATTTTCACTGGGCAAACTGAAAATCCTGGTTCAGAAAGACTTCTGTTAGTCTCTTTGGTACTCTGTGAAAACAATAAATACAGCACAGCAAAGTTCCAGAAGTATTCAGGAAAAAAATATTCCCTGTGTATTCCAGGGAACTCATATAGGGAAAAAAAAGTAGAATTAGATTTAAAATAAATTTTCATGTGAACCATTAAATGACAATCTTAATGGTGAATGAAACAAAAAAATATTTGAAATATGTTTTCCATAGGCAGTATGTACAAGTATGATACTTTATTTTAGAACTGATCAGTTTGGAGTTACAATTGGTATGTATCAAAACAAAATGTACTGTTACTATTTAATAGGATTCTATTTTAACTATGTAATTATGAATATTATGAGAAATAACGTGGGTATTTTGAAAAAAATTCTCTACAGATGTCTATTCCCTGTTATAACATCAGGTTAAATTCAGTTAAATCCTTTTTCAGAACTTTACAGATCCTCTTATTTGCATTTATGATTTTAAATCTTGATGGTTTCTGTTTTCATTTATTTTGAAGAGGTAAATCAAATGTAAATAACATACACATTTGCTTTATATTTTGTTTAATTGCACTTTATACTGTCCAAATTACACATGCTACTTATTTTTTCTTCAGCATAGGCATGGCATTTAGCTTCCACTTTCTTTAGTTTTAGTTCACAGGTAACTATGGCAGATTTCATTGCTTCATTCCTCAGGGGTTTTTTGTGAGGATATTTTCCTCTCTAAATCACACTCATCCATTTTTTCCATGTGTAGCTGTAGATGGACCTCTAGCACTGGAGAAATCAGAAAAGTTGTGGTGTTCTCCTTCATCAGTGATCCTGGTGGGCATACTTTATTTTTATAGGACTTGTAGGAAATGTGGATATAATTTAATAGGAAACATTCAGTTTAGGATTTAGACTTTCAGTTAGACCTTGAAAAGAGTTTGAGGAAACTACAGTACTTCATCAAAGTGCTTGAAGATCCTATTTCCTAAAGCATGTGGGAAAAAAAAAATCAATATTATATTAAATAAGCTGTTAACTACAAAGGTTTAGATCATCCAGTATGAATTTTTGAACAAGGGAGAGGCCAAAAAGAAAAAGGAAAAAAAAACCCACCATGCAGTGTTTTTGTGCTCCATGTCCCCATGCTGGGGCTGGACAAATTCCTGCCTCTGTGATGAGTGTTTCAATGTCAGATGTGGAATGGTGGGATGCAGGGGTAAACCACAGGATGCAGGGGTAAACCACAGGATGCAGGAGCCACCACAGTCAGTGCCACCACCACTGCTGTCCCACTTCCCACTGCCACTGTCCCCCTGCCCAAGCTCTGCTGTTGCTCCTGCTCTGGGAACATATACTGGAAGGTCTTTAAAGAAAATCTTGAGCATCTTTCCAGAAAGGATTGGCTCTGTATTTCTCCAAACTCTGCAAAGGTTGGGGTTTACCCATGCTGTTCAATGCCACATTACTGCAGGTCTGGTGAATATTGAGTCAGCTCTTTGCTTTCAGGAAGGACAGAATATAACTTGATGCATTTCTAAGTGGTTGCAACAGCTGGCAGCACATCTGCTTTCTTTCCTGCATGGAGCTGTTGTATACACATTGTGAAGGACAGGGAAGAAGTTTTCTACTTCTTTTTAATTTTTTTTTCCTGCCTTTTTTATCTGTCTTTGGAAAGTCTCCAACCCAGAAACTGCTAACTTAGAATTTTTTGTGGCACGTTATTGAATTTGCATTTTTGGCAGTTCCTACAAATCGATCTTTGATCAGCAGCTTAGACATTTCCTCAAATGCCTAAATTCAGACGGTTGAAAACATTATTCATTTATACACCATATGCTGTACATCAAACATAACTCAGTTTTGCAGGGTTTTTCTGAGGTCACTTATTGGGGAAGGATCAGTCTGTCGGGTCTGTGGGTGTTTTAGTGTTTCCTAACCTCTGTCTCAGTTTTCTGTTTCACTGTGTGTTACTAGAGTACTTTCATCTTTGTCCCCTAAGTCATGCCCCAAGCGATTACTTGCTGGCCTGGTGCTGAAGGAAGCTCTGGGTAATCTACCCACAGCAAGGGAAGATGCTTCCTGGGGATTCACAGGCAGCAGCCAGGTGAGTATGCTGCCTTTCTTAGACACTATATTGTTAGAGGATTAAGAAAGGTTTAAGAAACACCAGGTTTATTTGACTTATCTTCCATTTTGGGTAGCGTTTCTCTCAGCTCTCTGAATCCTTCAGTCAGCACAGCCTCTCTCAGTAGTCCTCCCCAGCTGTGTGTGGCAAGGGTTGTGTGAGGGCCCTTCTCTTTGCTTTTAGTTTGCTCTCCCATCCTGTAGTTTCCCCTAAAGAGAATATTCCTCTTGAACATCTTCCTTCTGCTGTTTCCACCCACACCCCACCTGCTGGGAGATGGCTGCAGTGCAGTACAGTGTTTCACCCCTCACACTGCTTCAGGGTGAGATGGATGATGATGTCAACACACCTGTGATGACAAGACAGTTCTCAGATTCAGTTTTTCTTCCTGCCATTTATGTTGATAAAATTACAACAAAGAATGAATAAGTAAACCCCATTCACCTTCTCCACACCACTATGGTTTTATTAACCTTAGGTGCCTCTTCTCTGTATAATGAGTTCTGCTCATAAAAATTTTTACACCTGTACCATTTCTACAATGATTTTTCAAATTATGAGACCTGAGCTGTAACCAGTAAGTAATTAACACCATCTACACAATGCCATAATTTAATTTCTGGTTTGGTTTTTACTCCTTTCCTATATATCAACAGTCTGTAGGCTGGCTTGCTGCAGTCACTTTGAATATCAGAGGGGAGCAGAGCAAGTGATGCTGTCCCAAAGTTCTCTCTCTGTGACTGTGGTTAATAAAGCTCCTGACTGACCTGTCTTAAATTGTGCTTGTGTTATTATGTACTTGGAGACCCCAGATCCCCAACAGTTGACAAAGCCACATGTCTCCCCCACCACTGTTAACAGTGAACTGAGAGCTTCCCACAGACCTGCCAGAAGTGCCTTTTCTGAATGGTAATAGCCAATTTTAAATGCATTAAGTTATATATGTGTAGCCAAGGTGGTTTCCCTCCATATTCATTACTTTACATTTATTGACATCGAATTTTGTCTGTCATTTTACTGACATGTAAATGTAAATGTACTGACATTTTGCATACATGTGTTCATCAGACTACATGTAGATGACAGACATCTGAGGCAGCCACCGTGTGCTCTTGTTACAGGCAGTGGAGGGAAAGAGGCATTTCTAGGGTTGTGATTCCTCCAATTCTAATGAATATATCTCAGACAGATCAGTGGAATCCCATGTGTGCCCTTTTCCAAGCTCTCTCTATCCCACTGCAGTCAGCTTTTTGTTCATAGTACCCTAAACTACTTTGTATCATCACCAAACTCTGCCACACTGATATTCACATTTCTCGGATGATTTTTTGGTAAATGGAGCACACAGCTTCATAGGTGCTGGTGGAACTCCTCTGGAAATCTCCCTTTGACAAAAAAAAGACCTTTTGTTCCTCTCCTTTCTTTTTGACTGCGAGAGATTTATTTATTTAAAAAGCTTTTGGAAGGAACCTTTTCAAAACCTTTTGGAAACACAAGTATGCTGGGTTGACAGTACGCTGCAATCTGTGCTCTCACTGACTTTTTCCAAGGAGCTCAGTGGATTTATGAGGTAAGATTTTCTCCCTCTGGAAGTCATGGCATTTTTTTCCAATTTTATCATGTTGCCTCAGTTTAGCGGTCAGGGTGAACCAAAACACAGAGAACAGAATTGCCCTCTGCTACTCCCCTCCACCCTCCCAGGGGAAGATGAAAGGGGAATAAGGAAGAGAAACTTCAAGGTTGGAATTTAAAACTTGAACAGGTTTGATAGAAGAGGGGAGAAAAAAAAACCAAATATGTACAAAAACTGATTTCAGTGGTCAATGATATGTGTCCAAAAGTCAGTTGTAACAGATCTGACTCAGGAGGAAGGGCCAGGGCTCTTCCCATGGACCAATGGAAATGTATCCTGCAGAGCATGGGATGAGCTGGGATAAAGAACAGGAGCGATGTCTGAGAAAACGAAGGCAGGAAAAAAAATGGGATGGGCTTTTCCACTCTCCTGGGTTTTATAGGGTATGACACGAGATGGGAGGGAACACTGACCCCTCTTTGTTCTGTCCCCTGGATCCTTTAGGGTCCTGAACAACACCCTCTCTCTTGGTACTCGTATTGAAACCATAAAATGAACCTGTGGCCCCTCAAACCATAGCATGTTTGCCCAGCATCTCTTAGTTCTATGCTTTAGCATAAGTTTCTCAGATCAGTGTTTCCAAGTCAGAATTACAGGTCTGTAGATCTCTGGACCTTTTCTAATTTTATTTTCTAAAACTAGGATCACATCTGCTTTTTTATTCCCTTAGTACCATTTAAGTGATGGGTTGTGCACTGTACTTAGAGGTTCTTTTACAATCCCACAGCAATATGAGGAAATACGATGCTGTCCTGCTGATTCATCACTACCTATGTTATTGATCTGTCCTCAAGCTTCCCTTACTACATTTGAGCTGCACCTATTTTTTTTTCTCCCAAGGGAGGACCATGCAATGGGAATATCCCTGAGATCTTTTTTCCTGGTTACTGAATCCACTCAGGTTTTCTCTTTCTGGAAGCCCCGTGGGTCTTATTGATTAGCTGGCAGGCTGCCAGCCCACAGCATGTTTGAGAACTGTTTAACTACATTTTTTGATTCCTTTAGGCACTTGTCTCTCAAACTGCTTTTTTGACCTCCCTCCTTATTATTTCACCTTTTGCTTACTAGAACTTATTCTTTACCAGCCTCCTAGTGATTTCTTCTGTATGTTGTTTATATCAATCAAATATTTTTTCTACATTTTGTGTTGTAAAAGAACAACAATATTCCGTTCATAGAAGATTAGATTAAGTGAAGCAATCATTACCATTATTAGGCACGTATTATTTCCTGATTATTCTGGTAAAGAGGTAGTTTTCCCATTTCTGCTCACAATCTTTACTTTCAGAAATGAGAAAGAGAATAATTTCCATTAGTCTGAGATGGTGAAAATAGAGGCAATACAGTTATTTGTGCTCTGGTGCCCTTCCTTTCTATGCCAGTTTAGAACACTCTCCATTAAAAAAAAAAAACAAACAACAAAATAAAACAAACAAAAAAACACCTTCCATTTTTAAATTAATTGTGTTAATACTGTTCTCACAAGAGAAGAACTTCCTCAGAAGAAGGCCAATAACATAATTAGGAAAAGGTAAATAAGAAAGCAGTGCTGAAGAACCAAGTTGCTGGCCAGATGCTTCCCACAGTTTGACTGGTGGAGCCATGGGGCTGGAGATGAGGTGGGTGTATCCCTGTTACTGAAGGCCAAAATCTTCCCTTAGCATGAGCATGGTTATGGAGGATGAGAGGCAGGGTCTGGCCTTTGATTTGGCCTGGGGAAAAGACAGAATTTGGCAAAATATCTCTCGAGGCTGAATATCTGGCACTTGAAATTCAACACATACAACCATTTGCTCTTTTGCAACTTTGCATCCCAAATATGCACAAAAGGCATTGTTTATGTTCTTTGTTTCAAAAGTGAGATTTTCATCAGATAATAATTTGTAATATTAAATGCTTTCAATTTGTACTTTGATATTTATTTGCTGATATGAGCCTGCCTGAAGTCTGAAGCAACATAAAGCCTACTAATTCAGTCCATACTCTCAAATTCTTGATCTTAATGAACTCTCTGATCTCTGGTAGGTTTTTATAGTGGGAATCACAGCTAATTGATGATAAAAGCCATATTTCAAAGTTTGGACCTGTGTCTGCGACAGTTTGTAAAGAGAAAAGAGAAGGAGAAAAGAATCAACAGTTATCCAATAAATCACTGGCAATGAATTGTTGTCTGTGCTCTATTAAATACCACAGGTCCAGAAGGATTGCCATAATTCAACAGACCACTAGTCTGATAAGTCCATTTTCATTTTTTGCACAATGGAAAATATCATATGTTTCAAAGAAAGGTTCAACAAATCTATGAAAATATTATGTAGCATCCCACCCACAGGAACAGTTCATAACTTCTGGGAGCAATTGCCTGATTTATGGTCTGAAAGTTGTCAACAAAAGTCCTAATTGGTTTCACATGTCTTTTGCCAAAATAACCCCTTTGAGTACCTAGAAAGCTAGAGACCAACACCTGGATTCCACCTTCACATTGTTCTTTTGTTTTTGTTTTTATTTTTTAAAGCAGAGTTAGTGACATTTCCAGTATTTACTTGGTATCTTCATCTAAAGGACATTTGTCTTTATCTCTGTAACAGGTACTGGAAAGACAGTGGAAAAGGGAATTTTCCCACACTGTTCTATGGGGACAATTGAACCATTCCATTAGCAGAGGGGATAGAGTCTATCTTACCTCCTCATTTTGGCTTCTCAGGCTGTAGCCTTTGTTCCATCAAAGCACAATGGGTTTTAATAAGACAGTTCCCTTCTCATGGTTGCTAACTGGATTAGGACCAACAACTAATTTTATACAAAGGAATGTAATTTTCCAATTGCTAAGCACTATTATCTTTCAGTCACGACTACACAGAATCGGTTTCATTAATGAGCAAAAATCTCTGGGAATTTTTTATTACTTGTGACCCTTTTTGCTCACATGATTCAATTCTCACCTTGGTGTATAATACCACTGAGAATGTAAATTTTAATAATTTGGTCATGCAGAATGAATTTTTAGGTGCTTGACTGCTCTAAGTATGGTTTTCCTGATGTTCATGGACTAACGTGGTTACAGATTTTATTCAGTGGCCTATGATTGTTTCTATAAATACATACTTGGGCATGGATTGAATACGTTGGCAACACTACTTAGGCATGGATGACTGATGGACCATTACAAGTCATTGACTGTGAAGAAGGTTAATCAGATGAATGCTCTCATTAACCTGAATCTGATTCTCCTCTTCATTATTGAAAGCCAAATAATTTTCATTTTCACTGTGAAGTCAAGGAATGGGTTACCTTATTATAAAATATGTTTGTATACATATTAAGTCTGTGTTTAAGTTTCTATCAGAGCTTTATAAAATAGGGATTACATTGCACACAAACATTTTGTAGTGCTCTGCCATCAATAATAAAAAAAAAAGTACATGTAAATGAACAGAAAGCTGTACAAATGCATGAATATGCTTTTCAGAGACTTCTCCTGTCAGCTGATGACCCTGAGGTGCCACCTTCTCTTCTACTGTTTTTCTGTTTTCTGTATTTTTGTTTTTTTCACCCTGCCCATTTTTTTTTTATTGCTTTGTGTTGGTGTTTCATTTTCCTTGGGTTGCTTCCCTACTTAAAATACATGATTTTCCATTCCCCTCTGGTGGTAGTGCTCATATTTTTTGCCTCATCTATTATGATTCCTCTTCCCAGTCTTGCAGAGAACCTTAGTTAGTAGTTCCATAGTAGTGTTCCATACTACTCTTGTTCCATAGTAGCGTTATTTACATTTTTAAAACGGATCTGCCCTTTGCAAGCTTTATTTCTGAGACCACCATTCCAGCCCCTATTTATTTATCTATTTGGCAAACACACTATGCCAATATTCCATGGTCAGTAGTATGTGGACAGCAGCTCAGGTCATGCCTTGTGTCACTGAAAAATGACATTTATATCATTTTTAATTATTAATGGCAGTGTGTACATGTATATCTACTTGTGGGAGAGGGAAAAAGACTAAATGAGTCCAGGGTGTCTTCTTTCCTTGTAGTCATTGGACTTCCCCATAAGATTCATGGTGTATATTCAAGCAGGAAGCATCTCTATCACATCCTACATGCAAATGAGGATGATTTAAATATTTAAAATCTTGTCTCTGCTGCTAGCTGACCCTGTGAAAATTTTAAGTCTCTAGAGACCTATATTTCTTCCAGTAAATTCTCTAATTTCTTGAATAATAGGTTGGAAATATGACCAACACCCTCTGATTGCTGAGTAAATAGGTATTCTCAGCCACCAGACACAATAATTTCTTCTTTCATATTAAGCTTTATTTTCTCTCCAAAAAATGTCTCATCAAATAACTGAATAACCATGAGAGCAGAAACTGGGATGCTGTCCTCTTCCACTCCTACTCCAAATGACTAGATTAGAGAACAATTTTCTGCCTTTCTAGCCCAAAAGACATATAATTGTTTCATAAAAACTATAAAAATTTACTAGGAGAAACTGGCAGGGTGCCATCCAGCTTTATGCTGGTGGCCACAACAAGATCTAGGTTAAAATTGCCTTGGGCAGAGAAGAGTGACCAAGGCTCCCATGGACCTTGATGTCCTTACTGCTCCTAGAAAGCAGGAACAGTGGGAAGGTCTCAGCAGCAGGTTCCTGGGGCTGAGGGAGAGCAGACTTTCAGCCCCTTAGTGCCAGCTAGATGAGAGGGTCCCCTGGTCCTTCTGGTGGCTTTCCTAGATCCCATTCAGAGGCATGTGGATGTCTCCAGATGTTCAACAGGGAGCCTAGGACTGGCCATTTCTGCAGGAGCCAAGATCTTGGATTCATCCCATGTAACAGTCAGCCTAAGTTATTGTCTGGAGTTCTTCACTAACTTCAGAGGAGCTTAACAAGATTTTGAATCCTGGCTGAGATTCCCAAAGTCAGTGGATGAAGCCAGCTGAAAGTGCCAACAGTTCAGAATTGCAACACACGATATTGCAACATCTAAAGCCTTTTGTGGACTGATCTGCTGGGGAAATGCTGGTTAGGTAAACGCAGTGGTGTTTTACAAGAGACTTTAATGGCCCTAGAAGTCATTTAAAGAATTCTGTGCAAAAGCTAATGCTGCTACTCTAGAAGCAGGTATTAACTGCCTTTGCTCCAATAATATTGAGGGATCAAAGCCATTCCTCCTAGGTCCTGCTGTAATGAACGATGGGTTTTAGCCATTCTTTAAAAGCAGTGAATCTTTTCTTTTTCTCCTAAAAGCTCTTTATATCAGATATATTTCAATACATTAGAATCATGTCCCTGTTTTCTTACTAAATGCTCCTATTTATATGTTCAAAAACCTGGCAGGTTTGCAAGTATTGAAAAAAAAATCTTGAGAGGGCAGCATTTTTGAACTGGAATGGGATTTAAAGTGAGAATTCATGAATATCCCTTTGGCTGAGTATGACTGAAAATGTCACAGAGATCTGTGACATGCTCTTATTCAGCAGAGTCCAGCTGGGAGCTGGCAGTCTGTGTCTGTGCAGCCCTTTGCTCTCTACCTCAGCAGAGAATAAGGTCAGCTCTGGAGCCCAGCTCAGCCCAGCCCCGGGGTGGGGAAGGATGTGGGTGCTCTGATGCAGGGGTGGGGGCTGGCACTTGCATGGTGGCTGAGGTTACACCTGGAGAATGGGCTGTCTGCAGGGGTCCGTAAAACCTGGATCATTTTAATGGAACTGGGCTACTCTCAGCCTTTTGGGTTGGTTCTTGAAAAAATTCAACGTTGTGGAAACGTCTCTGTGCTCATCAGTAACACCCATTTCTCTTTTGGCTTTTGCTGGTTACTTCTCTACTAACACTGACTCTACAAATGTCTTCAGAATACAAATCACCATATTCCATCTTTCATCCTTAAGACAGGAAGCAATTATAGTCACTGGTCAGCAACATCTGCCTGTTGGGAGACCTTGCAGGCCCAGGGCATGAAAGTGGTACTGAGAGACAGACCAGTGATGAGTTACTCCAGCACTGCCTTGCTATGTGGCTTAGCTCTCTTCACTTCATCTGATTGTGCCTCCATCATACTTTTTTTCCTACAGTATCCTTAAACTGAGGGATGAAAAGTTTCCTGGAAGCAGAGAGGGGCTGGAAGAGCTATTGTCAGCTGCCATGGGATAAGACTCAGCATTGCAAGATCTATAGGGTGGTAGAAAAGAAGGCACCACTCAAGATCCTGGTCCAAGTTTGTATACCTGGTTGAAAGTCACTAAAGTCTGAGAACATACACAAAGATAACTCATTATTATGCTTAACTGCAGGCAGGTTACATTGCATCAGGTTTCTTTTATGTTACAGAGTATTTGGACAAAACAGAGTCTTGCCAAGCCAACAGGCACAGTCTAAAAGCCTGGAGATACTTCTTTATAAAGAAAGAGAGATGGAGGAACCACAGCTGCTTGATTCAGAATGCAGATAAAAAAGTAGGAGTATGAATAGAGTCAATGTGGAATAGAAAATACACAAAATAATAAAGGTTACAGAAAATCAAGGTCTCCTGTTTATTCTTGAGCAAAAGGCAATTTGAAATGGAAGCGAATATAGCATATCCTGAGTGGGGCATTATTAATTTATTTTATTGATTGGAGTATCAAAATTAAGGATTTTGTAAAATAATATCATGGATTCTCTTTATGGAGAATTAGAAGATTTAAACCCTGCTAGACAGCACTGAGTAACACAAGCTATGGGTAAAAAATGCAGGCCCCTAATTAATTGGTAGTGAATTTCTTGTCTCTTCCTTTTGTCAGGGATCTGAGCAGGAGTCTTAAATGGACAGATTCTCTCTCTGCTCAGGTTTTACAATGCTATGCAGACAGGTTTAGGCATGATTTTGCTAAAAATGCTCAGCACAGCTTGTATATGTCCACATTTCCAGCTGAAAGTTGTTTGATGTGACTTGAGTTGCATGAACAATGGACAACGTGTTGTTGACAACGTTTACTTTTCACAGCCTAAGGAACACTGAAGAAAGAGAATTTGGCAAGAAACTTAACTGAAGAGGAGTATATTCATTCCTGAGATAACTCCACTGACCTCACCAGAGCTGCTCCAGAGTTCAGTCTAGCCTTGACCTGTTTTTCTGTAGTTGCAAGTTGTGCTGCTGGAGAACTGCTTCTGTTTCTGCTGCTCCATCCATCTTTGCTCAAAGTAATAACAAGAGAATTAAAAAGAGTTCAGGGAAGGGTGACAAGCACAATTGGAGCAGAGGAAAACACTCATATCAAGGGAGATTGATAAAGTTGCAGTTGTTTCCCTTAGAGATGAGACAAATAAAAAGGAGACATAAAAAAGAAGACAAAATAATAAATAGCCTAGAAGGACTCATCTACACACCCTTTGTGATCTGCTAAAGGACCTTAAGAGGTCTCTGACAACCTAATGAAATTAAGCTGTTGCTACCTGCCTCTTCCCTCCTGTCTGTCTGCTCAGTTGGAGTCTCTGCCCTTTTGGAGTATTTAAGGCCGAAACCCATTAGTGTTGGGCAGTTAGGGCAGGGACAGCTGTTGTCTCTGTTTCCCACCCATGAAAATAGGGGTTATCAAAGAAAAACAGAGGATATTCCAAGGCAGAAGAGAGGGAAATACTTCTCTGTGTAATACACAAAGATCCGTGGAGACAGGCAATAAATAATGTTTGAAGAGATTGGGCTTTGTAACAAGACTTTCCTGGGCTATAAGAGTGGCTGGTAAAGCTAGGGGCAGCTGTGCATGTTGGAGGAGACTGAATGGTGGTTTCTCCATCCTGTGAGCCAGGCTGGGTTTTCAGGAGGGTGATGGTAACTAGAGGGCTACTGCCCTCTCAGCCTGTTGCTGTAAATCTGCCCCTGGTTACTGCTCACAGGGATGCGAGCATGTTTTCAACAGCTTGCAGCCACTGGGCCTTAGAAGGAGCCCTAATGTGGCACTTTCATGATGCCACCTCTGCTTAGTGCAGAGGATCTCATAATGTCTATTGCTGATCAACTGTCTGGAGTGGGATGGAGAGGGTGGGAAGGACCATGACTGCAGTTCCTGTGCTCCTGGGTCTGCATCTGGCAGCACCAAGGCTTTATGACCACCCTGAATGCTGAACAATTATTTTCTTCCCCAATAGGGAAATAGCTCCTACCTTGACCCCAAAAGTAAGTGTGTGTCACCAGAAGTGAAGTTTTTGCAAATAATTTCATATTAGAGAAGGATCAGTGCTTTTAAAAGGGGTCATCCTCTGCTGTTTAAAACTCCATCCTTTCTTAATTACATCTCATTCCTACATCTAAGAAGACCACCTAGTACCTTTTTGGATAAGTTTGGGAGACATTTAAGACCAAATTAATCAAAGTTTAAAAGCCATAAAGGGAAACAGGATAAAATTACATGACATGTATTGAACTACCCTAGAATCATATTGTTTTAACTACAGAAGTGAGTGCCCTGCACCCTGCCAGTCCTACCTCCACCTCCTGCGTATTTCTGAGGTTGTTGAGCTGATGTGACTCAGAAAAAAAGCTAAGGGCAGAAACCTAAGACAACAAAAACAGGAATAGTCATCTGTTGGGATGGTGACCTGAATTAACTGATTGCAGCTGAAGCCAGTGGTGACTGGGTGCTGCTTTTAGTTGCAAGAGACCCAGCTTAGGGTTTGGAGTTGTCTGGGGTTTTTTGTTTGTTTGTTTGTTTTTTGGTTTGGTTTGGTTTGGGTTTTTTCCTACTTGAGACAGTTTAAAATATCTTTTATCTATCTGTCTTCTACAACCTCTTTGATAAGCAGGTGTGTGATAAGGCACAGTGTAATGCAGTTTTCCCAGCTGCAGCTAGTACAGTCTCTTGATTTAAAATGTGCATTGGTCCCAAAGGAGCACGTACAGCCCTGAGCAGGCTGACTGTACCCTCTGGATGGGGCACTTGCCTGGGTTGGCAGAAGTCTAGGCTACTGTTTCTTTCAATATTAAGCAGTGAGCTTCTTTTATTTGTCTGACTAATTTGATAGCTGATGGGCTCATTAAGAATCTCTTGCTCTGTTGATGCAGCTTGCTTTCCAAGAACAAAGTTTGGAGTTGCTTGCTCTTTTACATCTAGAGTTCCCTCTTTCACACTACAGTTATAACGTGTGGCTGAGAAAAGAGGAGAGCTGCCCTCCACTGCTTTCACTTCTGAAGGAAAAGTCCTTTCCCTTAATTGCCTCTTGCTCACTGAGAGCCTGAGTCTGCACATGGGGGGATGCCTGGGTGCTCCTGGGATACGTCGAGGACAGGAGAAGGGATGCACAAAGACAAGCATTGATCCTGTTTCCCAGGGAGAGGCAAGGCTGAGGTGTCTGAGGCTTCAGACACACCAGGGAGTCAGCTGCCTGAGTCGAAAGTTATCCTGCATCATCTGAGCCAAGAGGGTTGACCCAGCATGTGTACATGCCCCCTGGTCAGTGTGGAAAGCAGTATCTCGTGGAAATGATGCAAGTGGGTCAGAGCAAATGCAGTTATTTCACACATTTGCAGTAGACTGACAGCAGAAGTACATAATCAGTTACCACAGTTCAGTTGGTGTTTGGTAATGCTGGGTGATGGCAAGATAGAATGAGAAGGAGCCCTAAAAATGTGCCTCCTCGTGCCTCTGCATTTCATAGGAAACAAGCATTGTAACGCTCTCTGAGGACTCACTCAAACCACCTCCCTAAGCAGTCAATGATAACACTGTACTTTCTCAGTAAATTTAATTTTGTGTCAGTGTACTTCATTCTATGAATTTTTCATTTTTTTGCTGCACAGCTTCAGTAGCAACAAGGATGGAGAGTTCCACATCCTCCCCTTTTGCTCAGTGGTTCACTCACAGCACGTGTGGGTTTATAACACAACAAGCCCCAGAAATGGTAAAAATGCATCTCTCATGCCTGGGATGGATACTCCAGCTGGTCCCTCACTGCCCACCAAACACCTGTGGGATGACTGCAGGATAAACACAGTCATCTGGGAAATGAGAGGGACCAAAGCAGGTGACCCAGTGGCAGGGAATAAGCCCCTGGAGATCAGTGGTGGATCCCTGATCCCAGCCTACTGTGGCTTGTCCTGGGAGGCCTGAGTCTATGAGGCTTTTCTTTTTAGCTTCTTTCTTCTTTAGAAATCTTATTAAGTTTTTTTCCTGTGTTAATACAAAGGCATTTATACTGATCATTCTTGTTAACAGGTGCTAATGGGAATTCTATTCCTAATTCTCTTGTGGGTTTAAGTACCATGTGGTTTCAGAGCAAACTAAAATTTATAAGCATTTGTTTTAAGAAAAAACCTACTGGACTAGCCTCTGCACTGCCTAGGTGATGTTATACAGCCTCCTCTGATTAGCTTTTAAAATTTTTTTTTTTATCGCAAATATGCGTAGAGCCCTAGACATAGAGCTTTATGGTGTTTATCACTTCAAACAAGATATCAAGAGCCTTCCTGCAAACAGAATATGTTGTAGGTGGGTGAAGGACTCCCCTTTTTCCTCAGGCATAGAGTTTTTTCTTTTAATATCAAAAGGCTCAGTGACAGTGATTCTCTGGCTGCTTCAGCCTGACTCCAGTGATGGCTGAGGCTGCAGGTGAGCCTCCTGCAAAAACTGGGGCACTCCTCAAGTTCAAAGCAAAGCAGCTGGAGCTGAATGGGACACACTCTGCAGACCTATTTCCTTCCATTATTTTTAAAATTCCCTTTACTATATTATTTTGCTATATTTCTATTCCGTTTTTTTTTTTCAGTTTTTCTGACACCATTAAAGCCGTGTCACCTGAAATCGTTTGTACAGTCATCAGAGGGCATTTAGAGAGATAGCAGATATAAGTTAGGACACTTTATCTGACAGGACTCTGTGACTGCCCCTCTTTGTGTTCTTCGGGCTTGTGTACCTGACTTAGCTGTGCTTATCTAAGGAATTTAGGCAGCCACACAGATCTGTTTATGGGGGCTTGGGTGGATTTGGGCTGCTCATATGTTCATATGAAAACCAAGTATATATGTTAACAAAAATTATAGTAGAATATAAGACAATGTAAAGGAATTGCCTTGCTAACACCCAGACAAAACCTAAAGCATATAGGATGAACTTTCTGGTGTCTGGGTGTAGGAATGCTTAATTAGTCCCCACCTACCATGTCAGTTTTTTTCAATTTTAACCAATGTGAAGAAGTGGAAGATCATTCGTAAAGTCTAAAAGTAATAGTGTCATGCAAATATTGCAATAATATTTCAGGTGAACTTATGCAATTTAGTTTTTGTATACATATTTTTATTAAAGTTATAATTAATAATAGATAAGCTTTTCCATCATAACCTCTGGCTTACATCTCTTGAGCTGATGTCTTGCATATTTGTTCTTTTCTAGAATAATTGGCACTTGTTTTTAGACCGAGCAAATTCTCTTCAGCAGGAAAATGATAGATAACATGGCATAATTGTCTTCATATCTTGTGAGATTTTTCCCAAATCAAAAGATTCGTAAGCCACTCTTCAGAATACAGATGCAAAAGTTAATTTATAAAGATATCTGGCAAATTATTTTTATAATGGCATTAGGAAACTGTTGCTTCAAGTGAGGAGGGATGGCTATTTCCTACTCCTGCCATATCAGACCATCTATAGAAATGTGTCTGGCCAAAAAAAAAAAGAAGGAAGACAAGTGTAAAAATCTGTATTTGTGTTTTATTAACATTCAAAGTGGGCTGTCTTTTCATATTAGTAGGTTTTTAGTGACTTTGCATGTGAGAATGTCCTGTTTGAAGAAAGAGGGAATAGCGGATAAATTCAAATACAGGAAAAATAAGTACAAGTAACTCGTGTAGCATGAGAGCTTATTGAAATCTATAATGTAACCTGTGCTGCCTCAGTTATGGACTGCCCTCCATACTGTTTAGTAGTCATCTGTATGACTGTTGCTAATAATTGTTTAATACCTTTGCTAACAGCATTATTTTGCAGCCCATTTTCAATATACACTGCTTTTGAGAAATAGGCCCTACATTAGATGACATCATAATGGCCATGCTTCCAGAGGTCAGCTGCCTAAATGCCTTTGGGAATATTTACATGGACAACTCTGTCACTTGTAGCTTGTGGGATGATGGGGTTGGATTGCAGATGTTTGGGTGGGCAGCTGGGTCTCATCCCTGCTGGGGCCTTGGGCAGCCTGGTCTGGTGGGAGGTGTCCCTGCCCATGCAGGGGGGTTGGAACAGGATGATCTTTAAAGTCCCTTCCATCCCAAACCATTCCATGGCTGATTGATTCTCTGACTGTTACCAGCAGCGATGAGGGCTCCAGTGGAAGACTTCTTCCTCGCATACTCCTGGGGAACAGCCCCCAGCAGGACCTGCCCTGCTGTGCTTAGCCCTGTGTCACCTGGGAAGGTGTTTGTGGCTGATGGCAGGTTTGCCTCTGACCTTCAGGCATCTCTGGATGTCATTAAAGCTGCCCTTCACTGAGCTGAAGGGAGGAAAGATTGAGAGCTGAGGGTGGGGGGGCTCAATTCGCTAAGGTTTGTCTATGAAAAGGAAATGCCTAAAATCAGAAGGGCAACAGATCTATGAGGACAGCAAAAAAAAAAAATTCAGTTGCTGCCTTCCTCCTGTGTGCCCTGCCTCTTCCAGCACAGTGAAGCTGTGTGCTACACCTTGAGATGAAGGACAGAGTGGTGTGCAACTTACAGGCCTTACCTGTAAGGCAAATTGCATTGCGTTTCACCAGTAAAAGGTGGGTACAGGAGGAAGCGGCCCATTAAATTACCAACTAAAGAGATGTTGCTGAAGAAACAGAGGTGTGAGAGAGCAACCAAACCTCCCATCAGTTCCTGGTTTTCTGTTTGGGGAAAAGATGGCTGTGTGGAGCCTTGAGAGAGTCACGCAGCTTACAGTAAGCACTTCTGAAATCTTCTTATTCACTGCTCCTCAGAGCAGAGATGTGTGTGCTACACATGTCCTGTGTTATGTGCAAGTGTTATCTCGGATGCTATAGGGGCATTTTCCATGACTGAACCTCCAAAATGCCTGCTTGTAAGTGGGATCAGACCCAAGGGGGCAGGAGATGCAGCCTCTGCCCCAGGACAGCCCATGGAGAGTGCATGTGCCACCCCTTCACCAGCCCTGGAAATAGAGTGGGGTCATCCACTCTTTGTATTTGTTCTCTTCTGGGGATCCAAACCCTAGCACAGGTTCATGAGGTGGTGGGGCCATGGCATGGCTCAGTGAAGGCTTTGGGTGAGGTGTTGGGGGTGGGATGGAGCCATGTGGGGCTGCCTTCACCCCTAGGAGGTTTGGGACCCAGGGGTGCTCTGCCTTTCCCACACAACCTTCCTCTCCCCAACCCCTTCAGGAACTGCTCAGCTCGTTAGCATGGGGGAAGACTAATCAAGCACCAGCATCCCCTACTTCTACAGAAACAACCCCAAGCCCTAATTCAGATTCAGGGACTCAGCCTGGAGCTGTTTTTTCCACAAGAAGTTGCAGGCCTTGGGGCTGATGGATGCTGCAGGTGAGGGTGCTATGTGTGGGGTCTGGGCCCCACAGTCCCTGGGACTTCAGCAGAAGTTTCACCTCCTCAGGAGAAAAAAAGTTGTTTGGCTTTGTTTTTTCCAGTCTCTTCCCTTCTGCTTCCACTGTCAGATTTCTGCTGAAGGTTTCCCTTTCCATGAACGGATGTTTTTTCTGAAGAGAAATAGGTGGTACTGGAAAATTCCCAGTCAGCTTTATCCAGGACAATTGAAAACCTTTCCAGAGAGCCAGTCCTGGTGGCAGTGCAGCATGTGGTTAGAAAACCATCCTGCAAATGGCCTTGGGGACTGGAATAAACCTTCAGAAACAACCCAGGGGTGTTGCAGATACGGCAGCGGGAGAGCAGAGGGGAGGGAAATCCAAGGATGGGATGAGAGCAATGGTGCCTTGTGGGGCTCCCATCATCTGCTGGTGGAAACGGTGGCTCATGGTGGGCTTCTGGCTCAAGGTGGGATCAGGGAAAGCAGGGAAGGACAGTGGCTGAAGGGTGGCTTCCAGAGCTGGGAGTTAAGGCTCTAATCCCTCATATGAGAGCCTGTGTTGGCCATAAGATGGTGATGATGGGTTTGCATGATGGGACCTTAAGTTTGTAAGAAAAAAAAAAAAAAAAAAAAGAAAAAGAAATAGAAAAAACAAGAAATGACGTTATAAAATGGAAAGCTTAACTTACCACAGAAAATCCAACTGCTGGAGCACTCCCCTTCATCTTTTCCTTATTTAAAAATGCAAATAGGAATGGGAGCTGGCAGCCCACCCTCTCTGCAGGCACACTTACTGCTGTTTTTCATGGAGGCATCACACTTAACCTTGGGGCTTCCAAAAGCAGTCAGAACACTTGTGATAGAATTAGTAAAACTAATCTGGTTTTAAAATAAATCAATGCTTTAATAGTCAATGTGAATCAGGGCCTCATTTGATGCAGAATTTATTTTGATTTTTAAGCTAAAGTATCAGTGCTAAGTGTAAACTGTATATCAGAAGATATTTCATACGTGTAACTGACGTAAACATCTAATGTTTTAAATTGTTTTTTCCCCAAAATTGCAAGATTCTTTGTGTATTGTGCTTTTTCCAAATTCAGAATCCTGAAAATTTGTTCAGTCACGTTTGGTACATATTTAAGATCAAGATCCAAAAGCACTCACATGTCCTAACTGAAAATTCCTTTAACACTTAATTTTACACTCGTGAATCTTAAAAACCACCTAGCATCTATGCAGCTTTTTCACTGATTGATGAAAAAGTGATGGAACTTTTCTCACCCTTCTCAAGTTAAAATAAACATATAAAGCACTGATCTGGTTTTAATCACACCTCCCAGCAAGGATAAAAATCAAACTCACTTCTTGGCAAATACTGAGCACTGAAAATCAGCCTAAGAGTGAACTGAATACAGTCTTAAAATCAGCTCTGACAACTAAAATTTTCAGTCTTAGACCATATCATCTTTCAGACTATAGATGGTCTCGAAGTATATATTAATGTCAGCAGTGGGAAAGGGTAACATAAAGTCTGGATTCCTTTAATTACAGCCACATTGCAGGCAAAGGCAGGAGAAGTTAGGCCTCTGGTGTTACCTGCTCTATGTTATGGACTTGGGCATGTTTTAGCAGCACTACTTCAGTCTTAGAGCTTTGTAGAGTTATGTTAATTTTCACATCATGAGATCTATAGACCAGTATGTGCATAAATATAAATAAATTCACACACTTTCTATGGAGTGAGTATCTTTCACTCTTTTTTTTTTTTTGTATTCACTAAGCTGATTAATCTAGATTGAATCTGTTAATGCAAAAGATTTTTTTTTCTATTCACACACAGAAATCCCTGCAGAAAGGTTCTTGGCTAAAGTACAGTGTTCCTGGTCCAAGCTGGGAGGAAAGGAGGGAAAAGAGGACAGGGAGGAACATTTTCCCCTTTCCTCCTGCCATGGGTGAGTGTCCAGGGCCCACCCTGGGTTGCTCAAGGCTTTGAGTCAAGTTAGACTTCCTTGGCTTCAAACTTGGCAGGAGTGAGCCCAAATGCTGGATGGTAACTGGGATAAGTTAGCTGGGAAGGACTCTCTGAGTTTTTTCTCATTAAATCATTTTATACTGTCATTTTTGATAATTACACATTGGCATAGGGACCTCAGTCTTTCCCCAGATTCCAGGTGAAAATGCTTTACTACAACAGCCTTTTCCAGGCTTTTAAATATCTTCCTGCGAAACTTCCCAAAATCTTGGGTTTGCCTTGGGTTGTGGAATATAAACCAGTTTGAACACTAAAAGTCTTTTTTACTCAATTTTAAGAATAGCTAAAAGACAGATAATTAATTCCTTAAAGTTGTCTTTGCAATTGATGTATGAATGTTAGCAGATTAAACAAGCTTGTCTTGCTGTATTGGAAAGAGCTGCAGACAGCAGGCACGTAAATAGATTGAAAAGAAAAAAATGCTGGGAAATGCTTGCCTTGAAATTAATTAGGTGTTTAAATAGGAGGGGCTGATTTCTGTAAAACCAAGAGTGCTTTTTAATCTTCCAGAGTGGTTCAGAGTTTCAGTACCCAAGTGGAAGAAGTCCTAGAGGGCAGTTCTAACGTGCTGGTAAGCAAAGGACATGGACCAGTGAATTAGAAGGTAATATCTTTTTTAAAAATACAGAGACAGCTTCATTTCTGCAATGGAATCATTATTCAGCAGCAAAAGCACTTTGGCCCCATGTCTTGAGGAACATCCATGTTTTACTGTTATTGCAGTGTGTGTCATGTCCTGCAGTGTTACTGCACACTCAATATATCTTTTGGGCTTGTAGTTGGGATGTGTTTGTGTGGTATTGCATAGAATCATAGAATGGTTTGGGTTGGAAGGGACCAAATACTTAATTTCTTTACATTAAAATAATCACAGGCCAGATTTTCTTAAGGAGTGTCAGTATGTTTGGCTGCAATGGAGTCAATGGTACCAAACTCCTTTATACCAGCTACAGATCTGGTCCTGTGTGCCTAAAAATAGCCTAATGTGTGAAGGAAGCACCTACCCACTGAGGTGTTTTCAGACTTAATTCTGCAACTCTCCTCCTTGTTTGGGAAGGCTCTGCTGGGCTTCTGCTTTTCCACCTCCCTCATCTCCCAAAAATTTTTCACAAAAGTAAATTCCACTAGAGAGAGAAATATATATATTAATATATTAATTGCATATGTTAACAATACACATTTCTAGAAATTATGAAATACAAAAATAGCACCAACTTTGAGTTAATTCACACTTAGGTGTTCAGATAGCTCTCAGCCTTCATCCTCATGTTGCAAAAGGCACCCATGATGCACAATTGCTCTGTCATGCACACCATTGTTTCTAGTTGTTTGAGTGCTGCACATACTGGATGGGTTCATACAGCTGATGATGGCACACCAGAGAGTCCTTGCCCCCCACATGGATGGTCAAAATCAAAATGATCAGTTTTACAATTGGCTTAATGATGCATTTGTGGGAATGATGTTAGCCACAGACTGCAAGGGCTCCATCCTTTGGTGTGCTGGGGACCTAGAGCCAGTCCAAAAAGGTGTTTAAACTCGGGATCATATTTAATCACATGTGCAGAGATTTTGGTGGATCCTATGAAGTGCCTAATGCAGGGCAAGGTCCTTCTGCTCCTCTGGTGATGGATGTGGTCACACTGTCTTTTTCCATATGCTTGCTCCGTGGAAAACCACTGCACTTTCTGTTGTGCCTCTCCATGTTCTCTGTGATGTTTGTGTTTGTATGGTATCTACAAGGATATAGTAAGTATATATACTTACACTTATATATATATACAAGGATATATAAAATAAGGAATACTTAATTTTTAAAAAGAAAGATTGTGTGTAAGGGAAAAACCAACAACAACAACAAAACCACACCAACAAACAAACAAAAAACAAACAAACAAGCAAAATGTCCAACCCAAACCCGAGAAGCTGGAGGCTTAATAAATTAAGCTGTCCATGTGTGATAGAGAACAGAGGCAAAAACACAACCTTGCCTGTTCACCTGCAAACAAATAAGCCAGTTCCCATTTACTTCTAGGTGATTCACCACATCCCAAAGTCAATCAAAATGGATTAGTGCCAGCTTTTATCTGTTAATTACAAAGGGTGGCTTGTACTGATAGACATGTCTGTGCTCCAGAGCCCTAAAACTTTGGGAGGTGAGGCTTAGCCTTTAAATCTCCCTTTTCCCCATCTTCTGTCACATTCTGTTAGAGTGACAGTATGCAGGAGATATTTTATATGCTGTCTCCTTAGCACAAGAGAGAGAAAGGCCACAGTCATCACTAACATCTTATTCATCAAATAATATTCAGTGTTAAAATACTGTAGTTAAGAAATTACTCTGCTGATGTGAAGCCTGTAGGGGTGTAAAATCTCCTCAGAAACTTGTCCCTGATAATGGTCTGCAAATGGGAGGTGGAAAATCTGTTTGGATTGTCCCAGATGGAAGGATAAAGTCCAAAATATTTAGATGTGCAATTGAAGCCTTGCTCCTCTTCAGGGGAGAAAATGGGCCTCAGGAAAGAGTTAGGTGCTTTTGTACTGGTTTCTGTGTGAAACAAACCTTTCAGGGGAAACAATGCTAATAGAGTCATCGCTTTGGCACATGAGCCCTGCTGGAAAGAAAGTCTGCTAATCCCCTCTATAGTCTCTTTATTTGTACCCTTAGGCTGTGCATAAACTGGCCAAGTACAAGAACAAAAGCTGACTACAAATATCTCCTGTGACTGTTGTTCTCATGAGCTTTTATCCCCTTTATTAAAGATCAGGCTAAGAACAACCTCTGTTAAGGACAATTTTCTGCAAAGAAATGTGATTATCATGCTGATTTAGGTGAAACTTGGCCCCGTGGCTTGCTTCTCCTTCTGCCCATTTTTCTTACTGTGAGTTTTGGTGGTGATGCCATCAACCAGGCTGGAGGAATGTCCCCACCCCACCAACCCTGTCCCTGCTCAGGGAGAAAACCCGAGGGCAGCTTGGCTCACACATGCACCAAAGTCAGTATCAACCTAGGAGTACAGTTTATCTTTTTAGCCATCACTCTAAGATATTTGGCAATACAATTTTTACAATAAAAAGGAAAAAAAATTATAGTGGAATGTGTGTTTTTGTGTCATCTTAGAGGTGGGATCTTCTAGAGAAGCACAAGACATGGGACAGTTCACCAGATTGCTGGTGTCTTTTCTTGTGTTTTTTACAATCGTTTTAGAAATTAATGTATTTGGTATTTCATTTGTTTCTTTAATGTATCTGAAGCTCATGAAGAATGAATATGTTTTCTGCAATTTTTATTTAATAAAAATCAAAACCCACACTGATGTCCTGTTTCACCAGGACTGAGTGGAGATGTCCCTTCTTGACCTGGAATGCAGCACAGAGCAGGTTCCTTTGTATCAGTCAGGTCCAAAGAGGAAAATAATTTCGAAGATGCAAATGCACCACCCACTGAGAAGATGCTTTGGAAATGTAGAATGCAAACAATTCCAGTAGCTTTGTTGGAGAAAAAGAAAGGGGTGTTGGTGGGTGTTCATCATATTTTGCTGTACTGAACACAAAATTTTCTTTTGGAAAGCAGCTTGTCTGCATCAAGAGAACCTGTAGTGTATCTTATGCTTCTGCAGTTAAAATTGTTAAAAATATCTGATTAGACTTACCTGTAACAGTTTTACAAACTGTACACAAAAGTAATGTTTCAGTTCACAGTTTAGAAGTATGCTGCTGAGAGATCCCACCAGTGTGGGGCAAAGAAGAGCTGCCCTGATGCCACTTGGAACAATATCTACAAAGCGCAAGTAAGTTGGTCCTCTTTCTTTACAAAACAAGTGGAAACAAAAAGCAAGAGGAGAAAGGAATTTTTTTAATTTTTTTTCCCTGGGAATTCAACTTTAATTCAAGAGGGATTGCTGGAAAATGGAAGTGGTCTTCCTAAGCCAGCTGTTTGCCAGTGTTAGCATCTCTTTGAGAAGCCACTTCTGAGAACAAGCCTCACTCCTTCACAGGTCCTTCAGTGTCCTCCTGTCCAAGCCTCGGTGATGTTCGTGTGTCTCAGGGGTTTGAATTTGTCCCCCTTTCACTTACTTTCTGGCCTTGGCTCTGCATTTTGGAGATGTGCACTCACAAGTTAAGACATCAGGTATTACTCACTCCCATTCTAGCACAGGCAGGGCTTAATATTAATCTTTGTTTACTAAATAATAATAGTTAATCTAATGTCTGTTAAATTTAATACTGATAAATCGAGCACTTTCTTAATGTATGTTCACATTCTCTGTCTTATTCTACCTCACGTGTGCTGTACAAATGTTATGCATTGGCTTTTTAAACACACAAAGGAGGAAAAAAAAAACATTTGCAAACCAAGTTGCTTTTCTGTGAAGTAACAGAGCTGTGAGAGCTGCATGTCATCCCATGCAAGGCCGAGGGTGACTTAGGTGGTGTAATATGTCATTGCTCTTGACAGAGCAGGTCTGATCCCTCAGCTTTTGTCTGTGTTCTCCCTGTCTCCTCACACTGGTTCTGCTGCTCATTGATCCAGGATAAAACTGAGTAGGTAAAAATGGGGGAAAATTTCTGCCGGATGGGTGAGTTGCATGGTCTGAGGAACACTGCGCAGAAGTACGTGGTGCAGATTGATGGAGAGGGGAAACAAGGATCTCTTTGTAGCACAGATCTGTTAGACCCACTCACCTGCCTCTTCCTCTCCCTATGCAGGACATGGGTTCACAAGCATTTAAAGCAACCCAAGTGGGTGCTGCTGTCCTCCCCTGCTGTGCCCTGCCATGATGCCCTGCTATTGCTGTGCACCAGCAATTGTGTCCATCAGGCCCTTCAATGAGCTGGTTCAGTGTGCTAGACTGGCAGAAGAATATTCAGTATTTGTACTGTTTTAGTTCAGTCTCTCCTAGTGTTTCATCCTGAGCTAGCTCTCCAGGATGTCAAATGAACACGAGTGAAAGTGGAGGAAAGCTTCTTCCAGAACACAGGAGGTGGTAGAACACTGGCAGATAGTTGAAATTATGGACTGCACATCTACAAAATATCTGTTTTCTGCCTTTCTGTTTCCACTTTGTTTGGATGAATTCAGGTGACAGTTCTATTTAATGTCTGACTAATTGTTCAGCTGTAAAAGCCATATACTGGACCTAACACTGATACCTGGTTTGCAAAACTCTCTTCATACCTACAGGATGCTGAGAGAAGCCTACAAGAAGAACAGATGTAAAGAACAAAGGCACATCAATAATTTTAATAAGATCATACACAGACATGAAAAACAAAGCCTGAATCACCAATTCATGTTCAGTTTTCAAAAATGTCCCCAGCTGCTCCAATTAATTTGATGAGTTACAAAAATTAGCAAATAACTTACCTTAGACTCTGAGAAGGCTAAACCAGGTTGTAAGAAATGGATGAACCTGTATTTCCAGACCCATCCATATGTCAAGCACTGCAGTGAGAAAAAGTTCCAGCACTGTTCCCATGTGTACTATAGATCATACTTTAACTGCTTGCTACTTTGGGAATCCCTCTCCTAATAAAGTCCCTGTACATGATGGACTTTGTAGTGCAGGTGATACCTGGGTGAGCTATGCACACCTTCTATGTGCCCATGACTGCTAAAGGCAGTTGGAGAACTAGAGCAGCCATTGTCTTTGATTTAGAGAGCAAAACCTGTTTTCATTACCTGGTTTCAAGTCCTGAGGACAGCCCAAATCCTCCAGCACTGGAGCTTTCAATAAGACATTGTTTGTTCTGCTGTGCTGTCAATAAGATGTCATTACTTTAGCTGCAAGATAAGAAAGGATTTGTTAATGGTTCCTCTTGGGGAATGGAGACATTTTTTTCCCCTTATAGATCACTGGGGGAAAAATAATATGAGAGCAGGCTGACAAGAAAGTCAGTTAATTTTATTTTTTGTATCTATGCCTCCCAGTTAACTTAAAGTTATGAAGAGCACAAAAGCAGACTTTTTCTTTTATTTGTAGATATGAATGAAAACAGTGACATAATATGCAATGTGCATACTGTAAATATCTTTTTAAAAGAAAAAAAAAAGATACTTTAGCTTCCCCTTAAAAGAAAACTGCTGCAAGCTGTAACAGATCTATAACCTATAGCTAATCTGGAAGCACTTTATGAGGGTCAGAGCGGTTTTTGCCTTTCTCAGTTTTAACTAATTAGTTACTAATTAACAGCAGATATGGCAAGAATTTTTCAGCTCCAGCTTTAGCACAGCTGTAAGGTGAGGGCTGCGAGGCTGAGGATGCAGCTGCTCTTGCCCTCTCTCCATGACCTCTGCCTCTAGTTGAAACCTCCTGCACATAGAATCATATCATCAAAACAGTTGGAAAGGACCTCCAAGGTTATCCAGTCTTGATGTCACTAACTGAAATAAGTACAAGTCCTTCAGCACCTTAACCACTGAATCATCTCCCGCAGCACCTCATCTACCTGGTTTTTTAATACCCCCAGGGATGGTACCTACACAGCCCTGCCTGGTATCTCCTCTGCCCCAGCTGCATGGCATGCTTCTGCAGGCTGCAAACACAAAAATCCCTGCTCATCCCGGGGCTTTCAGGGACCAGGTGACATATTGGGCAACCTCAAAAACAACCATGCTGTCTTCTTTGCAAAACCACCCAGAAGACAACGCTTGAGGGCTTGATCCTGCCAATTTGTAGCTGCCTCTACAATCTTCTATGTAGTTAAAGTTATGAGCACCCAGAGAGCCTGTCTGGACTTGAAAAATTCATTTGGCTGCAGGTGAAGCTGAGCTCAAGGTACAATAGCTGCCCCTGAATGGGGATATTCAGAGGATCCAGACCAGGTGCCAAGACCAACCCTTGCCTGTCTGCAAGCTGTGTGCAGGACTCATAAAGGCACATCCTGGCAGGTCAGCTGGATAACCAGCTCAGGCAGGCAGGGAAATCCCTTTTTTTTTAACACTTACTAGGCAATCATGGGATGAGATGCACTTTTGGTTGCATTTTGGTAGATTTCTTGCCCAGCTGCTGGGCTGCCTCTACCACTGCCTGGCCCCCTGCTTGCCACACTGTGTGACCCTCAGGCAGTCTGGCCATGCCAGCACAGCCACCCGTGCCCCCACATTCCCTGCCCCATGCACAGTTACACAAACAGCTGTGGCAGAAGGCAGCCTCTGGAGCTGGAGGTGGGAGGAGCACCCCTGCCTCTGTATGCTGGCATGGACACTGAAATACTGAAATATTTTCATGGGAGAAGCAACCTTAGCCCCTGGCTCACCTCTTGGTAGCCAGGCTGCTCTCAGCTCTGTAAAAACCAGGGATCTGACAAAACCCAAAGTGCCACTGACTCCACGGTGGAGAGGATATATCTTGAGGGCTTAATGCCATGTTGGGGGTATAGTAACTCTTACCACTGGTCTGTGCTCTGGAAAGCAAAGAACCCACAATGACCTTGCCACAAAGCCCTACATCTAATTCTGTTTGCTCGGGGCAGTCAAACCAGTTTAGAAAGTGACTGCATGAATGAGCACAATGTGGCTGTAACAGGAGCCAAGTTGCTGGGAGCCAAAGGGGGTCCCAGAGTGTGGGGAGGTGACAGCCAGAGGTGGCTGTGGTCCCAGCATGGCTTATTTAGCTACTTGTTGTATGACATCTGCCCAGAAGCAGAGAAATTATATTAGAGGCTTGCATGGATACTACTTGAGTATCTAAAAAAATAAAATATCTCTTTTTGTGTTCATACTATCAGGGTGGATTGCAATTCCACTTGTGTGGCACAGTTTAGAGAATTCCCCTATAGACTCCCTTTCCTTAAACTTTCCTGGAAATAATTTGTTACTATTACCAAGCTACTAAGATACATTATTTTCTTACGAGGAAAATACTGCACCAAGCCATGCAGAGGTTTTTTTATGGTTAACTATTTACATATATTTTTAGCATTTTTTGTACCTGTTACTGATCCATGGTTGACGTCCATATAAATGTGAATAAAAATAAAGCTTGCAGCCACCAGCACTACTCCCCTGTATAAGGAATGCAGCCTTATTTAGTAGATTGGAAATGACAGAGGAGGCCATACCAGAGAAAAATCTAAAATTGGTGTGATATTTCTGCTAAACTTTCTGATGATGTGCAGGTGGAGTGTGGTGTACCAGGCAGAGCAGAGCTCAGCTTGTGTTCATCTGGCACAAACCAGTGCATTTCATCCATTCTGTGACAGAGTTAAAACTAAGCACTGAGCACCAGAAATAATACACTACATTGGCTATCTGTTTATTAAGTAGAAAGAAACTAAATCCTGTTCTCTGTCAGGTTTTAAATCAGTCAATCAAAAAAACCCCCACTGTCCTCATACTGATTTGGCCTATGATGATGCTATATCTTTCTGCTTGTAGGAAAATAAACCCTCTTATGCTTCCTCATGAAGTTGCTTTTGCTATCCCTCTGATAAAGCCAAATGGATGCAACAGTGGCAGAAGAGCTTGGGTACTGGCATCTGCACAGCATGCAGCTCTTAGTCAGCAGAGAACAGCTTGGAAGTGTTTTCCACTGATTCCACACCTATCATGAAGCTACTTTAAACAAATCTTGGGAATCCCTAAGGGGAAAAACTCAACACACCTCAATGCAAAGAAGTTTAGAATTGCTCTCTACTTTTCCTGTTCTGTATATCTTAGTAATCCTTGAAGTGGAGAGGAAGAGTCAGAGCAGAAACAGATGAGAACTGGATGGATGGATGGATGGATGGATGGATGGATGAATGACAAGGAGAGACAGAGAGAGTGGACACCCAAAGGTGGGAGCATCACAGACTTGATCCAGATGAAGAAATAAATGTTGACTCTGAAACGTAACACAGGGTTTGTCATGACAGGAGTGAAAAGGTGTAAAGACCTAAACTGTTCATTTGTATGAGAGCATAATTGTCCTTGTCAACAACTGGTGTTGAATGGAATGACTTCCATCTAGAGGATGCAGAAAAAGACAGGAGATAAATTTCAGTACTAGTAACAGTGTAATGGAAAAAGACTGAAAAAGAGGAGGAATATGGAAATTAGACAGTGATGATATTCTAAGAATTTAAATGTGCATTTGGCAGCAGCATTTGTTTTTCCTTCATGGAAAAACAAGCAATGATAATCAACATCAGATGTATTGTTATTTAAAATAGACTTTATTTAATGACAATAAATATAAAGAAATCTTAATATTCAGAAACTAAGAGCAAACATTCTTAGAAAAAATACAGAAAATACATTCTTACATTCCAAATTTTATCAACATACACAGAGTTTAAAACAGAGGTGATGGTCTGTAATTTATGGTGCTTGTTAAGGCAATGAAATGGTCACTGGTCCAACTTAACTTAAACAAATCTGTACAAAGTAAGAGTCTGGCCTGCATATAAAGTGTAAAAAAAGACTAAAACTGATTCATAGTTTGAAACAAATGTTAATTGTCCCTTCAAGCAGATCTTTAAATACTATTAAGATAACCAAGCCTAAAAAAATAAAGTTATTTAAAAATACTTGTATGTTGGCAACAGCCCCCTCCCCCCCAGCATTTTTTTCGGATGCCTGTGTACAAGCAAAACACATTTCAGCTGTCGGAGGTAGAGGCTACAGAAATTGCACTGCTTAATAAATCCAACTATTAAAATGTGATTATTAGGCACTCTGTGGGTTTTCCTCTTCTTTCTCATTCAGAACCATGCTGTGAGTAACACAGTGCAAACTGAACTGAACTCCTGATAAAATGACTTCTGAAATTAAATGTTACAGCTACACTGGCAAGGAGGTTGGCACTTGAGAAGGAAATCACTGGAGCAAAAGCTGATGTTGACTCCCTGATGCCCACACAGTACTCCCTTGCTCTCTTCAGCTTAGCTCTGGTTTTAGCTCTCTGGACTAAGGGGCTGCCCGAGAACATTAAGTGCATCAAGTGTGTATCCAAATCCTGCTTTCTGGTTCACTTCAAACCAAGAGAAATTCGGCCCATTTGCCTTGAGACCAGTCTGTGATGGGGAGCATCCCAGGAAGCAGGGAGGAGTGGAGGGCTGGTTTCAAAAGCACACTCCGGATCTGAACAGACATGGAAATGTAGAAACACACCCAGATGAGGCTGTGTTACGTGAAGAGGACAAGGCACGGGTGTAAAAGCTTTGCTGCTGTAGCATGTTTTTTCAAGTCATTATATTGAAAGCAGGAATATAAACTCCTGACACTAAGGGATCAACTGCCCCTTTAAGAAACTCCACCAACTCCACCACAACGATGTAAAAAAGGGGAAACTGAGTGAGGCCACAGGAACCAAAAAAAGAGAAGACAACCAGGCACTCCTGAAAATCAGCCTTAAGCTCTGCCACTGCTCACAGTGTGGCCCCAGGCAAAGCCCTGAATTCCTTTGTCTCCACTATTTACTTCTCAAAGTGGGCAATAAATACTGCCTTAAGATCAAATAACTACCTGAAATGGTCCATTTTGTGATGCTTTCCCCCCCCTTTTATCACAGGATGCCTCCTTGCCTGCCCCAGGCCTCCCAACACCACACCTGAAAGGATGTTTAAGGCACATTTGGCACTGACCTCACTGAAGGGTGTATGAAAATGGCATCTCAGCTGAATACAAATGCAGATGGGGAAGAACCAGTTCAAAGCTAAAATGTTCAAGTCTCCAGGTCTCCAAGAAGCTGACTGGCCTTCTAACCATTTTGCACAGGGAAGTCCTGAGAACTTCACTAATGCTGTTCCATTAAACAGCTTTTTGGACAAAAATTTGTTTTAAAATTTTGTTTGGTATACTGTGAAGTGACACGATCAGAGGCAATGGACACAACCTGAAGCACAGGAGGTTCCCTATGAACATCAAGAAACACTTTGTCACTTTTGCACCGACACAGGTTGCTCTGGAGTTTGGCTGGCACAGGAGCTTGTGAAATCTCCATCCTTGGAGATATTCCAGTCATCTGGAGATGATCCTGGGCAGCATGTTCTAGGTGGCCCTGCTTGAGCAGCGGGGCTGGACCAGGTGACTTCCAGAGGTCCCTTCCAAACCCAACCATACCATGATCCAGGAAGAAGTTCAAATCAGTATTGAGTAGATACCTTTTTGACAAGATACTCTGTCTTGTTTAGAAACTTCTGAGAGTTTATCCATCTACCCAATTTATATTTGCATCCTAGGAAATTAAAGACTTTTCATGATTCTACTGAAAGCAAAGCTGAAATGGCAAAGGCTAGAATTCCTTGTGCAATGAAGTGATGTTGGTTAGCTTTTTGGACAACAGAAGCACTGGTTCTATCCCTATTCTAGTTGAATGTCATCTACTGTTATAGTCTACCTTGTATTTCTGTCCTCAATATTTCTTTTCTTTTCTTTTCATGTGGTGCCCATACAACGTTTTGTGGGCATTATAACAAAGAAGTTTCAGTCTTTCAGGGTCAGAAATGCAAATAGTTCTCTGGAACCTCTGAGATGCTTTCTTTCATCTTTCCTTGATTTTTTAATCAAGATCTTCTTTCAAGCTCTTCCATGCAAACATGCTAAGTCTTGCAGATCGAAAGCTTGTGTATCATCACTGCTGAAAGGAATCCCCTCATGTGCTACTTCTGGTTTAAGTGTTGCTGTTGCAGAGGATACTTGAGGTACACAGCAGTCAGTATTTGGAAGTTTAGCTACAAAATTCAGACGTTAGATTCCTTCTGATTATTAATGGAATAAAATACATTTTAGAAATGCTACTTAGTTTCTGCAAATATTTTAACTGCAATTAACTTCTTAATACCTAAAAAGCTAAATGAACAATGTGCTTAAAAATTCTTCATACCTATTACAATTAAGAGTACAAACACAACAGTAATCATCTGTTTTACAGAGTACAGGAATGCTTCTGCCTTTTTAACAAGATTTTGCTTTTCAGAATTTGCAGAAATTGGTCCACTTAAACTATTAAAAAAGAAAGCAAGTTAATAATCTGGAATATCACTGCTGCAGATACAAGGCTGAGGTCCACATGAAACATGTTTAATCTGGAATTCCCAAACTCCCAGTCTGCAACTGGAGCCAATCTAGCTGAGCAGACCTGCAACCTAACCTGAAGGTGACTGGCAGTTCTAGCACATGCATCCACACCTCTAACATAATTCCTAGTTATTTGAAAGTTCAAGACATGGCTAAGGCATATTAAATGGCTTATTACAATCTCCAGTTTCAACAGTTTCATGGTCTTGTCAGAATGCACTTTATCTCTCAATACTGAATCACAACAGGTCCAGCTGCACATTCTTCCTATGTTGAAAGCTATCAGGGAAGAACATGGTGGCTCTGGTGTGGGAGAAATGCAAGAGACAGACCTCCAAAAACACTGATTTAGTACATTAAAAGACTTTTCACACTCATGACTGTTACAGGTAGGAGACCTTCAAGGCACCTTCAAGGCTTTGGGCATTCAGAGCAGAATGGTCAAATGACCTCATGAAAGCACATTGACTGGAGAAGGGTAAAATACCAGAGTTTTCTACTCAGAGTGCTGTAAAGTCAGTTTGTATGCATTGATTTCAAAGGCAATTCTGTTTACACAGAGATTGATGAACAGGATGGGCTTACAGCCCTGCTGCTTTTTGTGATCCAAGTCCATGATTAATTGAAATATTTTGTTATCCATTTAAGTCTCAGTATGCATACCTAATTCAATGTAGCACACAACAGCGCTTAGGATGTCAATTCCAATGGCTTAAAAACATGATTTTGAGTCATATCTTCTTTCTCTTTCCTCCATGTTTTGGCTTTTCCTCTTCATTTTCTAGCTGGGGTTTGCATTAGCACGTAATCAAAACTCCATCAGAGGATTTGATGGTATTCTGAAAACAAATCTTACTTCTTCTTAAGGTTTTACTCAGGTCAAGCAGGAGATCTAATAGCTGATGCGTAAATAAAGTGGAAAGCACTCTCTATATTTGAGAATTAATCTGCAACATCTTAGGAAGATAAATGATCTTTATCTTCATGTGTTAAAAAAATATGTCCCACTAAAGCTGTTTAAAAGTTGGTAACTCTTATCTGAGTCACAGTGGTTGCATTTGTCCAAAGGATATAGGTAAACAAGCAGGTAGCAGTTGCAACAAACAGTGTTGAGTAAAGGGAAGTAATCAAAAGTGTTTGATTAGCTATTGGTAATATCTGGACAGGTATTAGTTGGCTAAGTACTGTTATTCCGTATAAAAAACCACTTATTCAGCTTTAGGTCGGAAAGTACTGTCTACTCCTTTGATAATTTTATCGGCTATTTTTCCCATATTTTTTTTCACAACTTTGAGATTGTTCTCATGCAACAGTTTCTGTGTTAGGTACTTCTCTCGTTGGACCTTGCTCTTAGTCTTTTGTGATACATCCGGAATTGCATATGAGATAATAAACTTCACGAAGTATATGACATGCTGGGAAAGGTGAAAATGAAAAAAAATGTCAGTCCAGCTGAACAGGACATTATTATTATTATTAATTATTATTATTATTATTTTAACAACAATAAAAATTTAAATGTCACATTATCTCTTAAAGACTCAGCTGGTTCTCTACCAGTATCTCTGCCAGTGCAACATTATTTTAAAAAGCAGGTATGACTAATGAATAGCATTGTCTGATAAACAGAATTTCTAATCATGATTTCAACAAGGGCTTCTCTGTCTGCTTTGGGGGAAATCTGGTGCCCAGTGTTACCCCCCTGCATGGAAATATTGGTTACTTTCTTTTAAAATTGTTCTAGGTTTGTTCAAATGAACCTGGGGCAATGGACTTTTCTTTGCTATGGGGATACTGATTTAAACCACTGCATGTTTCTGGTGACTTCAGCAGTCCCTGGATCAGGCCCTAAGTATGTTTTGTAATGTAATACCTAATAATGTAATACCTGATATTCCTCTCCCTTCATCTTGGAGGGAATCCCATCTTTTGTAAACCCAAATTGGACCTGCAGAGGAAGCAGCTTTTTTATGCTCATCCAGAGACTCACCTCTTGCTGCTGACTGTCTTCATACACTTCACTCTGCTAGTGGATAGCTATTATCTATGTGTATTCATGAGGCTGACTGCAAACTTCCTCTGAGTATATGTAAAATTATTTTTGGCTTAACTGTCCCTTCTATTTTTGATACTAAAAATAACTTTACAGTTCCTGGGAGAAGACACTGCAAACATGTGGGGCCATCCTTTGCTGTTGTGAGAGACTTCAGAGACTTCTTTTCCTAATGGTGCTACATCTCCCAGGCTTTTTCTCATGCTAGCTGTGCCTGGTCAGAATGTCTTTGAAGCAGTTTCTGCATGGAGGGAAGAGAAGAAAGTAATACTCGAAATTCTGTCCTCCTACCTCCATGACAATGATGAAAGCCAGCTTGGCTGCAATGACATGCCAGTAGTATATGTTATGCTCATACTGCTGCTGGTGACCAGGAGGGTAGCGGAGATCCCGATACCTGAAAGGAAAGTAGGAGAGTCAGGAATTTGTTTCAGGCACCTCTGCAGTTAGGCACTGTGGCCAGAGGATGGAGCAAGACATGTCCCTGCTTAATGCATCCTTTTTTTTTTTTTTTTTTTTTCCTGACACTGAATCAAGTACTATAAAAAGTGATTTTTTTCTGTAAGACTATGAATTTTGAGAAATACAAACAGTTTTTTCTGAGTAGCACAAGCTTTGGGGGTGAATATTTCCACTCAGCTCTGCCACTCAAAATATACTGCTTTTTACTACGTTTTAACATCTCTTATTGGATATTGCTAACTGAATTAGGCTATTTAGATATTTAAAAAAAAGTATTTATTTTTCTTATTGGAAAAGAATGGTTATTCAACACTTGCCTGCATGTCGTTTGGTTCCCAAACCAAGGAGAAAATGGCTTGCTTGCATTCTTGAAGTCTGATATATTGAAGACAGAAAGTGTACTGTTTATATACCCTTTCATAGTGTGAGTGCTGTGGCTCCCGTAAGGAGGGACTGAAAAGGACCAGTAATAAACCAGACGAGGAATCATGTCAGATGTAAATGCAATTATCATAGCCTGCATTTCAGAAAAAGAAGACAAAAAAGCAGAGTAGCATTTAAGCAATAAGCCTTAATACGTATGGCTTTGCCATAAACTTAGTATTGCAAAAGTTACAGTATGAGCTAAAAATAGAAAATATGTTCTTTTCCAGTGGCTCCCTCTGTAAATGAGCATGTAGTCACTCATGGGCATAAAACAAACTCTTTCTGGAATGTGCACTCTGTATGGGTTTTTAATTATGGTAACTCTGCTGGATGCCTTAAAGAAGTTACGCTATAATACTCTTCTTCCCTCATGAACATGCAGTGGAGGTCAGCAGTCAAATTCACCTTAATGTGCTCTAAGGAAACCTTCAGCAAACGTGCTTGCTATCAGATGTACATACGAGATGCTTAAAGAAATTCTGCCTAATGAAACTCTTGGAAACAACAGAAGAGTCCTTCAATAATAGAAAATTAAATTTCACCAGGAAGCCTGAGGTTTGAGTAAAAGAATTAAATAAACTATATATATCTAGCTGATCCATCTCTGAGCCTGGAAACATCCCACTCTTTCTGAGGTGCTAGCCAGCCTAAATTCATCTTGGCAATTGTTGCCTCATAAGTTTCAGTGTCAGTACATGTGGAAACTGCTCTTGATGCCAAGGTAATTATTCTAGTAGCAGCTGCATAATGCTGGTTTACATATGACGTGACCATTTGTTTTTATCTTGCTCCCCAGAGAGTCCCTGCCATGCTCAGCCCACTAGGAACAAACTGGGCAGGAAATTGGATCCGTGGGTTTGTTGTGGGAAGTCTTTTCTAAACTCATGAACTTCCCAAAACATCCTGTTATGGAGGACAGGTTAACTATCTTTAATCCAATCTCCTCTGCTACTGCAAAGTCAAAAGACTTTCCACTGGCAAGATGTGCACTGAGTGCTCAGCAAGAGGCTGCTTGAGCAGCTCATGATGATCTGTGAGGAGTGAGGGGCTGGGGCTAAAAGAGAAGTTTTCTGTCCCACAGCAGGGGAAAAAATGCTTGACAACATGGGTGGAAAGAACCAGGGCAGACATGGAAGGGAAAGGTGTGAAGCAGGGATCTAAGGGCATCAAAGAGAACAGGTGTAGGCAAAAATACATAAAAGGGGCAGAATAAATGCTGTAGTAAAGGTGTGAGACAGAAGAAATGGCAAAGCTAAGCAGTAATAGGTATCAAAGGAGCATAAGGCCTGGTTAATATCTGTATTTTATTCCCCTTCATGTCACCCTGCAACTAATGCAGTCTCTATTTCCTTGTTTTCATGAGATGGGGTAAGACCTGTCCACCTTTCTGTAGCATTCCTAGCAAGAGAACCCCAGCCTGAGGAGGTTTTGTAACAGCTGTAAAAAAAGGGAAGGGGAGAGAGGAGAAAGGGGAGAAAATAAAAATACAGACACCTCTTCTACAGTTCCTTAAACAACAGTTTGGTGGCAGTGCTAGCTAGAACAACCACTGCCCCTCCTGCCTCTGCCCCTAGCAGACAGTCACACATCCATGAAGCTGTGCAGCAGATCAAGACCATGGCACTGATCCAGCAGAGAATCCTGGTTGGATCCACTCCCTGATCATGTGTTTGCCAAAGTGCTGGTGCCAGCACAACAAAAGAGACAGTTACAAGGGGGAAAGGGAGGGAAGGGAAAGGGCAAGGAGCTGAAAAGGGTGAAAGACCCACCCCACTTCAAGTAATACCACTGCCAAATATTGAACACTACCCTAATGTGAGTTGGCTTACTCTGAAGTACTCTTTAGTTAAGACAAAGGCTGCAGAAAAAAGACTTGAAATACTGGTCCAAAATCTGTATTTGATTCTCCAGAATATTGTTACAATTCAGTTCAGAGAAAGCTAATTTAGTTGATGAGAAAGAAAAGGGAGATATACTAAGGCTAAAATAAACTTGTTTAAAATTTTCAAAGATATGAATTTTTTTTGTACCACACTCCGGCTAAAATCAAACGTAGTTGGCATGCACTTTTAAAAACTGTTTTTAAGCATTCCATGGCAGTGCAGTGATGTTAAAATTATGTGTTTTTTTATATTTACACACAGAGTAGGTGTTTCTGGCTGAAAAGATATATACTATGTCTTGCAGTTGCAAGGAGAAGACCTTACACCTAAATCACTCTGTTTTTAACCAAAGTACAAGTACAGAAATTTTTAGTTAAATATAATTTTTGTTCATTAGCTTATCCAGTCAGATCATAAATGAACAAACAGCAACTGAACAGTAAGGCAAAAAAAATCTCATCTTCATTTGGACCAAATGAGCTTGGTGCTGCTTCTGTGTATCATTTAGAAAGATGCTGGAATATGGTATTTACACAACTTGGTATTTGCTATTATTGATTTTTTTCTGCAAGGCCTCAGGTCTCTCATCATCCTAAATCTGAATCCCATCCCATTCTCCTCCCTCTCTCAGAATGATCTCCAGATGTGCTCCAGAGAGCTGCAAGAACAGAAATACGAAAGCTAATCCTACAGCATCATCTCAAAGGAAATACTTTTTTTCCTCCAGAATTATGGGCTGCATTTCAGAGTATTGCACTGAAGAACTACAAACAAACAGTACATTCTCTACTTCTCAAACTTTACTGCACACAGTTTTCCATTTGTACCATAACTAATTAAAATCAGTCTTCAAATCAACAACAGATGCTTTGGTATCGTGCAACAGCAAGTTCAGAGAGGCAAGCTGCAGAACTGATAGTTTTGTGCAAGAGCTGCTCACAAGCTACTAGCAGTTGTTCCAAAGGTAATGCATGAAGGAGATGATGATACACTACCCAAGTCTAATGAGCTGTAATGTGTTATTCAGAAGAGAAGAAAGAGTTTCTGTGCACTGTGGAAAAATGAAGGAAGAGACAGCAAAGGAAAGACTGATGGCTTGGGTTAGATCCTGGGTGTCAAACAAGAAAAAACATACTAAAGGAAGGAAACAGCTTCTAGCATTTCAGCTACTATATGGCTTTAGAGCCCATACTTCAACAGAAAGAAATGCTGATCTCTTAGAGGTCCCTACAACACTTGCAGCAGGGCCTTTTGGACACGGCAGTCTCTGGTGCTGTGCCCCTTGCATGCCAATAGCCCCCCCGATGCTGGTGGCAAATGCACAAGAGCCACCCTGACACTAACGTGGGAAAGTTAACTCCAAAAAGGATGATGATATAAGAAACATGCCTGCAGTTAACAGTCACATGAACACTGAGACTGAGTGCAACAGAGGGTAAAACCAAGCTGTCACTATACTTTTGCACAACAAGGACTTCACATTTTCAGCAATGTCTTGAGTAGTATAGCACATACATATATATTTTTTTTCACACTGGAGTGAAAAAAGGTTGCAAAACTCCAATTAGCCTCAGATGCATTGTAGTTTAGCTATAGACACCTAAAACAAGTCATCATATAACAGGCCTTTCTGAAGACTCTAGCAGCTCTAATTAAAATTCCTAGTCTTTAGCTAGAATATTTTAGAGGGTAGCCATAATCTGTTTCCAAAACATCTGGGAAGTAACTGAGAGTCTGTTTCACAGGGGGTGAAGTCTTAAGAGACTGATGCTCATAATTCATTTAGGATCATTTAACCTTCAGTAGTTGTTGGCCCAGTACTTACATTGGTGGCCACTGCCAGAATGGCTATGCCCTGCATGATGGGCTGCCAGGCGCCGATGTCCTGTGCCTTCTGGGGAACCATGCGCCTGAACTGGGTCGTCAGCTTCCACGCATCCAACCGGATTTCCAGCATGTTGTTCATCAGAGCCAGAAGAGGAGCCAGGGGAAACGAGGCCACAAACAGAGTCACAAAACCAAACTGTATCACTGTCAAAGGGAGAGGTTACATACGTTGATGGGACTTTCACTGATGGGAGGAAGCATATCTGAGCACACATATACTTTATGTACTCCATCTGGGGGGGAGAGAGAGAGAAGAGTAGCTGTGTTCCTAGCAAATCATATGTATGAGAAGGTAGGAGCACAACAGTACTGAAAAAAGCTGTTTGGTGGAGGGACACAGAAATGCTGCAAGTCACAATACACCAAGAGGAACTATTCAGGGTATTTAAACTCCGTTTCTTCCCTATGTCTTCATCATGAAGACTTGGAAATCTAATGACTATCTGTCTCAGTGCTGTGCTGGAAAGCCCAAACTAACAATTGTCTTATTGGTGTCTGGGTGTTGCCAGAGGCACGCTGGCAATGCTGTGATAAAATGGATGGTGGCAACAACCAGAGATCTGCCAGCACCCAAGAAAGCAGTGACAAGTACTGGTGACTGCAGATCCCTGGCAGAGCAGCCTGAGACAGGGCTCAGCTGTACAACACAGAAGAGGAGGCTCAGGGGAGACCTCATTGCTGTCTACAACTACCTGAAAGGAGGCTGTAGCGAGGTGGGAGTTGGACTCTTTTCACAGATGACCTTCAACAAGACAAGAGGACACAGTCTTAAATTGTGCCAGGGGAGATTTAGGTTGGATATTAGAAAGAATTTCTTCACGGAGAGGGTGATTAGGCAATGGAATGGACTGCCGGGTGAGGTGGTGGATTCTCCGTCCCTGGAGACATTTAAAAAAAGACTGGATGTGGCACTCAGGGCCATGGTCTAGCAACTGCTCCGGTGGGTCAAGGGTTGGACTAGATGATCTCTGAGGTCCCTTCCAACCCGGCTAATTCTATGATTCTATGAACACCAGAACGTGGCAGTGGTCTGCCTTCTGGATGCACTTTGCAGAGGATGGGGCAAAGAAGCAGCAGTTTTCCTCTTTGTAGAACCACATGCTGTTTCCTAGCTATAAACTGGATTGAGGAATAGTTTCTCAAGAAAAGCTTGCAAAACAATCTACAATGGCTCATCAGAACTTCCCTTGGGAAGCATTCATGTCTCCTCAGTCTATAAACATATCAAGAACTGCTTGCATGAAGATTTTTTTTTTTTTTTAAAGCCTGGTTGTATCCAGCAGTGATAGTGAATCCAAACTGAACTGCCACTTACCCATTTCAAGATACTCATAAAACAGTCCAAGCTTTCCAATGGGCTGCAGGTGGTAGTCATGTTCCCAGCGTGGAACAACTTTTTCCGATCTAGCAGCTGCACAGTATCTTCCGATCAGATTCTTAACCCAACTGTCAGCCAGGAAGAAAAAGACCACTAACATTGGTAAAATAACCTAAAAGGTTCAGCAAAGTGAAAAAAAAAAAGACATTTGTGCTGCTATAGCTCTGAGCAGTGGATTTAATTATTCTTGAATTACTGGAAATTTCCTTCAAACATGAGTATAATCTCCTGTTGCCTTATCCTGAAAGCAGGTATTTACAACCATAAATAAGAGTGTAAAAGGGCAATACATCAGAATCATAGTGATTTATACTTATGTTGTACAGGTGAGTGACCGCATAAAATTCAAGGTAACAAAAAAACAAGTTAAAAGTAGGACTGTGGTTTTACATACTAATTCCTTCTGACCACAAAACTCATAGAATCATAGAATGGTTGAAACTGTGGCTGGAATGGCTGGAAGGCACCTTTTCTTTTATTTTCAGAGGACATCTCCTGTGTTTCAGTTTGTGCCCATTGCTTCTGCTCCTGTCACTGGGCATCTCTGAGATTGGTCTGCCTCCCTCTTCTTTACTCTCACCCTTCAGGTATTTGTACATGTTGTTGAGATGTCCCTGAGCCATCTCCTCTCCAGGCTGAACAGTCCCAGCTCTCAGCCTCTCCTCATATATGAAGTGCTCTAGTCCTGTAATTATGCTTGTGACCCTTTGCTGGACTCTTTCCAGTATGTCCATGTCTCTGTTTACTGGGAGGCCCAGCAACTGGACACAGCACTCCAGGTGTGTCCTCACCAGTGATGAGTAGAGGGGGGGAATCATCTCCCTTTATCTGCTGGCAACACTGCTCCTAATGCAGCCAGTGGCACCACCAGCCTCCTTTGCTACAAGAGAACTCTGCTGGCTGATGCTGAACTTCATGTCCACCAGGAATCCCACATCTTTTCCATCTGGGTGGTCACCAGCACATACTGGTGTACGGGGTTGTTCCTCCTCAGGTGCAGACTTTCCACTTCCCCTTGCTGAATTCCATGAGGTTCTTGCCAGCCCATTTCTCCAGCCTGTCAAGGTCCCTCTGGGTGGCAGGACAGCCCTCTGATTGATCAATTTGGTGTCATCAGCAAATCTGCTGAGAGTGCACTGTTTCCTCATTCAGATCATTAATGCAGATGCAGTGACCCCCCGGGTTTCACCGCTAGTCACTGGCCTCCAACTCCACTTCATGATTCTGATCACCACCCTTTGGGCCTGGCTACTCAGCACGTTTTCAGTCCACCTCCCTCTGCTCATCCAGCCCACACTTCAACAGCTTCTCTAGGAGCCTTTTAAGGAAGGCAGTGTCAGCAGCATTACTAAAGCCCAGGTAGACAATATCCACTGCTCCCCCCTCATCTACTGAGGCAATAATTTCATCATAGAAGAGTAGCAGGTTGGTCAACCATGACTTCCCCATGGTCAATCTATGGCTACTCCTGATGGCTTTCTTGTCCTTCATGTGCCTGCTAAGGTTTTCCAGGGTTAGCTGGAAAGGTAGGAGCACAACAGTACTGAAAAAAGTTGAGGCTAGCTGTTCCTTTACTTTCCCAGGGATCATGGTGAAGCTGATCTCATCTGAAAGGCTTGCATGAGTATTTAAGAAAACTGATGAATTGGCTGTAGTAATTTTCAGCAGCCAAAGAACCTCATTAAAAAAGAGGGAAGTGGGGTGAACATCTTTCAACAGAGAAAAAAGGAAATGATTCTCTTTATACTTGCAGACATGCAGAATGAGAGAAGAGTTAAGAACTAGACCCAGAAGTGATACTCTGCTTTTCAGCACCTAAATGTTACTTGTCACCCTTAAAAGTTAATTCAAAATTCTAATCAGATGAATATATTTGCTGTCCAAAGCAGGAGGAATCAGTTGCCTATGGCTGGAGCAGACATCTGCAGGCATGATCAGTCTAAGGACCCTTCCTCAGGCAAAAGAAGATGCTGAAAAGAAGGATGGGTCTACAGGTCCAGCATCTATGCAACACTGAGGTCTGGAGGAACAGATCTCAACAGAGCACTCGAGTCTCAACTCTACACAGTATTTATGACACGTTTTGAAGTGGGGTCACTTTGAAGCAAAGGAGCACAATTCATGGGCTTGGAAGCACTACAAGTAGAGGGAGTACAATACAGTGGAATGGTGCTTATGGCATCCAGGAGAGCATAACCACCTTTCATGGGCATAAAACAAAGAACAAATCTGGGAGTGGGAACAGAGCCCTGGATAGTATCTTAACCTAAATTAAATGGAGGGCGTTGCTCTGTTTATTGGTTTTATGTTTTGCTTCTTGATACATTTGGTTTTGTTTATTGTTTACACTAAAACATGACCTTGCAGAAACCTGCCCCACTAAAAAAGAATGTATAGGTACTGTGAATGTCAATTGTGACTCTAAAACTATGAGTTAAATTAATTTATACATGAATTTTAAAAGCCCAATATATAAAACCAAATCATTCCACTCAATATTAATCAACAGTATTTAATTTAATATTTTCTGAGCTTCTCTTGCCTCAGTTCTAAGAATCCAACCTGAAACACATTGAGACTGATTTACAGAGGAAGAAAGCATTTCTGATTACAATGAAAAATCAGTCAGAACGAGGGAGACAGGAGCTCAGAGCTACCAGACTGAAAATATCTAAACTGTCTAAAAAGGCCCCAAAAGGCTAGTCATATTCTTTTAGACTACAGTAAGTGCCTATCAAATTTAGTGACCAAATACCTGAAGGTATCAAGCAAAAGCAGTATTTTTGAAATATGAAAAAGTAGATTACTTAATTGTTTGAACTTACGGAACTAGCACTTCTTGAATGTTGTTCCAGATTGCTTTACCTCCTACTATGATGGCAAGCTGGGTTGTGAGTTCAAGGAGACATCCTCCTGGATCACACTGAAGGTTGGGAGTCACAGGAAAAAATATTGAACTTGGGTAACTTTTCAGGCAAGAATGAAGCATTTAGAACAATACATTTCTTTTTTATTATGACATTTCTTAAAGCAATGCAAGAAGACAATTTAGGCAAAGCTTTCCAGTAATGTATGCAAAAAACAATTCCAGGCCACATATGGTCATATGTGGTATGTTGATAGGAGACTAGTGAAAGAGTGAGGTACCAGGTGAAGTTATGCAGCTTTGTACTGTGCTGTCACCAGCTGGGGATGAATAGGAATGTTTCAACTGATGCTCTCCCCTTCCTCTCTGTGCTGATACATGGGTTGCTGGACCATGTGTAAATAACCTTATCTGGGTACAAGTAATACATTTCTAAGCCCAGCTGGTCTCGTGTTACATTAATTTATGCTCGGAGTTACTAAGGAGCCAATTGTCTTGGGAGGCAGTCACTTCTTGAACCCTCATATTTAATATGTACAACCATGTTACACACTCCTAACTGCAGCAGAATACCTGGACCAGTGGTTCCTGCTGTTTAAAAAAGAACAAAAGAACACTGTCATACATCCTTACCTCTTCATTGCGATACTTTCCTAGCCAATAGACTGGATTTCCAGGATGACCTACAAATTTACCCTTGAAGAAGGCTATATAGAAGCATGAAGAATAGTAGTTGACAAACTGGAACAAGAACATCTTTGTTGTTAGACTGTTTTCATAATCGGTCTGTGTCCTTGGAAGCTCTGCAATTGAAAAAAAAAAAAAAAAAGAGAAACTAAAAAAAGAGAAAACTTACAAGTAACCTACAAGCTCCTTCAGAGCCTCAGCTGGAGAAGTCTGTGTATGCCTTGTATTTCTTAATATGACTGAAAGCATTATACATTAGATTGTACATAACCCCCATGAATGCTGTAATTATTACGCTAATTCTAAAACTATATGAGTTGTAAAAAAGGAAAGTCCTTGTTCCCTGACAATAAAGAGAAGCAAAAATTCTGGTAACTCAGGATACAAAAAAAAGCACCCAAATCCAGCACACTCAGGAAAGATACAAATGTAACACTTTGAACTGATGAAATAGTATTAAATGAAACTATATTAAAACTGCACTACTTCACACATCTAAAGTAAAATAGCTACTTTAATGTTGATGGCCTGGATATAAAGAATAATAATATTTATGACTGTTTATCTATTTAATAACATGAGAATGGTATCTAGCATTGGAACAGTGACCTTATTTCATTTATTTACAAGAAAATAGCTGTTCTCCTTATAAACAAAAGCTAATGTAATTGAATGTGTTATGCGTTACTGATCTGTTTTCATAAAGGTTGGTTATTATAGTAATTTGCTTTGTCTGTTTCACAAGCATAAAACTGTAAACAATTTATCTCTCATGCTGTTTTCAGGCATGAGCAGAATATTCCTTTGCTATTGAGAAGATCTGTATTTGAAAATTTCTAGGTGGCATCAGTAGGAAAATTCTGAAATACGGTTCAGGTGTTGATTTATCTGAGCTCTTATTATACGCATACATGCTATTTTTTTTCTTGTGATTTTACTCCGAGTTTCTATCTGAGGTACAGCAGCAGCATACCAAAGTCAGTAATCAGGATTGCCACTTTTTCATAGATGATGTTGAGAACCATAATGACTATAAAGCTGATGAGTGAAGCAGTTACTGAAGTGGCTGTCTGTGGAGTCAGGTACTTGCGGATCGCCTCCGTTCCACTGATGTGCTGTGACAATGTTGAAGAAAACACCAGGAAAACCGAGAGTCTGTACACAATGATTCCAATAACTGAAGCAATAATCAAAAGAATCTGCCAAGGGAATGCAAGAAAGATGTTAATGTTGCACCACTGGCTTTAGGAAGAAGTGAGTTTGAAATGCTTTTTACAATGGGCAAAAGGAAACCAATTGTCTGCCTGTCATTCCATTGCAAGAGAATGATCAAAAAAAGATGGAAGGCAATAAACATAGAATACATAAAGGAAGCCTATTTCTCATGCAGCAAAGTCAGTCTGCAGGAAAGAAAAGAGATGGTCTATTTTAGGACTAATAACAAGGTTCATACCAAGGAGAGCGAAGATGATGAGTAATCAAATCTTATGCCTCGAGGAATGTGATGGAAGAAATCTTCTTAACATAGAATGGCAAAATGTACCAGCAAATCTGCATTGATTATGGAGAGGACTGTACCTACTCTTTCACATGATAATATTACAGAGTACAGACCCCTCAAAGGAATGGCCAAATTTTAAGACAAGGCACATCACCTGGAGGAGCTGTAATAATGATCCATGCAGCCCACCTTGCTTGCCATCTCCTCTCTTTCTGCTTCTCCTCCTGCTTTCATTTCTTGATAGTTCTCTTTCTATTACTGACACTGAGGTCCACAGAGCTCTCAATCTTTTTTCACCATCTCTGCAAACTGTCATGAACCCACCTACCTTGCACATCATAAGAGTGCAGTAACACACATGACAACCCCACACCATGTCTCTTCCCTTCAACCTGAAGCCCTGCTTCTTCAAACCCAACAGCAAGCCAGAATTTTTTCCTTTGTGCTTCAGATGTGTCAAGGGCTGAGGGTCTCCTGGGCTGTCAGCCACCCCCCTGTCTCCTGTATGTCTCCTGTCACCTAGCGTGAGGTCTTTTCCAGCTGCTGTTTGTGCTACAGGAAAGAAGGACATGCAGCAACACTAAACCACTCAACTTTTCCAGGCAACCTCTCTGGGCATGCTCACCATGTTTTGTGGGTGACTGGACTGCTTTCAAGTTTTAGTCATAATTAAAGCAGCAGTTCTGGAAGATTAGAAAGTGCCCAGCTTTGCTCTGTTGAATGAAACAAAAAAACTGAAAGAGGTCCAAGATTGTGGGACACGATATTGAAGCAGACAGCTGGAATGAAACTGGCAGGGAAGAGAGCATATTAACCAGACTTTTCCTTATTCCTCCCCTTCCCCCAGAAGCAAAGACATTTGTCTTAAAATAATAAGGGAAAAACCAACAGACCACATTTACAAGTGTAACTCATAAGCTATAGCTGCAGGATATTTTGCTACATATTTTCTATTCTATGCTAATGAATATTTGGTGACTTCATGTGGGTCCACACCTTAGGAGCTTGGTTTATGAATCAGATGGAAATCCAACTGAACCTGTTCCATTGTTACTTTTTGTTCAGTTCAGGGGGATCTTTCTTCAGAAACTTACTAGAGAAGTGAATTAATGAAGTGAAAGAATAAGAAGAGAACTTTACCCAGAAGAAGACTGCACTTGTACAGAAAGTCATCCGTATGCACTTCCCACAGGCAGTGTATGGCACATGTTCTTCTTGCTGTTAAAAAAAATTTAGAAACAGATCAAGGACGCACCCAGTCTTTTCTTCAGATTTTTTTTTTGTGTGCTCCAATTAAACACATTATGATATTGAGGGCTGAAAAAAAGAAGCTGGTAGCTTTGTTTCCTTCCCTGCTTTGTAATCTTGGAAACTCACATTTTTTTCATTATTTCAAAAGTCTTGCCTGACTAGAGGTGCCTTTTTTTCCTGCCCATTCTAATATGAAAATGACTTTCGTAGAGGCTGAGTGTCCTCAGCTATTACTGACTTCAGCTACAGCAGAGCCCACAGTCCTTTTAAATGGACCCATCTTTCTTGGCTGATAATGGCATCCAAGCTCATTGCCTTTCAAACCTAATCTGCTAAAATTAGCAGGCACTAGAATTTTCATCCCTGATCTCTGTGTTTCTCAATTCATCCCACAGGAACAAGGGGATGGCTTTCTCAAGGAAAATGCCTGCCTCAAGATGGTGGTGTGAAAATTCACGGAATCTTTATGGGATCTCTGAGGATCAAGATAATTATGTTTTAGCATATTTTTCACCCTTTGAACTTTCTAGTTGTGACTTTATACACTGAAGGTGGTATAGGTTTATAAGCTTTTAAGCAGAATCTGGGTTATTTTTGTGGCACAAGGTATAAAAAAGATCTATATAGAAAAAGATTTATATAGAATAGTTTCAGCTATGGCAGTTTATTTTGAAACTTTTCAAGTGCCCTCTAATAAACGTTAGTATAATGTGGATGGATGTGAAAGCAATGCAAATGATAAATGCCAGAGTAATATATTGACAGTGATTAATAAAAAGTGAAGCTGAGCTGGAGTGAGTTACAGAAGCTAAAGCTTCTAAAAAATGTATAATAAATAGAGATCTAAACTAAGATCCTCATAAATATGAATCCCATTTCATTGAAATGGGGATTAACCTTTCTGCTGTTTGCTGTTATTTGTTGTTATTTGTCTTTATAATTGCATCCACATGCACTTAGCAACAATACCTATTTATACATGTTTCATACAGAAACATCTTTGGTTAAAAAGCCAGTCTTGCCAAAATAAGGTAACATATTTCCCTCTATTTGACCCTTTTTTCCTGAGGCATTCTTAGGCAAGGATAGCAAATGCTCTGTGAACTTCACCTCTGGCAGCAACACTGAACCATTCTGTGGGGGATACTCGGTCTCCTAAGGTGGGCACAATGCCTACTTCTGTTTATTTATGACAGACAGACCTCAGCAGTGCAAGCTCCTAAAGAGGCAGCTACTTTAAGGTGTCTACAGTTAGATATAAACTCCCTCTCACACATCTGCTCTTTATAAGTTCACTATTTCCAGGCCATCTTATCAGCTCTCCTTGAAGCACTGCTGACACGTACAGCTCCAGTCCAGATGAATCTGTGTCCTCTCACATGTCTACTGCAGTAGTCAGCATGAGTTATCAAAATATTCCCTTACCTGTGTGATTTCATTCATTACTACATGAGTGCATTGAGCTTCGTATTCTGGGCGAACTTGTTCTTCTTGTTCCAAATACTCAACTGTGTCCCACTCATACTCCAGCTCAGCCTGACGTCGCTTCCAAAACTCCAAAAACAAAGTAACTATCCAGAAGATAAAGAAAATGTGCAATACCATCTGAGTGTTGGACACTGCTTGACCCCCTGAGCAATAACATGTGGCTCAGGTTTCCATACAGTTTTTCACAGACATAGAATAAAACACTTACTGGCAAGTGCAATGCTAAAAATAACTAGAGCTACTCCTTTATGCAATTTTTGCTTTGGATATATAGGTACTTTAATAGGAGAAACCTGAGGTAAAGGGTGTTGTAAACACATGGTAAAAAAATACAGATAAATTAATTTGCTTTCTGCCTAAGGCTAGAATACGAGCACGTTGGATTTCAAATTGCAGGCTGCTTTTGAAAAATTTTACCATGGGATGCATAAGAAAGCAAGTTGATTGGATAGGTGAACACAAAATGCTGGATATTGCAGGACTTCTAGAAAAGCACTAGGAAAGATGATGTTCACTCAGCCTCCAATTTTTGTGTGGACAAATCAACTTGCAGACTACAAGAATCAGTGATGGTTCAGGTGGAGTGGCTGAAACACAGCTGTCTGTCTCCCTCTGCTATCATGAATCTGAAGGGGCTGCAGTTCTTTTTGCATGGGCTGGAGCTTAGAACCTCTCTGGGCTGGGTCAGCAATCTGCCTGGACTGTGCTTCTACAACTGGAAGTGCTGGGGGACCTGGTACACAGAAGCTGTGCTGGTTAGACATCAGTCCAGCCAAACTCATTCCCTTGACCTGAGACACGATGCAGGTAGATCTGTCAGCAGAGGCAAAGCCAGGCCCAGCTGAGAGGGCTGGGAAGAGCTCTGGACCACAGTCCCCAGTGCATTGGGATGCTTTATTACTGAAGAAGGTGCATGCTCAGACTAAATGAGTGGTGTGGATCTGCATCACTGCCTCCAGGAGGAGTTAGGATTCCATCACTGCACTCATTATTGCCATTGTTTGGGAGTAATTAAACTGAAAATTTGGCTGTTTTGTTTGGGTTTTGGTTTTGATTTTGTTTTTTTTTCAAATTAGTTTGAAAGAAAAACTTGTTCTGAATGATGAAAGTTACAGTTACAAGTCTAAATATTAGAGATTATTTCCAGAATCAGGTGTGGTAAATAATCCCCAAACTGAAGCATTTTAAATTTATAAATCTCCAGAGGCTGGGCTGTGAGATGACCTTTGCATCTGCACCCAGGAAAACCCACAGGTTTTCCCCCCTCTTTCCCTGATTATCCAGGTGCCTCTTTCACTTCATTACTTCATGTTTAGAAGCACAAAGACCATTCCAAGCAGTGGGCCAGGGGATCACAGCTGCCTTCTCCTGCAGAGCAAGGAGCAAGATGAGTCTTTCACGAGCCTCGAACTGCTGCCCAACTCAAATCATGGGAAGCTACAGGACACACTGATCTGCTCCAGCTGCAAATCCAGCTGCTGCTGGGGAGTCCAGAAGCTGAGGGCCTCTTTCTGTGATAGCCCTTGTGCTAACAGTGACAGAAGGGCACGTTATCTGAGGCAAGCTCTCTCAGCTCCAGTATAAAGAAACTTCTGCTGGCTAAAACAAGCCAACAGCCAAGTTGTGTCTGAGAGCACAGTTTTTTTTTCAACACTGGACATAAATGATGCTTCAGAATCAGATCTGAGTGCTAGTTCCACATCACATTGGTAATTTGTGGTGTCTCCTTTCACATGTCCCTTAACACAGCCATTCAACATGCCCCAGGCATTCTGCCTCTCAAGTCCTTTTGCAAGGACTGCTAAGAAATGCCTCAGTTGGAACACACTTTTTTGTTTAAGTCATCCTGTTCAGGGAGGGGATCCAGAGATGACAGCAAGTGAAGCAGGAGCTGCTTTTCCAGGAGTTTTGCCAATCTGGTCAAGCCATCATGGCAGAAGTGGCAGAAATGTTGGTCCCGAGCATTAATACATTGAGAGCTGATTCCTGAGGCCAGATTCCCTGCTGTTTTATAGTGCTTTGAGATCTTTGGAGGCAATACACTAAAGAAAAATTTTTGCAATTATTAAAAGTGTATTAGTGATAATGATGCAATGTCATACCTGAGTGTATGATATTATTTTAATTGTTTTGGACCAGGAGGCCTAGAAAAGTACTAGAGCAAGATGAAAATTACAGCTGGAATTGCACCAGGACCATGGGTCATTTGGATTCTGCACAATTTTGACTGAATTTCTGTAAAACAATTCACTCCTTTATATAGTGGACTTGTGATAAGAATAGTAATAGGCTTTGCAGCCATCACTATAACCATGCAGCTCAACTTTTTAATTATTATTCTTGGAACCATTCTTCAAAACAGGAAACACAATTCTAATTAAAAAGCAAACTGCAAATAAATTAACTATTCAGATGACACCAGAAGATTCCATTAGTATCAGACTTCTGCTTTTCTTTTGAGACTTTGCTGCTGGCATTTTGATCTTAGCGTATATTTTGAAAGAAATACTATTTTAGAATTGAAATGCTTCATCTTATAGTTCTTTAAAGCAGAAGCTATTTTGAAGCACTTTAGGTCATTATAGGAAAACAGAAATACAATGTATGTTACGAAGAATATAAATTATGTATTTTTGTCAGCCTCCATACGAATTCAAACTGTTACAAGAGTTATTTTCTCTGTATATAGTACCCTGTATATATATCTATCATATCTCTTATTTTGGTAATTTCTGGATAAGACAGAGCAATGAAAGACAGTTGACACAGTTGCCAATATGAACAAATTAAATAATTTCCTTGACTAATCCCTTGTATACAGCACCAAGTGTTTTCACTCATAGGAAACATCCTGGTTTCAGATACATTTTCTCTGCTAAAATATAAATCTACTATTTGTAGCTTCTATACTTTTTACCATCAGTTTCTTAAATAGCGACAGGAGGAAAAAAATCCTGGGAAATACAATAAGTGACTATTTTTCAGATGCTTTGCACAGTCACACAGCAGTTAATAGGCACAGGCAGCTCCAAAAATCCTTTGGGAAAACCCCAGCTCCTCTGCCAGATACACTTAAGCATGTGGCTGGTTCCTGCTGGATGAACATGAGGCAGCTCTAATCACTTCTCTTGGACTTCTCTCCAAGTCTAATGAAACAAAACAGACATTGAAACGAACTTTTAGGTTCTACAGTTTTTTTCCTTTTCCTGTGATGCTAAAAAGAGATCCTGTGAATGTCTATCTTCTATGGAACCACCTAATAGTGATTTTCTGAGTGCTAGAAAATAAAGTAGTTGCAAATTTATCCATGTTTTCTTGGCTGATGCTGAAGGCTTGGACAAATTTAGATGACAAACCACAGTTGTTGAAATCAGCTTACCCCATATTCCCATAAATACTGCAAACACCAGTGTTCCAAAGCTATCAAATATGCAGAGTTTCTGGAAAAAATTATAAAGAAAAAAAGGCTTAAAATATAAGTGACCATTTTTTTTTCTCCAACACTGACCCAGAACAGAAGCTGCTTACTGAACATGTTGGTTTTTAGCCTTTATGTAGTTTAATAAACAATCTTTATTGATAGTGTTTCCTCAGTTTCTGCCAATGTAAATTAAGGAAACCAAATGCAAAGCCCAGAATTAAGAATATAAGCCAAATATGCAGCAAGAGGATAGTAAAATGGTGCACTTCTAAACTTCATTCCATCTCTTGCATAGGAAGAGGAAAAACAATGCTTTTGGTCGGGGAACTCTGTATTCAGTTAATGTATTTTTAACAGACACATCTGGTTCTCATGAGTGGGATGGCAACAAATGAAGCTGGTTAGCAAAAACACATTCTGATGAGATACCTCTGTGGTGACAATTTGCCTTTTCTTTCCATCATAGCCTTTTCCCTCTATTCTTAATTCTCTCACCCTTTAAGTGTGCTGAAGCAACCCATTAAAGATGGGCAAAATATTTTAATGTATGAACAGGTGAAAAATTCAGTTTTGGGAATGACAGAATCTATGGAAAGAAATGAGAAAAGGCTAACATTAGGCTAGTGAGACAAGCTGGTGGAGAAAGACAAGTTCCCCTAGTGAGGACCTCAGAGCAAGAGTCTGTCTGTGTCATGGCTAACAGGACACGGCTGTGACACAGCTTCTGTCACAGTCCACATCAGCCTTTCCTTGTACCCATCTACTCCTTGACATCATGGGTCAAATTCAAGGCAACGATACAGATAAATTTGTTGGTGAGGGAAGGGACAGAATTTACAAATATCAAAACATACTTTAAACATTTCCTTAGCAAAGTTGATTCAGAGCTACTGAATCAAGATTCTAGTAACTGAACATGGGCTTTCTTTCCCCCCCCCGGTCCCAAAGGAAGAAGAAACTTAAAATGAAACCAAATGGTTTATTTTTTTAATTAAACCACTGAGTTATCTCCATTTCTAAAAAAAAAAAAAAAAAAGCAAACAATTTTTTTTCAACTCAACTCAAAGTGGTGGAATTGTTTTTACTTTTCAAAAATGTAGTCGCTGTATCAAATAATCAAAATTATTTGCAGAGTTCTAGCAAACTAATTCTGCAGAACATTAGTGGAGGAACAACATTATTTTATATGTCGTACTAGTGAAAATGCAATGAAAGTTCAGTAGCATGTCTACAAGCTGTAAATGTAGTTACCTTGGATGATTCACAAGTGATGGTGAGGTTCCAGTAGGTACACACTTTATCACACTGAGGGCACATTATGATATTACCTCCTATGCTGGGATCACATACTTCTTGACTAAAAAAAAAACCCAGTCAGTCACTCACCCATACTAAATTCTTTAGTCCTTTTTCACGTATAAAAAAAGAGAAATGAGAAATACTAGTTATCTGCTCCCAAGAATTCCTGCCCCCTGCCTCCCTGCTATACCCCAGCCCTCACCCTATCAACACATCCCCATTTGTATTCTTTGTCCTCATCTCAAAAATGGATGAACATAATTTCCACCCCTTGTACATGGTGGTAATGGTTACATTAAAAAAACCCCACAAATCTTCAAAGATCTCAGGCATGTCAGCAGGAAACCCACTTTTGCATGGTCAGGTGGGCTACCTGAGGGAGAAGTCTGAGGGAGAAAGAAGAAGAACACTGCCTACCAGAAAAAGGAAGAGCTACAGAACCACACTGGTGACCTAGACCATGGGAGGAAGATGAGCCACTTAACTAAATGATTATACTAGATAATATATACTATATATAATATACTATATGTAATATATAACACACTAGATAATATATACTATATAAGACTAGATGGGTGTAAACTGGCCACAGGAGTGGAGCTCTGGAACAGCCCTTTGGCATGTTTTGTAAAGATGGACACCCTTCCTGAAGGGGATGTACAGTGTGATGGCCTGCAGAGGATTTGACACAATGAGCCAGGAAAAAAACACCTGGGTCATTCTGCCATGGTTGAATTTTGCCATGTTCTGATGAGGGGATCTGGGTCACCACTGCCTCTCCTCCCAGCATATCCTGGGCAGCTGAAGCCCCCTGTGCTGTTGCTCTTCCTCCAGCCTCTCAAACTGGAGGAAAGAAATGTTCAGGTTTTTATCAGTCTTTAAAGACTACTACAGTGAAAATGATGTTCTATGGCATTTTATCTTGACTTCTGACTGGCACTCTTTTCTATGCATTTCTGCTCTAGGTCTGGTAAACTTAATGCAAATCAGATAAAAAATGATGAAATAACAAACCCTCAGATACCTCTTGCTGCAATGGCCCATGGACACCCATTACTCTCCTAGCTCACATTTTATGTTGTTGCCTTCAAATCCACAACCACTGCTGTTTCCAAACCCTTTCATTTTGCCTTTTTTATTATATAGTGTCTTGCAAACCCTACACAGTCCCCCTCTGTAGGGCACTAATCAAAACTGCATGTAATATTAAAACAGGTACCTCCATGTGCAGTTGTCCTTTGTCAGGCATCCATACAGAAAACAGCCAACTCCTACAACTGCAGCTATGATCAGCATATTAGTGTAAAAGCCCAGCCAAGCAAAGTAGATTCCAATTTTCTCTCCATAGTATTTCCTGTGGAAGGGAAAGTTGATTTTTTGTTGTGTGTGTGAAACGAAGGTAAATCCACATTTGTATTTCAAATGTCTCATGATTTCTAACATTTTGTGCCAACTCATATTGTCATATTCCTCTGGTTTAACTTTGGGATTACAGAAGTATTACAGCTCGGTATTTATATCACTATGATCTCTTTTATGCTTTTATAAGAGCATAAGAAAGGGGGGAAATAGAAAAAAAGACAGAAAGATCACATTTTGCAAAGAAAATTTTAAAATAGTTGCCTTGTTTTACCATGAAATGGTACTCAAAAAATGCTCTCAAGCATGTATGTGTATGTACCCGCCCTGGGCCTCTTTGCTAGTCCTAAACCCAGACCTGTTATGTAAATTCCCAGTTCCCTCCATGTTAGTCCATCCCCAGTCACACCAACCTGATGAAATCCAGGGGCTGCAGTTTGAAGATATTTTTAGGATGAGCCCATTCTCTGTAAAGAAGGTATCGTTCACTTGGGCAGTTAGGATCAGTTGACAAGTGCCTGAAACTTGACTGCAAAGGAGAAAGAGCATTGAAAAGAAGATACCACTAATCTAACACACATATGTTGAAACTAATATATATATGCAATATATATCACATATATAGTATGCTATAATGTAGTGTATATATATAATATACTAAAATATAATACATATATATCAAAACTTGAATTTTAGGTTAGACATTGAGATTTTGGTTAGACATTAGGAAGAAATTCTTTCCTGTGAGGATGGTGAGACACTGGCACAGGTTGCCCAGGGAAGCTGTGGCTGCCCCCTCTCTGGCAGTGTTCAAGTGTTGGATGGGGCCTTGAGCAACCTGGTCTGGTGGGAGGTGTCCTTGCCCATGCAGGGGGGTTGGAACTGGATGATCTATAAGGTCCTTTCCAAACGTTGCCATTCTATGGTATCAGCTCTGCAGATGCCATGCCATGAATCCCAGAGCCTGGAAAAGCCTTTTTGCCCAGTCTTACTGCAACCCAGGGAAAAGAGCAGGAAGGCAGCTCTGGGACATCACCAGGATTCAGGACAGAATGTTGTCAGAACAACACCAAATGCCAAAGCCAACGTTTTACATATGTGAGCTGAAAAAAACAGACACTCATCATGAACCTACATCTAAGGACATGCCAGAGTCTTGGCACTCAGGAATAGAAAACAGAAAAGGATTCATTCTAACTAGGCAAAAGAACTGAATTTAAATGAATTTTAAGTAGTTCTTACATGGTAACATGCTTTGCTTTAAAAGAATATTGTGGTGGAATGAAGGCTGGAAAGTGTGAGGGATAAATCGAAGCCTTCTAGACTCTGTTTTAAACTTTAAAGAGAGTTCACATGGAGATAATCCTTGTGGTTTTTACTAGGCTATTTGAAAACCTATTTCAATAAAGTTTATCTTATCTGATTGAGGGATTTTTCCATTCTGTATCTATGATGCAAGAAGAGAAGTGACATTTGTAGAGATCTATGGGCTAGTTTTGATTTTCAGAGTAGCTGTGATATATAATCCAAACAGCTGAATCAGTTGCCATTCCCAACCTTCCATGTTCTCAGCATCTTCTCAACAGAACACACTTCAGACACAGAACCGTGGCTTGGACAAAGAGAAGGTATAAAGATGCAGGTATATAATAGATATAGTGCAGAAAACAACCCTTCAGTTTTTGCTTATTGTATCTCATTTGCAGTCTCTCGTGGAGTTTTTACTTAGTCAAATACTCTGAATTTTTTTTCCCCTCCATTTTCTTTCTCTGTGCTATCATAGCCTTTGTATGCAAAACAACTTTCAGAATGACTTGCTTCTTTAAATTATAGGCTTTAAAAATTTTCAGAAGTGTAGGCATAAAATCTGGATTTCTTATTACTGCAAGATGAAATTCAATGCAGTTAAGCTTTCCTACACATGACTAGCATCACCTGTGAGGTGTCAGATGGCCAAAAACCTGAGTTTCCTTGCACGTATGTCACTATGTTTGGGAACTATGGGAGTGTTTCTTACTGTCTGAGCCTGTCACACAACCTTAGAGGAGATTTTTATTCTGCAAATTTATTTTAAAAAGTCGTATTTAAGACGCATTTTAATACTGAAAAATTGAATACTAAAAAAAGGGACAATGTTAAAATTGATTTAGAACTGATGATACCATCTGTCATGAGAACTATCACTCACACCTGGCACTTTACTGAACTGCACATCCCAGTGAATACAAGGTTCACACCTGCTAAATAAAGTATATTGGTTTTCATTTATGGAGATACATTTTTAACCAACAGTGCTCTGGAAGAAAATCTCCTTAGCCAAACTATGTCCTATTCTACTATGTGGATGTAATAACCAGTCAAGCGGCAAAACCAATCAATAGCACTGGTATCTTCTGAGATAAACCCCACAGATAAAGTTCAGACTCTATTTTGAGATATATTTTATCTACAAGTCCTGGACTTACATCATGAAGAGGAAACGCCGCTTTGTAGATTCCAGTGTCCAGTAATTTGTTAATGCCAAACTTTTTCACATTGTTTTTGATTGCATATTCCACACGGGAAAGGATAAAATGAACCTGAAATTCATAAAAATATTTTTGTGTCTCTTGCAACCTGAAAGTAATCAAACACATCTATTCTTGTTTCAGCACTTACCTGAGTTAGGAAAGAGCACGCAGTGAAGACAAAATTAATGCAAAATTAATGGCATAGAGTATATGAACCATGCAATTGTCCCCTTTAAATTCAGGTTGAACAGAAACGGGAAAAATGTAAGGAATACTTTCATTCTGGATTGCCCAGGCTATTTCATAAACAACTACTAAATTGACTACTGCATCCCCAGTATTTCTCATTGTTCAGAATGCTTTCATGAAGGTAATTGCACTGATTTGATTACAGGAATCTTTTCTAAGATTAAATACTAGAAAGACTTCACGGACTTACAATTCGGCTTCTGGTTGCAGGATTGAAGAATGTGTCTTTGTCTTGAATATAAAAGTTGGACAAATGTTCCTTTTGAAAAGGGGCACTGAAAAACTCTTGCTCAGGTTTGATGATATTTTCATCCACTCTGAAGAGCCTACTAAACCAGTTGAAAGCTGAGTCTCGAGTTTTCAGGTCATTGGGCTGCAGAGGCAATTTGATGTGCATCACCTCAGCATATGTGCACAGCACTTCCCAAGGTGCATGCACTTTCACAAAAATAAGCTTTTCATCCAAAACCTAAAATGAAAGAATATCAAAAAATATGTGTGTGAGAAAATGAAAGCAAAGGATTTTTCATAACAATTCTTCAACTATTCAGGATTTTCTTTCTTTTCACAGCTCATGGATGACCTATCCAAAGTCACATTCTTTGTCCATCTCAGCGAATGTTATCATTAGCTTTGTAAAAGCACTGATATGAGGTGGAAACACTCAGGCTTATAAAGGCATGTAAAGGTATATGATAAAAGACACCTAAATGTTCCCTTAAGGCTTGATGTTTACATTTCTGCAAAGTATTTTACAAAGCAATTTAAGTTTAACAAAGTTTCTCCCATATGGGCTAACTAGGAGTGTTTGTACATTTAGCCTGCCAGGGCAGCTGTGCCTTTGGAGCTGCCAGTGTCTCCCAGGCAGTTCCAGCTCAACTTCAAGGTGATGTGACTTGATGGAAGCAGGCCAAGCACCCATGGGTGCTCCTGGGCAATGTGACTTCCCAGCTTCATAGGGAGGATGGAGAGAGGGAAAGGGAGAATCAGCTGAGACTACTGAAAAAGACAGCATGGGGCACATTTGCTCCCAGCTGCATGCCCAAACCAGCACCAGTATGCAGCAGGAACCCTGACAACCACTCTTGTCTCCTGCCAACACATTGCCTGTAGGCTTTCTGCTGATGGCCTGCATTAGTCTCATTCACACAAAATTACATTATGCAGCTCATTGGCTTGGGAACATCAGTCAGGTATCAGATCTAGCCTGGAGAAACTTCTAGTTTCAAAAGTTTTTCAGTCATAAGCACAGCGGAATTATTGAAAACTTCAAAATACATGTACAGCAACAGGTCTGTCTCAGACTTCCAACAAGCAGTTTACTTTCTTATAAATGTGAAGAACCAGACTACGTCCTTGGACGTGCAGCAGGAGCTCTTACTGCAGAAATCAAATAAACATCATGATGTCATGGATTCCAAGTGTAATTTGGGAGGAAGGTACAAAATAACCTTTTCTGGAGCCCACTACAGACTACCAGATGACAGTAATTTTAGACTGGAAGTGATTGTCCTAGAGGGAGAGACCCAGATGGAGTGCTGCAGCCCTGCAGGGCAGGAAGGAAAGGAGTCCAAGGGGCTTTAACCCTCCCTGGAGGACAGCAGCTGCTGTGCATTACCACAGCCTTCATCAACACCCACAGGCAACTTCGCAGCCCACAATGTGCAAAACACAATAGTTACAACTGGTTGCACTGCGAGGAGCAGGGTGATGTTTGCACAGCTCTCCTGGCAGGGGAATTCTGCCTCAGACACCCAGTGCCTTCCCACACATCCTACACAGCTCGAGTAGGAGGAGAACCTCTCCTCAGAGCACAGCAGAATTTTTTATCTTCCAAGCACTGATCAAACGTAACATTTCATCTCGCTGCTTCCCAACTTTTCCTTTGCCAAGGAAGGAACAGCCATAAAGTTTCAAAGATTCTGCATCAGATAACAGAGATATTACTGATGGCAAAAAGGTGAGCCTTTTTCTCTTGAAAAGAGGGCAAATTTACTGTAAACTCAGATATCCAGTTTCCTTACTCCCATAGGGGCAGCACTGCTCTCAGACCCAGCCCATCACAGAGAAGAGCACTCACCGACCTCGTTGCTTCAAGTTGCAAGCCATTGTTTATCAGGTTTGATTCGTACACTTCTCTCTTCCTCTGTTAAAAGATATTGAATGCTGTAAAACATCTCTTCCAAAGTTCACAAATATGTATGGACAGAAGAAGGGAAGTGCCTCCCAAAATGAAGAATCATTAGGTCATTTCTCTACAGCCCACTTGACTGCTACTGTGGTGATAGGTACAGTCTTATCTACTAATCCAGGGATTTTTTTTGTCTAATAAGCAATATTGCCCTCCAGTGCAATTGTGGAGAATTTACCTTTTTAGTTTCTGGTACATTACAGAGGTAAGTATGTGCCTCAATTTTGAATTTTAAGAGCAACTACACCTTAAATCTGTGTTTCACTAATTGAACTACTGCTGGCAGCCTGCTGCCCCCCATTAATCTGCCCTTTAGAAAGTCTTCCATCTTCCATCCAAAGATCATTCCATCACATTTTTCTTCCAGAACCTGCAACTTTGTTCTTGTTTCACAGTAATCATATGGCTTCACACCATGGTTCAAACTGTAGTAGCCCTATACATTCTAGACTATGGATAAGCATCTCCAAAAGAAGGAGCTGATCACTGGTAGTGTCAGTGATGCTGTTCTAGGAGAATTCAGTGTCCCTAGAAGGACTGGACACATTTTCCTCAGTAAAGATGAAATTCGTGAATCGCTTTAATTTCACTTCATGGTATGAGTACTTGGCAGGCAGTCTGTTAAAAAAAAAATGAAATTTCTTTGCAATCGTGAATTTGCCCTTCCACACACAAGACCTCCCCACAAGAAACACAGAGGAAAACAGCCCCTCATCCCTCAAAATATGAAAGACACAACTCCATAAGGGATTTGTAAGAAATTTTGAAACCTGATGGGAAGTAATCCAGTGTAAAGGCTAACTTAACCAAATGGATAGTTCCCCAATGAGCAATTTGTTTACATAAATCTCTGCTCTCCTCAGATTACATGTCAGAGTATCAGCATGGGTAAGGGGGGAAACTGGAGACAACCAGGACTATAGGGTGAAGGTTCTGTGAGTGCTTGGCCAGAAGGAAATGCCATTAATGCATTGGGGACTGATGGCTTTATTCCTGAACCAGGCTAGGCAAGGCATGCAGTGAGGTTATCAAAGTGATTTGGTGATAACTACTTTCCATTCACAGATTGCTTTCAGGCCACTGGCCAGATTTTTGGTTGTTTATATGCCCTGTGCTTAAGGGATTTTTGCCTACCGCTACTGGAACTCAGAGTTTTTAAAACAAGAATGGTCCAATTGTTTCTGTTCCTTGGTCATCTGTAGCCAGTATAACTGCCTTTAGATTTGTGCTCAAGATCCAGTCCTATTGCTACCGTGAAGATCCAGAGTCAATGAATGACCCTTTAGATAAAGTTTTAGGAACCTCAGATAGGTACATGGAAACTGGTCATCAGGACCAGACCCAAGACCTACCCACTCTAAGGCACAGAAGCCAGATGCTTCAGCAAAAAAGAGTGAACTTCTTCAGGAATTCCACAGGAGCAGGTCAGTTTTATGTCCATATAAGTTTCACCTGGTTCTTTAAAGTTTAAAGTCTGTTCTAAGTCCCTAAAGCAGAAAAAAAAATTTTGCAAAGTCTTAGAGTTAATAATTATAAAATAAATGATAACTTAAAATAAGTAAATAATAATATAATTACATTTATAAATAATTATGAATTATAATTATAAAATAATTATGAATTATAATTATAAAATAATTATAAAACTGAATAATATAAACAGCCCACCCCATTTATATTTGTTAGTGCTCAACTGCAGCACCTGTTTGTGGCAGATCATGATGGACTGATTTAATATTTACTTAGAAGGTATTTCTTTCATCTGTTTCAGGCTTTCTGCCTTTTAATTCCAGCGGACACCTTTTTCTCAGCTTAAGGACAAGAAAAACCAAACTTTTCAGTGGTTTCTTCTTTCATCAATATTTGATAAAACCACAATCATGTATTTTGAAAGCTCTCTTCATGGCGGTATCTCTCCATGTCCCATTGATCCCCCTGTTTAGTGGTGACAATATAATGCTCTTTGTATTTTTTCATTGTATATATAACACTGTGTTTATCTATATATGTAAAATGCACATTTATAACACAATATATAGTATATATCTAATACATTCTATTATCTAGAATGTTGCTGGTAGCTGTACCTTGAAGAGGACACTTCATACAGCTGTTTGCTCTAACATCTAACTCTCCTCCTTGTACTAACAGCACTAACTCAGAATCCCAAAAATGGTTTTCCCTTGCAGTAACATCTTTCCTTGCATTTTTCATAATTTCAGAGGCAATAGTGCTCTCCAGTCTCCTTCAAAGCTAAAGGTTCACAGTCAGCTTGGCTTCTGAGTAAACTATGGAATGATTTCTTCTGCAATTTGTGTTACATCATACCTCAGTCCCCTTACCAGACCATTAATTTATTTAGTGCACAACACAGGAGATGTTTGCTACTCTACTATGAACTCTTCTGCCTTTTCATCCTACCTCTTTGCTTCTGACAGATTCACGTGTTCTTTGTAAGGTGAATAATACCAAAGGATTAAAATATTTCAGCTGGAGTTCTGCATTTTTTTTTTAACAAATAAAAAAGACAAATGGCTAAATATCTGTTAATTTCTTCCTAAACAGCAAAAGATGGATGCAGGGCAATTCTCATTTTTAGGAGTCTAATAATTTTTTTTTTTTAAATTTTCTTAATCTTCCCATTCAGATTGGTTTAATAATTTATTATGGCAAGGAGTCCCCCAAATTAATTTTGCCCTCAAAATCTTAGAGGAATGTTGACAATATTAAGGGTTCTAATAATGCATTAATGCAAGTAGTGAGAAACAAAGCCCCTGGGAACCTTCACTAATTAGGTGCTTTGCAATTTTATATAAATGATTGAATTATGCATATGATGATCTATAGAGGAGCTAGACTATTACCCAAAGGAGCCTATAGTGGTTTTGCATTGGCTGGGGAATACAGCATAAAGATATGATAGCTTATTAGGCTGGAAGGTGGACACAGTCCAAAGTTTATTTTAGTATCTGCCGTTTTGTTCAGCTACCTGCAAGGCTAAGCTGTAATAATAATAATAATAATAATAATAATAATGTAACCATGGTAATCCTGCTGATCTAAACCTGACACAGATTTTGAGGACCGAATAGCCAATGGACTAGGACACTACAGGTTGCATAATCACACACAATCTCAAGAAAGCAAAAGCATAGTGTAAATGCATGCCAAGTATTACAGGCATGTAGAATGGTTATTTCTTGGGAGCTGCTTTTTCACCATAATACTTTCAATGTCTGGTGATTGCAGAGCTGAGAGGACTGACAAGATTGTGGGTCTGGAAACTGGTAGCAAACCACTAGCAGGTTTTTTCCTCTGTGTTTTGTAAATGGTCGGGAGCACTGGCTTTGATTACAGTGACAGAAGAATGCCAACTGCTATCTTTGTTTAGTTTCTTTTGTGTAAAGAGAAAAGTCCTCCATAACAATATCCATATGGCTGCAGGGAAAAAATCCTAACACGGAAGGAGTGCTTGAATAGCCACCTCTGCCTTAGCTGACAGGCAACAGATAAATCACAGTCAATAAGAGAAAAATCATGGGCCCCAAAGCCTCCCACATAGAAATCGGCTAAAGGGAGGAGTGAGGATCACTGTATCAATATTAGCTGCCAACTCTCACATTTTCTTTGATGGTATTTGGAAGATTTTCTGAAAGTCCCAGCTGTCAGCATCAGGAAATTAATTGATTGAGAAGCTCTGCTTCTGTAAGCTTCTTTCCCTTATGTTTGAAGATAATAATAAAAATGTGAAGCAGAATGTGATATAAAGGCTGACACACAGAAAATGAAACCCCAAGAACTCCAAACACGTATTTTCTGAGATCCCCACTGATTTTGAGCCAGACTTGTGATTTTCTGAAACCTGATTCATGACCACACAGAACTGGCAATGCTGCAATCTATCCCTGCTCTTGACAATGGCTTCTAGTCACCCTGTTTGGAAAGACCCATTTCTGGTCCTACGAGTGTAAACAGGAACTTCAGACTAACACCTTCCTTCTGTCATCCCTCCTTCCATCCATTAGGCCAAGAAGTAAAATTTGGGTGTGGAGTTGCCTCAGGAACAGAGATTTTACTTGATTGAGTTCCTGCTTCAAATCCAACAGGGAGCAGGGCAGGTGTGGTTGCTCTGCTCCTGGGATCAAAGGTCCCTTTCATCTTTCTTATCAGACTTCTTGGGTAGGCTGGGCTTGGCTTGGCTGGGCTCACCACCTGCCATCCTCTGCTGCCTCTAATCACCACATGAAATGTCACTGAGGTGCTCTGGTCTGTCACCACAGGTATGACAAATGATAAACAAAAGGAAAAGCACAATTAGTTTTTTAAGTTATCCAAGCTTTTTGTTTGTCAGCTATCTAAACTAAACAAATCTAGAGGCAGGAACTATTCCTTGTTTGGAGACAAACTTCTCTAGCCCTGCTGAAATTCTCAGTAAGATTTATTAAAAAATGTTGTGTGTAATATTCTCTGTGAATTATAGCTTTCAATTAATTCGAAAAAAAGCAACAAACGTCAAACCTGTCTATCATGTCTGGAAATGCAGGCTTTGCCCACATTACTACTTAAATTACTGTCAATCTTTCTGTTTATTTCAGCTGGGGGTTGTGGATGAACTAGAATGACATTCTGCATTGATCTATTTTTAATTTGTCTTTCTGGCACTCACCCTTTTACTTTCAACAATGAGCTCCTTGAGGACCCCAATAGATAAAACTGGCATTTTGGAGCATTTCTGGGAAAACTGGTGATATTTAATTTCTGCTCTGATGGTAACATATCCTGACAAATAGGGTACATAAAATGTAGGTTTAAAAAGCATGCATTGGGTAGGAATTTCTATTGTTTGCAAGATCTAGTTTCTGGAATCTGCTCCTGACAGTTTGATTTTTGCTATTACTGGAATAATTCATTGTATACCAACTTAAAAAGGTTTGGAATTTGAAATTAATTTCACATATGAACCTTATTTCCTAGTTTCTGAATTTGGAAACTATGCTAGAAACTTTCATGAGGGTATCTTTTCAATAGTTTCACTTTGACTTCTTTAACCTTAATTTCAGAAACGTATGGAAATGAGAGCACAGCACCCCTCTGCATCTTCTAGTGCTTCAGAATTCCATATTTTTGTTCCTTCTATCCAAGTCACCCCCATATTTTTAGTTGTTACTTCCTTCTCTCCTCTGACATGGCTTCCAAGAATAATGCCAATATAAAGTAATGCTAGGCCATTTTCTCAGTTATGCTCATGCAATTCTTTTGAAAAAGGACAGAATGCCATTCAAATCAAATATAATCATGGTCCCAGGACCCAATTCTTCTCTTGTTGCAGAAGAGTAGATGTATCTGTACCCTGTTTCTCTGAATCCAATAAATTGGTTACTTAGGCTGAGGTCAGATTTTGAAATCTTTCCCACTAAATTCAGTGTCTGGGGACTTCTCTGCTCCTAGCATCAGACAAAACCACCCAGTGCAGCACCCAAAAACTTTAACTTCAGAAATGTAGATCTACAGATGCTCACTAGCAAGTTGAAATCTGCCCTGACTTCCACGTCACAAAGTCAGGTGGGGTACAGTGTGTGCCAGGCAGATTTTGTCCCAATGACTGCACCCCTGGTTCCTACATTTCACATGGCTGTAATGTTGCACTTGGCCAGTGGAGACCTTGCTGCTGAGCAAAGTGAGGTGAGCATTTCACTCTATGAGAAGAGAATTCACTGGGTGGGCTGTTCTCTAATAAACTGGAGTTTCCTGATTCTGTGAGCAATAAACTTCTGCATAATAGCTCTATAAAACTGTCAGGAGAGTCAAAGAAAGAGTAGTGTGAACAAAGAACCTACTCAGGCTTAAAGCACCTTGAATTACCCAAGATACTGCTTATAAAATTTGGCATTTTCAGTTAATCATTGATTAGAGACACACAGTGACACATGAAGTATTTGAAGCTGACAGTAAATGGCAATACTCCTCATTTTGGTATCTTGTACATCATCACAAGGGTAGAAGTCATTTGGCCCAGAAGAAAAACTTCAAACAAATAAAAAATAGTGTCAGTAAAGACAAGCTACCAACTAGGTTTTATTCCAACAGTGATGAAAATCTTGGGCAACATCATCTCCACAGCTTTCTGAAGGGAATATTAATTCCCTTGCTGTAATTCCAAGGATGCAAAATTGTACCATAAGTGTAATTCTCTTTTCCATTTTAGACATCAGGTACGTATGTTTGTTTCTTTTTTTTCAGATACTCTATTGACTTTTATTTCTTTTTTACTTCTCAGTTTCTCTTCTTGTGAGAAGAGAAAATGTGAGGCAGGCCCCAAGGCAGTGTGCTGCATCCTGCTCAGGAGGAGCAACCAGAAGAAAAATGTTATCAGTGCTGACAGTGTCTGTGCAGGGAGCAAATATTTGCAGCACATAAAGCTGCTTCCACTTGCACAGCAAGTGATCTTATGTGGGATGAAGAACCTCTGTGCCTTCGAGGTAACTAAAGTGCTTGTGTGCTTGGAGCTGACCTGCAAGCTATCCCATCCTAGAAAAAGTTAGGAAGCTTAAACTATTCACATTTTAAAAGCCTGTTCCTCCAGCAACAGCTAAAGGAAATCAACTTCTAAATTCATGACCCCTGGAGGTGAGGTATTAGAGGGAGGGAGCCAGCACTTCTGTGCTGCATCACAGGAATTTTGTTATGAGCAGGTGACTCATTTCAGCCTATGTGATAGACTCACTGAACAAATTCCTCTCTCCACTTCCTTTTCATCCCCCACCTTTCACTGCCCTCTGGTAATTCACTCTATGTGTAACATTTTCTGTGTTTCATGCTCAGCTTTGCATTTTTCCATTGGTTTTCCAGGTCATTGTAACCACACTTGTAACCTTACTTCTTGTCCTTGGATGTCCTCTGTGACTATCACTTCTTCATCCTTGTCTCTTTCTGTGCTTTCTACTGCCCTTTCAGCACCACACACATTCCCAGTATCAAAATTCTTGCCTACCTCTTCCACAGGACCCCTATGGCTTTATATTCTCCCTGTCCATGGAATCTTGACTCTGAGAACTGCTGCCACCATTGTTTTCAGCTTCCTTCTGACACATCCACATTACCCCAGTTGTCTGTCTCAATCTCTTGGCTGTACTTCTGCCCACAGAGCCTTTATTGGCCACTTCACTGCCAGCCCACACAGTTCCTTCTTGTTCAGCTTACTGTCCACCAAGACCAGGAGGCTCTTTTCCACAGAGCTGTTCCTCAGCCACTCAGTCTTTTCATTACCTGATCGTTAGTCTAATGAACTCTTGTTCCCACATTTGTTGTGTGTAGGTAGGCTGCTGCTTCTTTCTCAGCATGCCAAAGATTCAGTGTGGCTGCAGATCTCTGTAGGACTCTGAAAGCAAACTTCTTTTTTGCAAGCATCTAGCTCATTACCCACAATCTCCTGGTCTAATTATTCATGGTTTTGTTCTGACTGACGTCCTAATATTAACGCTGTGTCAAAAATACTACTTCACTGCTCACATTTAATTTCCATCACTGTTTGAAACAGACACTCATTATATTTTTAAGTAAATTTGGGCAACAGCCAAATATTACAAACATAAATGTAAAATGCTAATTGATAAAAACAATTGTTTCCAAAGGGGCAGCTTTTTTTCCTAATTACTTCTTTTAACTATTTTTTGTTGCTCATCCTGTGATCACGTGTCTAATGCAACGTCCACCCACTGCAGGACTCCCTCAAACCCTACTGACAACATTCCTTATTGCTGTCCTGTTAATGCCAACAACAACACTGTGTAGTGACTATCAACCAACTTATCTACAGGCCTTTTCACTCCTACTCTTTTCTTTCCTAAACTGCAAATCATTAGTTCCATATGAGCTCCTTTCAGTGGTATCTTCCTCCATGCCTGTCTCCACCAGAGGCTACTGGTGGGACACAGAGCTGCTAAATCAGAGGGCAGCAGGTGGCTGGGAAAGTGCAGATGCCAAGGGGACTACAGTCCCATGGACAGATATTTCTGAGGTAATTGCTAACTAAACTAGCTCAGTGGAATGGCTCAGCTTGTTTTTGTGGCCTTGGGTGCTGTAATGAATGTAGTCCCTTGATAGAACTACCAAAATAATCAAAAAATAACAGTTAAAAATTATCTATTATTGTCATTCATAGTTGCTAAAGAACTCCTTATACCTGGATTTTAATACCAAAGCCCACAGGGGTCTAGTTCAGTCCCTGTAGATACAGAAAACTGCCCTACTCTGTAGATCTCAGATCCACTTCTAACTGGGAATCTGATGCCACTGTTTTTCTGATCACACCTCCTGAAGTGTTACCTCCTGGGAGGATGTTCTGAAGTCACCTAGAACACACTGACAGATATGATGTGCAGTGCTCTGCCCATTTACACAGCAGTCTGCTGGCTTGAGCTCACTCTGGGTTCCTGCTCAGTTTGCAGGAGCTTCAGTGTCCCAGCTCCCAGGGGTGCTTCTAGGGCAGAGCAATGCAATTGCCATTCTGGGTGAGAGTACTATCCTTTCTGCCCACTGCTCTAACAGATAAAAAATGACTTAGATTTATACTGGAAATAACTTACCTTTTGCTTCTTACGGTCACTCCTCTTATGAGTAATTTTTTTGCTTTCATCTTCATACACCAAAACAAAGTCAATTCTTCGCTGCCCATCACTGAAGAACAAGGAGTCAGGCTTATCATCAAAATCAGCCTGGAAGGCAGGTAGGATAGGTTAATATGAAGAACTTTACTTGTTGACTCCTTACTTGCTTTTGTTACATGGTATTTCAGTGAACTGAGAAACTTGACACATAGCAGATTCATGTAACATGAAGACCAAAGTGACAGCAAAAGTAGCATGGTGTAGAACAGAGAAAAAAATGTCTGGGAGGTCCCTGCATGAAAAAAGAACACCAGAACTTTGACATATTTTTGTTCTTTAAAAATAGCATTATTAGCTTTTGGCAAGAAGAGGAGCATTGGGATGCAGTGGCTTTCCTGAGTAACACATCTGTCAAGCAATTTGTATGCCATCATCTATACACTGTTAGATAGACTGTATACAAGATATGTCATTGTCTGATGTGAGTCTCAGAATTAGTGTGGTCCCATCTATGTCCCTTTTGAAGCAACTCTGAAATCATAAAAAACGCCCAAACACAGAAAAAAAACCCCACAACCAAAAAAAAAAAAAAGTAACTTGCTGCATGCCAATACTCAAACCCATCATTACCCACAGACTAGAGAACATGGCCAGGCTAGAGATGTACTATAAAATTGGACACATCCTATGTGGCTTTATTTCTCTTTTTATTCTCAACATCTCAGCAAGCAAAAACCATTGTTATATGCCACACATTCATCATGTTACAATATATGCCAAAATCAAAAGCATTAATATATCCATAAGCCATTATCTAGTCCCCAGAGGAAAGCAGGATAGATTGTCATACCCACTAATAACATCTTAATGTGTTATTTCATGTGTGAAACAACAAAGAGACATTGATGATGGGGGAATCTGAATGCTTGTTATTGTAGTTTCTTAAGAACTCTGTGGGCACTACCACAAGTAACAACCCCTCCTTTCAGGTAATATGTAGCTGTAGTGTGGTCAGAACTGTCATGCGATGAGAGCAAACTCTCAAGTACTTATTGAAATCCATCCACAGTGTTACTGAAGTCAGTAAATACCAAATGGCTGAAATGGGACTCAGCATGGCAGTAGAGATGGTCAGATCTCCAAAGCTGGCAAGACTCCCATACAAAACCTCCAAGGAGTCTTGTCTTCCAGATGCCTGAGCAGGCAGGGAGACCCCAGGGCAGGATCAGGCCAGGCAAAACCATCCAGAATAATCTCTTGAATATGCCATGTCTTTGGAGTAATGGAAAAGGTTCCTGGATGTCCTGTCCCTGAAATTTCCCTGTCAGTGCACACCAGTCTTCATGAGGGATGCCAGGCCCACTTTTGGGAGCTCTGGGATGTCTGGTCCGCAAAAAAATTCAGGGAAATGTGGTTATGGTGTGAGAATGGTTGTTCTTCAACTGTGACAAAACCAACAAGAATTCCAGTCTTCAGTCAGGTGCACCCCAGTTCCAGAGGGCATACAGTATTTTAGGAACCACATTTGTCAGTGTTTCCAAAACAAAAATTCCCAGGAGTTTTATTCCAAACCTCTCCCTGTGGGCTATTTTGTTACCGTTTATTGTCTGAGTAAAAAACAGTTGAGCAAAATGTGTCTCCCCATAATTATGACAAAACTTCCCTCTTTTAAATAAACTTAAGGGAGTTTAAACTCACCATTTCTTTTACGTTGTATGCACAAAGGCTGGAACCTGCTGTAGAGAGGTTTTGTTAACTTAGTTGCTTCAAAGAGTCTGAGCAGACTCTTGGTTAGAACAGCTTTCTTTGAATCCCAACTGTGCTGCATAATTTGTGACAAACATACATGCATATATACATACACACACCCCCATATAGTATACATACACATACACACATATATATATGCTGACAAACAACCAGTGTACAGCTCATATTGTACTTCTGTTTCACATCCTGACCTAGGATTCAGAAACTACATAGGCAGTCACCAATCAACATAAAACTGCACCCTGTGAATAGTTTTAAGAAAAAACAACACTTTAAATTTTCAGATGGCATCACCAGACCACAATGACACTGAGTATCTCTGTCACCTTCTGTCACTCACTCTGTCTGTGGTTTTCTAAATTCCTGAGTGCTAGAGCTACCACGGGCCCATCAAGCAATCAGAGGGGACCCTGGCAAGTTTTTCTCCCACTGTGGATTAGCCACGGGTGTCAAATGCAGTCCTGATGCAACTGTTCCCAGTCTCATCTAAAAGACAACAATGATGATTTCATGTTGCCTAAATTCCCACTGGAAAAAAGTATCAACAACAACAGCCAGCAACAGCCCCTGTTGGGAGACAGCTTGGGGGCAGCAGCAGCAGCAGCAGCAGGTAGGGTGCAGGGAGGTGAAGGTGCAGGGAGGTGAAGGTGTCCAGGCACCCAGCCCAGCCCCCCAGCCTCCCCTCTCCCCAGGGACCCCAGCAGGCTCTGGCTCAGGCTAAAATTGCTCTGTGTTGCAATGCTGGAAACACAGAGCCCAAACCTTGTGATAATGAATAACAAGGGGAAAAGTCACCGCAGCACAAACCAGAAAGTTTTTAAATTGGGCTTCTTCGTCCTTTGAATCTTAGAAACAGCATTATAATAACTTCCGTTTAAAGAGACAGAGTTGTGAAATTCATCTGAAAGCACAGAAGTAGTAGATTTGAGTATTTTCCTGACAGCTTTAAGCTCTTTTTCCTTATATCACTTATCCACAGGATAGCAAGGAAAGAAATGGCAGATAGCATCAACATCAGATCAAGTTTTGAGCTTACAAGTTTTTATTATGGTTTGTGACTGCATAACTTCACTGTTTAAATATTTTTCCTTTAAATGTTGTCTTCTCTAGGCTTATAAAACCAGTACTTACTAATAATGGGTTTAACTGTATTGTCAATAACCAGATGCAAAGACTGCCTGTTAATCAGTATTCTGACTCATGAATTTACTCACATATATGATTTCATTCACAGGAGTATATATACGTTACCATATCCATACACCTTTCTTTGTCTCTCTCTCTGTCTCTCTACATATATTTATATTAAACTATGCATATACATATGCATATAATGGAATATAACTGAAAGAATAATCAACAACGGACTGCATGGATCCAAGAAGTTCATTCTTATGAAGCTAACTTCTTAAATATAATCTCTATTGCTTTTAATCACTAGGGCAATGTTCAATTCACCTATCCACAGTCAGCTTATATATCAATAAAATAATAAAGAATTTACTCATTAGACCTGAATACTTAAGAGATCAAGACCTACACAAATCACTTGTAACATTAAATGTTGCTCAATTAAAAGTAAGAAGTAAAATGAAAAAGGGAATGTAGTAGTTAAGATTCCAACAGCCACATTAACTGAGATGTGTGATGTATCTTGTAATCCCTACTGGATAGTTGGTAATGAAAAATCCTGTATTATTCAACAAAATTACCAGGGGGGAAAAAAAAATTGAAAACCAAAAAGAAGTGCTGTACTATGAAGTTAATAATTTTTCTGAGGCAATGTTTGTTCTTTTTAAACTTACATAATATTATTCGACAGTATTGTCAAATATCTTCATACAAATGCACACAAGCTTTTATGCAGAGACACTTAAGTTAATGGGGCTGAAATTCCAATATATAATTTTTCTTAAGTATCAGTAGCAAATTAGAACCCAAAATAATGAACAGGCCCATTAGCACCTCTTTGTTCTGAGAGAAACAAACATGGGCTTTATTTACTGCACTATGTAATTTTCTTAGCCTCAGCCCAATCACATTTTAAGTACTGACCGAGGCAATCAGTTGTGCACTCTAATGCTATAATAATACCCTAGTGGTCAGCAGGTTAATATTGATTACACCATAAATAAATAAATAAACAAACAAAATACATTTAGCTGTAAAATACTAATTATATTTAGCACATATTCCACAGTGCTTCTGGACTCCAAGTGCTGTACAATCAACTGCTTGCCCACCACTGAGAGACGAGGAACTATTAGCTGCTCTAATAGCAGAAGGAATCTGAAGGATTTAGTCTATGGTTAAAGCTTTCTGGACCACTCAGAGTACACCTATGTGGGCTGTCCTAGAGGCAGCATGGCCATGTTCATGTGGGTGTACCTCTGCCTTCATGTTCAGCACAGGGACAAGTAAGCATCACCCTGAAGAATGAGGCTGGAGGTAGCCCGGGGTAAAAAAATGCCCAGAAATGCATAAACTGCAGCCACCACCTCCTCAGCATCAGATGTGTTGTTCTGCAGACCCACAGCTTGGGTCCTCACTTCCAGGGGATGTACAGACAGGAGGTGGGGTCCTGCCAGACCTGGGCAGTGCTGCATGGATGCAGACACACTAAAGGTCTCCTGCCAGCCCTGAGCATCCCTCTGCCATCACAGCTGCCACTCACACACCTCCCCTTAATCCTCCACGATTCTGGCCTGCTGTGGCCACCTTGGCAAATGAACAAGGAGCTTTCTTCTTTCTTTGCTAATCCACTACAAGCAGCTGTTGGTTAACAGCCTCCAGGGCAGCATGGTACTTGGAGAAGGGAAAGCAGGAGACGAAGACAAGCTTGCCCCATCACACAAGGGGCTAAAGGCTGAGGTAACTGGATTGGCTCTAAATAACACCCTGGAGCTGACCCTCACCCTCCTGACTCAGAGATTCCTCCTCTCAGGGGGCAGACTGCTGTGTGCTCCTCCTCAGCTACAGCCAGGTCTGTCAGTATCTAAGGAGAGATGCCTTGCCTCACTTTTGTGATGTACCTCTAGTCATGGCTACCCGTGACATCTGCAGCAGAAGATGACAGGAGACCACTCACATGGGAAGCTCCCTTCAGCAACAGTGATTCTCCATGCCAGGGGAGAGAAAACAGTGATGTGACCAAGAAACCTGTCTTCACTTTTCCAGGCTTCTCAGGGCATCGTAGTGTTAAACATTCAGTGAGGGCATTGGTGGGAAGGGCAGCATGGAGACAAGCAGGAAGGAAAATATGTGCACAGGACTTGCAGTTATTTGTTTACTACACCCTGAACAAACAAAGTATTGCAACTTGATTTTTTTAATTTTTTTTTTTTTTTTTAAATAACAAGAGATTCTGCAGGAACGGATTATCTAAAGTGGAAGGATAAAATAAGATGGATTTTTTTGCTACATGACTGTCAATAGCATCAAATGTAATATTTACTGGAGGGATAAAAAACTTGTCTGTGACCTCATATTATTTTCAGATATGCTTCAAAGCAGCTTCCTGCAGCATGCCAGGGAATAAATCATTACAGGGAAAGCAGAGCAGAGCCTGTGTAACATCACCTCTGCTGACAGGCACCTGCAAAAAAATCCCCCAGCTGGAACACAGTGACAACTTTGTGGGAGACCCAGAGGTGACACTTCAGTTGTGGGTTTTATGTAGGTGAAAATTTCAGAACGCCTCTTCCTAGGGCAAGAGTTATTTCTCTCTAGAGGCCTCAGGAAACTTCAAATCAAGTCAATAAAAAGGCAATAAATTATATTACCAGGATGGTATGGAACATAATTACTTGTAAGGTGCTTTGAGATAATCTGGAGAAAATGTTGCAGAAATATGAAGTTGTTCTTCCTGTCACAGCTATATAACAAGATATTTTATTACTTTATCTTCTAAGTGACCAACAGAAACAACTAACTGACACAACTATCTGACACAAGGGCCAACACAAGCATTTACTTCTGAAAGAGATAAAAACTTCAGGAAGATAAGAGATATATGTGAGATCTAAAATATTTGCATATCATACACTAATGTTGGTCTGTCTCCGTAGGGCCATAAGTGACTCATATTTGCTGAACACAACAGAGGACTGTTTTAGTTCTGTTTTTAGCAACAATGAGATTATTAGTAAGTACTTTATCAGTTTGGTTTGGTTTTTCACTTCCTCAAAAAGCAAAGAAATTTTTGATATGAAATAAGCTGAGACTGAAGACAAAGCATTAAAATGAAGAGGTCGGGGGAGGGGGGGGCATCATTACAGTCACACATTTCTGTCAGCAGGAAGTGGCTGGTACCTGGCCAGGCATGGGGATGCCTTGTCCCCTGAGCTAAGTTTGGACCAGACACCCACTTGACTTCCTGCCTGAGTGTCACGCTGCTGCTGCCAGCAGAAGGAATTCCACTCACTCCTGATTAGAAAGAGACCACGTGTCCCTACTTTTAAAGGGAGGTGATGACAGTACTCTGCTGAAAACCTGCTTTTCAGTACCTCCCATCTTTCTCTGGACGCAGGAGCGGGGAAATTCACTCTTTCAGACTTCCCTGAAGCCTTCTCCCTGCAGAAATTGTATTTGAGGGGCAGCAGTAACAGACAATGTAAAGAAATTACCTCTCTTCTGCAAGTGTTGGCTCTGAAAAAACATCTTGCTGTGATATCCAAATTCAAACTACCTAAATAAAAGCAGCTAAGACTGTGAGATGAAACCTGTGAAAGCCAGGAAATGCTTGACTTAAATTTGCCTATGCAGCTTTGTCTTCCTTGTACTCGTTGTTTATAATGCATTACTTAATTGCACAACCATGGGCCATAATTCTACCTCGTTTACAGTAGTTAGGGAATACTCCTTAACATCTTTTTAATTTAATGTTATTTTTGTTACACCTCATATAAACAGCCAGACACCTAAACCAGGGATTTGCCACTGACTGTGCCTATGGTACTCTCCTCATAGAATCTCAGTATTCTACAAATATTGAGAAATTTAATTTCATAAGATGCCCCAGGAGAGAAAGTAATGATGATCACATAGGGCACCTAGAGGTCAACACCAAAACCTGTTGACTTGCCTCCTAAATTTGGAGATTCATCTTGAGACAGCAGGACAGTGACAACTTTCCAGAGAGCTCAGCAATTCTTTCTACTCAAAGAGCAATACACTAATTTTCAGATCCACATGTGACTGCTTTGAACTAATGTAAACAGGGCCACAGATGCTCCCTTTGACACTCAGGAAACAAAGAAAAGCTGGATGTGACTTTGTGAGTCTTGCACAGAAACCCAAATCCAACTATCAAGGACTGCACTCAGTTTCTCCGGTCATAACAACCTTTTGTTCCTTCCCTGACACATCCTGCCACATTTGCACCTTGCTGAAGTACTACAAACAATATCCTCACAGAATTTGGTCTTTTTGGAGACTACAGTCCTGCTCCTGTGCTGGATGATTCAGAAATCTTGTGGCAAACTTAACATGTGAACCTCTAAATTAGAGCCAGCACCATAAGAAGATCAGGACCGTTTTTATCAGTCAATAGCTTATTCAGTTTGGACTACTCCAGGACAACTTGCAAAATCAAATCAAATTTCCAGACTACTTCCAGCTGCAAAGCCTGATCAAAATTTAAACAAAAGACGCAGTGCTTCCCTTCTGGTCAATTGTTTAAGGTTAGGCTTCCTATTAGGTTTCAATTTCTTGTTACAGCTAGCACTCATCCATCTCACAGAGAGGCCCAGTGGATCTCAATTTTACCTTTTGCCCCTCCAACCCCTCTGAAACCACCCAGTGGCTGACACAAGAGGATCTGCAGAAGAGATGCTGCTAAAACTGAGCTGAAATTACAACTGCTGGTAAACACATGTAGCCAAAAATAAAATTTGATTTTGCCAGGTGATTAGCAGGGGAAATAAATTCTACCAAGGTTGCCCAGAGCGGACTGTTCTAACCTCAAGGTATATGACATTCTGGCTGGTTTGATGCTATTTCACTTCATTTAAATACATTAAAAACAAATTTCCACTGACCCACAAGGAGAGGGTTATTATAACATTCCAGTCAGGGCACTCAGCTGGGAAATTGAAGCTGTTGGTTCCACCTCACACTCCCCAAAATGTTTTAATATTTTTCCAGACACCAAATCGGCTTGAAACAAAGAACACTCTGATGCAAAATCCTGGGGCAGGGAAAGTGAGTGTATCCAGATCCCAGAAGGAAACTCACTTCCTGGTACTTTTGGTACTTGTTTCCTACAGCAGAGTCAGGAACAACAACCCCAGACCCATAACTATGGCAAGTACTTTGCCAGCTAAGCTGCTAGAGCAGCTCCCCAAGGCTCTGATGCACCTTTGTGCAATGAAGACTGAATCTATCCCTCCAGTTACAATGTTTCTGAAACACAAAACTGCTATGGAAATCCTTTGTCCCTTTCTTTTATGATTCTGCTTCCCATTTTGGTTTGATATGAACCAAAACAGCTGTCAGTTTGGTGGCCAGGCCAAAACGTAATTTATCTAAACACCTCCAGACGTGATATGAATCACAGAATCATAGAATGGTTTGGGCTGGAAGGAACCTTAAAGATCATCTCATCACAACACACCTCCCACTCAACCAGGTTGCTCCAAGCCCCATCCAACCTGGCCTTGAGCACTTCCAGGGATTACAGCAGTTTCTTGAATGATCTCTGTATGTGAAAACCATCATGAAGCTTACAGGTGCTTAAAACCAACTGGTCCAGTGAGAAATTCTTGACACTGTTCAACCTGTTTCTTTACACCTTGTCCTGCTATAACAGTGACCCATCTGTAGAAGTAGATTGAATAGAAAACTGCTACATACCCAAAGCCAGGGACACTAACCTCTGTCTAATTAGAGTAAGGAAATGCAGAATAGACTTTTTTTATTCATATGAAATTGTTGTACTAGCTTTAGGATAAGTATATGATTTTACAGCTTTTAAAATCCAGGCTTATAGCTACCTCCTATACCAGGTGCAACTGCAGTTCATATTTGCACCATTCTAGGGAAAAAAAAATGTACTTATCAGCATGCCAGTTGGGCATCAGGTTGGCAAAGTATGTGCCATGGCAGGGCTTGTTGAGGTCAACTGGTCAGCCCCTAGAGATAAATGAGATCTGAGGCAGTGGATGTTGAACACTTTCTGAATCACTTTCCTGTTAGGTGCCGAAAACATTAGATGAGCTGGGAACTTCAACCTCAGGCAAACGGAATGGACGCCTCTTCTTATCACTCCACTCTGTCTGGAGTAAGGAATTTCTTGGTGTCTCCAAGCTTTCCATAAAAACACGTTGGTCAACTAGTACCTGGATGTGTATGAATCTATAGGGAATGTGTATTTACATACAGCGTGTGGTCAGAACTATTTATCCTTGTATACACACACAGAAATCCTATACACACATGTACATAATTATATACTGAGAGGAGGTGTACGTGTATGTATCAGTTTATAGTCAATATATATTGGTCACTTTCAATTGAGTCCAGTGCCTGTTGACATCTGAAAGACTTCAGGTACCTTTAGGAAAACAGAGATATAGCAGCTCAGATTCAGTCACACAGATGAACTGCACATGCTGCAAATGCAAAGGAATTCCAGTCTCCAGGCACAGCTACTGACTGCTGCACATCTGTACCAGAAAAGATTAGATGCAGTCATAGTTAAAGCAAAGAAGTACCCACCCATTCAGGAGTATGAAGGTTTTGCTGATCCAGCACGGCTCCATATGTGGGAACAATTACCTGGTTCAGTTCCAAGACTACAAATAAACAAACAAAAAACCAAAAATTTTAGCCTTTTGTGTGGTACATAGCTTAAAAAAATTAATGGCTTGTGGAGAAGCCACTTTATTGCACTTATTTAGTGTTTCAGAAACAGTTACAATCAGCAGGTGGCAAGAGAGCAAAACATAAATTTGACCAGGATGACAAGGAAATGTTAGGACTGCATCCTGACCAGCCTACAGTAATGCAAAGCATCCCTTTGCTAGTATGTGTTAGTGTTTCAGAAACTATCTACAATCTATCAGTAGCTACATTTCTCTTTCAGTGATATCTGAGGGTGTCAGAACTGGCTTTACCTGAACAAATAACCCTAGCCCATGTTGACAGTACTTGCCAGGCAATAACTAACAAAAGTGTCAGGGAATTCTTCAGAAATCCTGGAATGGGTGTGATACAGGCAGTGATGCTTTAACATCCACTCTGTAACAGGAATGATTTTCACATAACTTAATAAGACACCTGCAAGTTCAATGTATATTGGTGCCTCAGTGGCTCCTCACCCATTTCACCAATACCTGTTAAAAATGAACAACCCGAGCACTGAATTGTTTTCCTGAAAATACAGCATAAAATAAAAATGGTCTTGTGAAGTGTGCTACTCCATTTTACCATCATCAAGCACACTGGGAAAACTGGCCACCAGATCAAGCATTGGATAAAACACAAATTCATCCCAAGAAAGCTGCTGGACATAAGAGACAAAAGCTCTACAGTCACTGCAAGATACTGGTTTGAGTTTCTTAGGAAATATTTATAGGTCTTAAGAAGAAGACAGATAACATCCTGAGGCTGGAGATAACATCAAGTGGTGGAAGGGAGAAGGCTCCTTTACGTCTATGGAAGGCGGACCCCATGTGTTATTTTTAGACATTTAAAACAGAGAAGTGTCTTAGCCAAGTCTGTCCTGCACAGAGGAAAGCATCATGGGTATCAGTGGTACCTAAATGCCAGTGTTTTCTCAAAAGGATAGCTTCAATTTATGAAAAAATACTATACTACTAAAAGAAAATGCCCAAACCCTAAAATAATCAGATCTATAGTACTTTTGGAAAGATAGCTAAATGCTCATTAAATAAAATGTTGCGCTTTTCTTTTTGTTTTTTCTTTTTTCTTTTTTTTTGGCTTAAAAACATTGTTGATACGTGACCAAATTCTCAAGAATTTCGAAGAAGCTTTTTTTAACTGATGATGCTCATTTATACCAGCTGAAGATACGTCAAAACACTTACAAACAGAGCACAACAAGATCACTCTTCACAATCAACAGAATTATCTCATGGCATCTAAGCAGCTGAATTCTCTGGTTTAAGTATTCTTTCATAGAGTTTGGCTTGGACTTCATTTCAGATGCTAAGTTTCAAGATCTCTACTGTGGTGATAGTGTATCCTCTAGAGAGGAGACAAAGCCACATCCATGATTTTTTTCCATCATCATTGCTTCAGAAACATCTGAGTCATAACCCAAAGGTTCCCCCAGTTAAAAAATCGAAGTCTGTGAGCTCTCAAAAACATTAACAGCTTTAGAGACATTTTCCAGCATTTCAAAAAGCGAGCAGGAAAATGTGCAGCACAGAAACATCACGTGCAAAAACCACAATATGAGGACTCAGAAAATACAAGTTTATCTCAGCAGCTGCTGCAAGATTTCTGTACATGCACATCATTATATTTTAATGGGTTTGGGTCACATTAGTGTGAGCAGGCCAAATACACACCTTTGATGTCAATGTAGTGGGCATCACCCAGCATTCCTTAGAGCATACTTTATTGTCTACCTGGACACAAAGATATCCAGATAAAAACTGCTTCTAAAAGCCTGCAAAAGAAGGACTGTTTCTGTCTACATATAATGGGCAGGATGAAGAGGAAATATAAGCATCTTGCTTCAAAAAATAAACACCTGCTCTGAACTCTGCCATTACATGAAACAAGAAGATGTGGACACAAACAGGAGCACTTCTGCCAGCCACTTAACTGCAGTAATGACACTCATGAGTTAAAATGGCCTTTTTGCTCATTCCTCACAATGTGTAACTATGCATCCTGTATCAGTGCTGTCAAGAAACCCCTTCAGCCAGAACTTAAGAGAAGGGGGTATTGTAGCATTAACAGACAGAAGGGTAACTCCAGGTCTCTCAAATCTTTATGAATCTGAAGCTGACTAGAAATATCCTCTGAAGGAATTTGTATGTGGGGAAAAGGTGCTTCTGCCTCAGTGTCTCTGGACAGCATCTCTTCCCCATGTATCATGCACACTTTATCATTTAATCAATATTTATCATCTTAACACATTTCCAATCAAAATGGTGCTCAGTACAGCCCTTGGGCTACTGGTCCACTAGAAGGACTCATGCAAAAGGGACCTGCTTCTTATGGAACATTAGGCCAGAGCTTCTCTCCAGTTACATACAGATTAATGTTTGGATGAAGCCAAAAATGCAAACTCTTGACATTAACTGAAGGTGTATTGAGGTAAGATTTATTCTAGGAGCGGTTTGCAAGGATAGCTGTGCCAATTTGTGCAGTTTTTAGCTGGAAGAGGCCATTCCAGCCTCTCAGAAATGCAAAATTCCTACCTCCAAAAACTCAGCTTTGTCAGAAAAGCTGCACCACACAATTTGCTTTTCCTACCCAGAGGCACTTCATTTCTGCCCCATCTCAACCTCAGCATTACAGTATGGGCAGTTTTAAATATGGAGGAGCAGAAGGAAAATGCAGGACAAAAGTTTAGGCCTGGACATCAGAAAAAACTTTCCAACAGTGTGAGCAATAGAAAAGACTGCCTGGGAAGGCAGATATGGATATGTGAAGTCTTCAACTTCAAAGATTCTTCAGATGAGATTAATTAAATATCCTGGAACAATCCCAGTCAAGTAGAGTCCAGCACGAACCTTAGGACGATGGCCTAGAAGAGCTTTTGAGGTCCTTTCCAGACGTGGTTTCATCTGAGTGTAATTCTAGTCCTAATGTTCTCATAGTTGAGTCAAAAAAATCCAACTGTGCTGAGATTTTATATTAAAATAATCGTTCTGCTTACCTATTTCTTCTTCAGAAGCATTATAAGCATCAAGGGCAGATGTTTAAGATCTATCACTCAGACGAGTAAAGAAAAGAAAGAGTAAAGGAATGAATAAATCTACTAGATTTGTGCTGGCATACTCTGATTTTAATTGACTGATACATCAAGTTTTATCTTCAAGCAATCCTGGCAACATATGCTATTGTCAGAATATTTTGTCTAATTTCTTTGAATTGCAATCATAGATTTTGAGATCCTGCTCAGTGATACCAGCTGCTCTTTGATCTAGTCCTTACAAAGGATGCTGTTGTAAAAAGTTTAAGCACTGGATCTGTGCATGTTACTTCACATCAACATCTTGGTGGCATCTGAGCTACCAAAGTATTGGTGGCATTCCCAGCTGCCCAGAGATGGTTCTGTGGTCCAGGACACCTAAGTGTGCTGTCAGCATTTCACACCTTACTTCAAATATGCTTATAGACAAGTACTAAGAAGTTTATATTAATCCCACACTTCTGCTTTACAATCTGTGTAAATCCCACACTCTGAGCCAGGCCACAGGAGATGAATCCTGCTGTTGATCCCACCAGTGATTTGCTTTATGAATTTTCTCTTTGGCTTTGCTTTCTCACAGGTTGGTCAGCATTTCTGATTGGATCGAATAAAGGTCTTAAAATTCCTTAAGAGCCAAGGTACAATATCTAGTCTGTCCACTAGTTAATTGATATTGACAGTGAATGGTTTTGGAAATTCAGTGATCTTCCCATTGAATAATTTTTAAAGGCTTTCATGAACGTTACCAGTTGCAATGTCTACCTGTTGCTATGGCAGAGGTGAGAGGTAAAAAAAGTAAACCTTGGAGTCTGAATAGTGAAATAATAGAAGCTGCACAAAGCACAGACAGTAGTGATGGAAGTCTTTGTGAGACTGTAAATTAAGAGGCCTGAGAATGGAAAAAAACAATATCCAGAAGTGAAAATAAAGATGTTGTTAAAAAAAAAAAAAAAGATTAATAGCAAGAAAAGTACAAAGATATTGGATAAGCTGATGTTTAAAAGGATCACTGGGCTTGGGTCCATAATAAGGACACTGCCAAACATCCCTAAGTTGCCAAACTTTTTGTGCCAAAGAAATTCTTGGCTATCATTGATTTCTTCTTGCATGGAAACAATCAGAGTTGAAAAAGGGCAGGAGAACTCTTTAAGCTTTTACAGTACCTGCATAAGCCAAATGAATAGGCACAGGATTATTCTGAGGGGACAAAAAGCTTTTGTATCACCATACTAATAGTACCTGGTACTTCACTTCCTTACATAAATCTATGAGACATTACAAAGGACAAGATCTCAGCCCTGTCACTGAACATGGTATCTCATGAGCAATCACAAATATAAGCCAGGAAGCAATGTCTGGGGTCCCCCAGAGTCCCCAGGCATCGTGTCTTTGCTGTAGATATCACCTCTCACTTCCCTCAGAGGTTGAAGTTTTTTAAAAGTCCCAAATTCTGTTACCACAGGGGAAAAATAATTTAATAGAATATTGTGTACTCCCAAGGACAAAACTGATGAGCTCAAGAAGGTCTGCTCAGCCCCTTACACCAGGTGGGATGTGCCTGCTGGATAGAGTGCCTCTTCCATAAGCAAGGAAGGTTAAAGTATGGTTACAAACAAGTTGTTGCAGAGCTCAAATGCAACGCTGGGGCACATCTTATCTGCATTACCTGGCTGCAAACACAATGCAAATGCAAGTGGAAAGCACAGGAGGAAAGGGAAGAGGCATCTACTGAATGGGAAACACTAACCAGCATGCTTCAGACTCCCACTGCAGCTTAGCTCACAACACTGCCCTCCTGTAGCCATCCCTTAGCAACAGCCTTCATTGCATATAAATATGGAAAAAACAGACACACTTTTAGACTCCAATAGATTACAAAGAAAATTAATATAATGGGAAAATATTTCACCGTTTGGAAAACATCAGGAAATACTTATATGCAATTTTTATCTAAATTGACACATTCCCCAAAGTGTTTGTTTGACAGTCCTGTCAACATATTAAAACAGAAAACGGAGTCTTTAGGAAAGTCTGTTTGTCCTAATGAAAACCAAATGAAAAGATCATATCAAGTTTGCCACCACAAGCCCACAGGACTGGATGGAGCCAGACTGCTCCCACCTGCTGAGATTAACAAGAAGATGCAAAGATGGTGGGCTTTGCCCAGGTATTTTTTTCTAACTAGACCTCATCGTGCATCACGCAGTTCCTCAGACAACAGACCAATGTGGTGGTAATGTCTTCGTGTCTTGGCAGGCTGCAGTCATGCCAGCAGCAGATTGGTTTTGTGATACCATCCCACACAGCACTCAGGAGGCAACCAAGCAAAAAGCCCAACCTCACAGGTACTGCCTGAGAGACCACGAGAAGGCAAGAGATAAAATACTGATAACAAAATGACTCCTGCAGTGAATGGAAACAGCTCTGAAGCTCATCATCCAAACAAGTCAAGTTACTTTCACCTTATTTCTCAAAAATAATAAGCTACTGATGTCTGGAATAAAACTAATGTTTCAGAAGGATTCATCTTCTCAAAAAAGGATGAGTATTGACACATCCAAAACAGGGTATCATGTGGAGAAATAGTGAAGAAATCACTGTATCAAAGCTGTGGAAATAATAATGAGGGGAGAGTATCATTAGCAGGTGAATCAGTCTAAAGATCCAGAATCACGCCTGAATATCAGATGGGGACTGCAGTAAAGCCCCTGTCCTGAAAGGGAGTTCATGTAGATAGCAAGTTTCTTAAGAACACCCAGCCCTCTGTCTCTTGGTCCAAAAAATAATAAAATCATGGTAATGAAGTATATGATTCCATCCTGGTTTTTGAGGAGAGAAGGGAAGGCAGAGGGGGACAAATATATGTCATGTGGTTTTAAATGTTCCTGAAGATCGAAAAGGCAGACAACTGACAATACAAAAGTGTTTCCCTATTGAGCAAAAATTTTGCTTTTCCAAATCTTAATCAGAAAGTGAAGATAGTATTATAAACATGACTACAAGCTCTGGAGCTATGAACAAAGAGAATATGAATATATGTTACTAAGACTAGACAACACAACTGCCTTCCTTCTTATATCAGATTTTATGTGCATTAATTTCTTATATAAATGAAACAGAAAAAATAATCTAATAGCTAGTACTAAAAAAAAAAAAAAAGTATATCAGAACAGGTTACAAGCTGGTTCAAGGGCTGAACAAGTATTTTTTCAGTTAGATGTAAACTATTCAAGCCATTTGTAATACTTGCTGAAATCTGAAGTGAAGTGACGCCATTGCACAAGTTGAATTTTTCTGGAAACAGAATCTGGACTGATACACTGTTTTTTTGACAACTTGTTTGTTCATACAGAATATTTCTTTATTGTAGTTTATTTCATATGTTTGGTCCACTGTATAGGAGTACTCTTAGAACTGAGAAAGTATTGAGGAGCTGATAAACCAAGAATAATTTCATTTCTAAATCTATGAATCAAAGAAAGAAAGAGACAATGATATCCACTGTTCCAAAACAAAACTAATCGAAGCCATTAACTTCATTGAGCTACTTCCTTTGTTAAAAAAATCAATTTTAATCATAAAATGTTCTTGATTGTTTTAATCCTTATGTATCAAGCCACATACAAAATAGTTTTGTTTAATCACTGAAACAATTTAAACAAAACAACCCACATCAAATCCTCCTTCGCTAGGATGATTTGTTAAAATTAATTTCTTTCACTTCTCAGAGTAATGACTAAAAACAGATAAGGAACTAATGTCTTACATTATCTTTCCAAAATATAGGTCTGTGTGGGTTGAAGTGACTTTTCTAGACTAGGTCTTTCCTGGGGTAGTCTTTTTCTCCACTCACATTTTCTCCACTCACATTATGACCACAAATTATCAGTGGTTTCACCTTATCCCACCAAAATACTATTGGCTTGCATTTAGCAGCATTCCTTCTTTTAAGTTCAGTTGCTTGATTGGAATGTGTTTCAATTTGTTTTATTTCATACCTGTAGACCTTATTTGAAGAATATGTGCTACTAAATTCCATACTCTTCACTTTCTGAAAAGTTATGTATTCAAAGTTAAATTGTTTTTATAACAAGCTATACTTTATAACTTATTATTTATATCTAATAGGAAATCTATACAGCTGCCTTCCATGTGAAAGTCTTGTTCTCTCCTTATGGTCACCTGCAGTTTTACAGCACGTGAGCAAAGCGATGACAATTAGTAATGCCAAAATGGCTTTCCAAGCTGTCAATAAATTATACTCTTTGTGCACTCACACAGAGCAGATCTGCATGCATCATACACCCAAGCCCTAATCTTATGCCACATAATAAGAGAAACATTGATTTTAATTTCAGACATCCCAGCATACCCAATATGAAGCTACAGATGCTGTTGGATCACAAAGGAAGTGAAATGGCTGTCTTGGGAGATGATTCTTTCTTGTTTGAAAGACTATGCTTTCCATTAAGTTACCTTACAGCTGTGCAAACAAAGGACTGTGAACATGTGGTAAGCCTTTCAAAAACAAATACTCTTTCCTGACTAACCCCTAAACAGGAAAACATCCAGTTTGGAATATAATAAATACTATTGCTAGCCTAACACCCCATGCCCCCAGACTGTCAGCTCAGAGTCAGGGTAGCTCACAAAAATAATAAAGTAATTAGCAGGCTGTTGTAGAACAAGAAATTACACTTGGTGGAAATGATTCTGCAGATAGCAGTGCCTAAATATTTAAGAGCTAGTGAGCTGGGAGGCTTAAGGGGCTCAGTAACCAAATTATCAAAACATTCTTCTGTGTCCAGAGCTCACAGTGAGAGGCTTCCCCAAACGCTGTGGCAAAAATCCTAAACCATTTCAATGAGACCTGGACTACCCCCAACTTCAGTTTCAAAACAAACAATGGTCTAATGAGTTTCTAGTTACAATTCTGTGAATCCAGTGTAATCGGCTGAAATGCAAATGCTGGCTCTGGTTTTCACTGCTGCAACACATGCCAGACTCGACCTGTCTGCATCCAGTCTGCACAAGAGACACCAGCTGATTGTAAATCACTGCAGAAATTCAGTTGCTAATTAGACTGTTCTAAATGCTTTTTCTGAAGATGAACACTTCCCCAACCTTCAGAGGAAACGGCTGCCAGAAATAATGATTTTGTCTCTCATCTGTCAATAGGCAATAGAAACAATTTTTGGTTCTAGAATGCATTAACATGCCTACCTGATATAATTTTAAACTTTGTTAGGCTTTTTTTTGTTGCAGACAGAACACATACATGTCAAACTGCTAGTTAGCTTCGCCAGAGTATGCAAAATAATGGAATAAACTGATTAAGTCAGAAGGCTGCACACTGATATACTTTCCAGACGCTAATCTTAGGTTGGAATATGGGCTTGAATGACGACTGGAACCGTGCCCTACATTCCCTTGGGCAGGCCTGACAGACAGACAGGACACATGATGTGGAGGATTCCCTGTTCTCTCTCCATCTGGCTGACTGCAGTGACCTAAGGGACAGGGGACAATGGTGACAAGCTCCTGCCCAGAGGAGCAGCAGTGTCTCCTCTGAGACTCTCCCTCCTTCCCAGGTGCCCTGGTGTAACAGAGAGGATGCTCTGCAAATGGAACTGAACAATGGAAAGCACGATGGTTCATTTAGCTTGGAGGTGTCACTGAGGTTAATTCAGCTTACAGCCTGTGTCAAAATCACCTCCGTGAAGAAGAGATGGGTCATTCATTGTCATAGGAGATGTCCTTCTGAAAGAAACAGAGAGCCCAATATGCAGACTGGACCCATTTCTTAGGAAAGTCTGCTGCTTCCCTGGGCCACTGGATAAAGTTTGGAAGAGAAAGCTTCCTACTCTGGTATAGCCCTCAGATTATCAGCCATTATTGATTTTACAGGTAGACAATGATGAAGTTGCAACTATAAGTCTGAGGACAATCAAGAGAGACTTTAGGGCCTTGGGACAAGTGGCAGCACCAGTAGTATTCTTTTCTATCCCTCCAGTTGCAGGCAATCATAAAGAAAAAAAATGGGAAGAGCCAGCAGAACAATACCTGATTCTGAACCTGTTGTCACTGGCAGGATTTTGGGGTTTTTTTATCAATGGTCTGATGACAGATGGGATACTAAATGATTCTATAATTCTGTGAACCATTCTCTCTTCTCCACACACTCTTCCTATAATTTATTAAGTAATATAAATATATTAAAATGATGCACCAAATGAGCCTTCTTAATTTTTTAAATTAGGGGATGCTTTGTTTTAGTTATATATGAAATGAGGTAGAAAACTGCTGTAACCTTGACAGCTAAATGAGGCTGTTTCATGATTATTCCAAACGATGCTGTTACAAACTGAGGCACGCACACACATACCTATACTTTCTTTCTTTCTTTTTTTTAACAATAATGCAAACATTGTCATTCCTGGTGTTAAAAAGGCAAGTTCATAACTTCATAGAATCACAAAACATGCTGAGTTTGAAGGGACCCATCAGGACCATCAAGTCCAATTCCTGTCCTGGTGTAGGGCAGTCCCAGGATCACATCATGTGCCTGAGAGTGTCGTCCAAACACTTCTTGAACTCAGGCAGCCTTGGTGCTGTGACCAGTTCCCTGGGGAGCTTGTTCCACTGCTCAACTGTCCTCGGGGTGAAAAAGCTTTTTCTGACATCTAACCTAAACCTCTTCTGATTCAGCTTCCTACCATTTCCCCAAGTCCTGTCTTTGGTCAGAGGAGTGAAGAAATCAACACCAGACCCATCTCTTCCCCTTGTGAGAAAGCCATAGACTGCAATGTGGTCACCCCTCAGCCTCCTTTTCTCCAGACCGAACAATCCAAGTGACCTCAGCTGCCCCTCCAGCTGCCCCTCCTTCACCACCCTTGTTGCCCTCCTTTGGATGCTCTCCATTAAGAAACATACCTACCTCAGTCACATTCAGAATGGAAGACATTAGGGATCAGCTGGGCCACTGAATCCAGCACCAGCTTATAGGCAGCTTTGATTTTTAGTTTTGTAAGTAGGTTCTGAGAGAAAATAACTTTTTTTTTTTATTGGAATAATCTGTTTAAGTCTGAAAACAGGATCAAAAACAGGCTGCTGATTTTCTGTTGCAGTAAATAAAATCCAGGTGGCAGGGGATGAGATCCACTAACTAAAAACCCAGAGGGTATAAGAACAGATTTGCAGAAGTTGTTAGACTTATAAAGTTACCTCCTTCTGAGCTATTAAAAGTGTCCAAGCAGACTGACAGTTTTTATGCCAAATTATATCAAACACAGTGTATAGCCCTTATTGGCTGGAATGAATCTACCAATTTAATTACCTGATCTATCAATTTCATTAACCATAGTTAATGTTTCCCTTGCTTAATAAATTAAGTTAAATGCAAAATGTTTTAAAAATGCACTTTCTTCGAAACACAGCATATTAAGATAACTAGTAAACATGTTTGCACATTGTTTTTCTTTATGGTGAATTGATTTTATTTACAAAAAGATGTATCAAAATACAAGTTCAGAGGAAACAGTTATTATCTAGTAGATAAGAAGACATTCAACAAAAAATTAAAAACCAGAGTAAGTGTGCATTGAGACAAATGGATGAAATGAATGTGTGTCTACAAAATAAAAGGAGTCTTGTAGGCACCTAAAACTGGATTTGGAGGTAACCAAAACATTCAGGTCCAGGAAGAAGCACAAACAAAAATGCTGGCTCCCAGGAACCTCCTGCCTCACTGTCACTCACCACAGCCATCTTCCCTGGGGGTCACCCAGGACCTGACTGGGGGTAACCCCTGCAGTACCCTTAGAAGAACACAAAGTTTTTACTGTCTTAGTGCTACTAATATGCAAGAAAAAAAAACACTCTCTTAGCCATTAAAATAAAAATTCAAAGCATGATGAAGAACTGTGTACAGGTTACAGCTTCTTATGACCTGTAGACTAAATCACTGCCTTCAGTCATTTCACTTTGGTTAATGCTGCTCTACATGGTAGAATCTTTTATAGCTAAATGTGGAAAGTGAGCAGATCAGTAAGACTCCAAACTCACGAACAGTGATACAATGCTGGTTCAAGACTGTCAGCACTGGTGTCTATTTAGAGAAGACAGAGGGATGGATTGGATCCTGCTCTTCCCATTTCAGAAGCAGTTCTTACTACATAAAAGGTAAAACATGATACCACTTGATCTAGCACAGGAGATACTGGTGTTTTTTAAAACTAAGGAAGTATTTTTTTTTATTTTAAAGCCCCAAATGTTATTAATTTATTTATTCAATGTCCTACCTATTTTTCTTATACAAGATGGAGTTGTTATACAAACATGGATGAGTCCAGGCTTGGTCAAGGAGGAGGACTTGTCCATCTAGACCTTTAACTTGTTTTTGCAGAAGATGGGTAGGCTATAGAGCCTGTAGGAAGATTGTGAAAGGAAGAAAGATTATCTGACTGTCAAAGAAATTGTGTGCAGCCTTGGAGAAGTGGCTCTCGTGACTCGTAAGCATTTTCTGGACAACTTTGCATGAAATGTAGAGTGTTTATCAGCCATTGATCCAGAATGGTGTTAAAACCTAATAATACAAAGGTGGCTGAAAATGAATTCTTCTCTTGTGGCCCTGCAATAGAGGTGTTCTAAAGAGATATACAAGTCCCCTGGTTCAGCCTCTTGTCTTTGCACAACTCATTCACCCATTCACAAATGGTTCACGTTCCCCACATCTTATCACTTCAGCAGCTTGCATTCCTACCACAGGGGTCTGGATTCCTGAAACTTCAGCTCTCCCTAAAAAGGGAGTTAAGGCAACCTGACACTTGGCATCCCTGTTGGATACAGCGCTCAGATGTGGTAAGAGCACCACAGAAACACAGAGAGGGAAAGGAATGAAAATGTTTGCTGTGCAAGGCTGGAATAATTGAGTTAAACAAGGCTTGAAGCCATGCCCTTAATGAGGAAGATAAAAAGAAATCTGCAATTACTACCAGTTTACTGAATGAGGCAGTGGACTTAAGAGGAAAAAAAGAATGGTATGATTATCTAATGAAAAACTGTAACATGCATGCAAACAAAGGACAGGGAAATTGAAGTTGCCTAGGCAACATTATTGCTGACATTGCCCATCTTCTAAGTGCTTAACTTCACAACTTGAACGTTAACATTTTTTAGACATAATACATAATTAGGCAGCCAGTTAGGGATGCTACGGCTGCTGTTGGTAACTGGTAATATTTACATTTAAATATGGAGAAAGATTACTGCTGGCTAGACTGTATTATTTAATTATACAGTCAGTTTAGAAATGAAATTAAATCTGAAGCATTTGAGAGAATCCCTTGAGCAGAAGTGATGGAGCAATTATTACTGCAATTTGGCATGAGGAAACTTTGCTGAAAGTCTAGAATTTCACCTAATCAGACAATTTGATTAGTGGTCCACATGTAGGAGCATTCCAAACAGCTGCTAAGTAATTTCAAAATGCACTGTAAGAAAAGTAATTGTAATAACTAGATACTTTTCTTTAGCAACATCCATATCAAATTTATTAAGTTTTAAAAGTCAGTTCAGAATAATGTAATTAGTGTAAATTCAGTAGCATGATAGAAAAAAAAAAAAGTCTTGTGTTTTAGCTTATTGCAAGCACTACGAATAAAAAAGTTCTGGATTCTGCTGACAATTCAGTTCATTATGCCCAGCAACTACATCTGGGCAAGGTCTGACAGCTTCATGCCAAACAGCTGTAGCTTTGAAGGTACAGAGGTTTCTAAATTACTTTCTGGGAAAAGAGGCATTAAGAAGACGGATGCACATGCACACACAACTTTCTAGTAACTGTAACGTAGGCAGACTGATGGAAAATAAGAATACACACTCTCTGCCTGGCATTGAAGGTCCACCATAGAGCTAAAGAAAAATAAATGTGAAAATATCAACTCAAGAAACTTACACACAAGCATATTTGGAAAATACGAAGGCAATCAAAACAAACTCCAGAGAAATCACAAACATTTTGCCTGGGACCTGGAAGCAGAAGGAGGTAAGATCTCAACAGCCACTATAGTTCCCTTACAAGAAAAGGATGGAAAAGTGCAGTGGATTTCTCTGAAGAAAGAATGCCACGCTGAAGGTCCTGGTCATTTCACCATTGATAAGAGCCCCCCTGTTTAGGTGATGTGAGTGCACAGATGAGACACTGCAGAGTTACCAAATCAAGCCTTGAGCTTGGGCATGGCTGGTAAAACCTCCTAATGTAATGCCAATACCAGGCCTGCACCTTTGGCTGTCATCAGCCTCTTACTGGGATGGGTGATGTGGCTTGTGGGCCCAACTGGTGCTTTGTCCTATCTATCCAATAAGAAGGAAACTCACAGGCAAGAGACTGCCATTCAGTCTTCCAAAGGGCAAGGTGAGAACAGAGAAGCAGTGAAGCTCCCACGGTATATGATCAGACAGGAACAGTTCAGGTTCAGCAGAACCTTTTTGTTTTAGATCATCTCATGGCTTTTTAAGTCATGAATTCTTCTCTACACCTTCTGAACCTGCACCTTTTTGGCACTGGGAAGGCTGAAGGCCAGTAAGTTTTGATTCTGCTCCGTGAGGTAGCACAGTAGAAATTTTCTCAGATACATTATGTATTAATATACACTCTGAGGTTGACAAAATAGGTACCTGAGGAAAATTATCAACAGTGCTGCCTATCAGATAGGGATAGCTTTCTGAGTGCTTGGATCAACAATGTTAATAATGTACTGAGTACCTATATTTGTGCTTATAAGCAACACAGACAGAGGCATTATTCTTTGGGTTGTCTCATACCTCATATTTCAGTATGGTCACCCACCACTGTTGTGAACAGGTCTTTCAGACTGGGAACAGTGGAGGCAGCTTTAGACCCACCAAAACAAGCACATGAAGGTGCAGAATAAAGTGTCATTTGTAGACTTCTCTAACAAGTGTTGCACTTTCTAGAAGATTGCCCATCCCAGAGTGTGTAAATTCAGTCTAAGAACTCATCAGGAAAGAACATGGATGACTTTTAAAGTACAAGTCTCCTTTTCATTGTCAGGTAGCATAAAACTCTGGAAAATAGGTATTTTGATAGCTTATCTCAGGAGAAAGCAAAAACAAGGAAGGACTATACACTGGTGATGCTGATAAAAATGACCAAGCTTTGACTTGAGACCAAAACTTTACCCAAGATTTGCCTTGCCAGACTTCTCACTGTCCCATATTAAGAGGATATATGTTAGACAATAGCCCACAGGTACAGACAAAAAGCACATATAGAAAATTACTAGCATTTTCATTCTCTTGTATTATGAAATAAAGCCCAGATGGTCAGTTAAAAATGGGTGAAAATTCAGCTCAGATACTTTCAGAAACAGAGAGAAAGAGCACTGTTGATCCTCAGAACCATGTATAATTCAACATTCTGACCTCCCTGAAAGTAAACCTTGCTCACTAGACTGCAAGGAATTTTTTAATATCAAATATACATTTTGTCACTTCTGTATACTTCAGTTCCCTACATTAGCACAGCTAGAGAGCTGTCTGATCATATAAAAGAAAAGCTTTTAAATCTTCCTTATGGTTGTATTTTTGACCTGCTCTCTATACAGACAAAACCTGAAAGCATTCTGAGCACTTGCTGTATCAGTCCCCTGATGCACAAAACACTGATGGGAAACGTTCACGCTGAACTCACACAGCAAGGATTTCACAGCAAGGTGGTCTGTGGCCACCTTTCCACTAGCCACAGACTTTGGTTTATTTTATTATCTGGTTTATTATCTCAGACATTGAATATCCACATGACTCCTGTCTCCATGTTCACTGCTGGTTAGCACTTTTTCTGTCTGGAGAAGTCTGCATCCTGAAGGCAACTCATGTTGCTCTAAGTGACATTTCTCTTCTGCAGGAGCTAGACCTGCTCATACCAAGTAAAATTTGGCACTCTGAAAGTCAAAAGAATCCCTGACCCTAAACGTGACAGAACAAAATGGTGAAGAAAATAGTGAAGAGGGTGAAAAACTGAAAAACTAACTCTGAGAGCAAACAGGATTTCTCTGGAGTTTATTTTTGCGTGCAAGGGGTTCCTGAGGAACATCCTGTTGAGTCAGTGAGTTTGTTCAGTTAACTGCATGGCAGTGAGGGATGCAGAAACTCCTCTAACAGATATATATGGTCTTAGTGCAGGATGAATGTCTCTCCCCAAAACATTAATTAAATTCAGAGGAAAGAAAGAAAAAAGAAAGATGAGGATACACCAGCCACAACTGATAAACGGAGTGCCACTGTTTACATAGACCTTTATGGAATAACTGTGACCATCATGAATAACTCTGCAAGATAAACTACTGAAAATAAACAGCACAAAAAAACCCCAACCAAGCACAAACACTCTGAACAGCAAAACACAGTCTCTGGGGGCTGGGACCGCAACATTTACACACTAAAATAAATTTATAGACTGTGACAGTTCCACTTAACTCAAAAGGATTGTTCTTATGTTTGTGACATGTTTGGCTTGTAATATGCCCCTACATGGACTGGTGTGCTTAGATGAGCCTCCAACCTCAGAAGCTTATGCTGTTGTGTAAGGACTACAGGAGCAAACTGCAGGTCTACTAAGAGAAGGACATGAAATTTGGGTAATGTAAAAGCTATCAGAAGCACTATACTACTTGGTCCAAATATCAAAATGTCATTGTTTATATGTGTTTTAATTCCCTGAGAAATTTCAGATGAGTTTTTAGTGAGATCTGACTTAAAACTCGCTCTATTAAACCGCATTATTGCTGATAATTTAAGAGATATAAAGGATAAAACCAAGAAGCAGTGTAAGCTGGTGATAATTTTTGTCCAAGCATTTTATCTTCCCTGCTTAGATCACGAGTGCCCAGAACCTGGCCTAATAAACATGCACATCTCTGAAGGGTGATTCGCTGAAGGACTGTGACCTAGTGCTTCAGTGGGGACTGTAGTATTAACCAACTCTGTTCAAAAGCATTTCTTCACCTCCTTCAGCACTGAAACACATCAATGCCAGCATATCAAAAGAGGTGATTCTCTCCCTTTACCGTGAATTTGTGAGATCCTGCCCTGAGTGCTGCATCCAGTTCTGGTGTCCCCACTATAAGAAGGATATGGATCTGCTGGAACAAGTCCAGAGGACAGCCATAAATATGATACAGGAGCTGGAGCACCTCTGCTACAAGGAGAGGCTGAAGGAACTGGGGTTGTTCAGCCAGAAGAAGAGAAGACTCCAGGGGGCCCCTATAGCTGCCTTCCAATACTGTAAGGGAACATACAGGGAGGCTGGAGAGAGACTTTTCATAAGAGTGGCCAGTGACAGGGCAAGGGGGAGTAGTTTTAAACTGAAGGAGAACAAGTTTAGACTGGATATCAGAAGAAGTTATTTAGGACGAGGGTGCTGAGACTCCGGAACAGATTGCCCAGGGAAGTTGTAGATGAACCCTCCCTGGAAATGTTTAAGGCCAGGTTGGATGAGGCCTTGAGCAACCTTGTTGAGATGAGAGCTGTCCCATGGCAGGGAGGTTGGAGTAGATGATCTCTAAGGTCCCTTTCAGCTTAGGTCATTCTTTGATTCATATGATGCTATGATTGCACAAATGCACCTGGACTTCTGCCGGCCCCCAAGTATCTGAAAGGGGTTTTGTTATTACTTAAAATAATGTAAGGTTGTTTTTTATTTTGGTTTGGTTTGTTTTTTTCCCCTCTCCCAGAGCAACTAAACCAAACCAGTTGTCCTTAGGCAGGAAACATAAAGAATATGTCACTTTTGTTTTTCTTGAGGCAGACTTGCCTAGATCAGCCCTAAGCACACTGACAAAATTACTGCCCAGGGAAAAAGTGTACCCTGCTTTAGCAGCCAAGCTGATCCCATGATGTTCCTCAGCAACACCAAGCCCCCAGGCAGCTATGGAGCCTCTTCACCGGGAACTGAAATGATCAACCAAAATTGGAATTGCAAATCACTGTTTGGTTTGACTTCAATGCCCATGGATCAATGAGCTATTTAATTAGACGTCTGAAGTTTGAAACATGTTTATAAGATTATACTTATTGCTCTTAAATGTACATGTCTCCAAAGAGGTATACTTGAATTTCTGTAATGAGTTTCTCAGAACATTTGCTTTAAAGTATTTCCTGTTAGCCAGTGTATTTACGGGAGGGTTCTGAAAAGATACTTTTAATTTGCCAGTGAAAATATTAAGTTTAAAGTCAAAATAGGCATTTTTGTTCTACTTTGTGTGTGTAGGTGCAAAGGTTCACATCTTTAAGCATTCCCACTGCTGGACCCATAGTAATAAATTGCACACTCCTGTTTCCTAATCAGGAAATATTTTGTAGTTTTGGCAACTGAAGGACTCTTCAGAGTTTTCTCCTAACAGCTACAGCTTAACAAACAACTCTGTCAAAACCCACCTTCTTCTGTTCCCACAAGATCTAAAAGAGAGCTGTGGTCTTGTAAACACCAATAAACTTACATCTGGAGCTCTGTTTGGCTGGACTGCATTGTCCCTGAAGCTTCTTCTCTCATTTTATTATCAACAAGGAACAAGTTAAAAAAAGTAAAAAGTCCAACATTGACTCCATTATTCCTCAGGTAATTTTGATTATTTTTTAAAATAATATAATAATATTTAAGTCTTAGCAAATATTGTAGGAAGTTTTGCTCGACTGTTTGTCTTGAGCACAGCCATCAGTTTATAAATTAATTTATCCTTTTGTGCAAATTCCTTCTTGTCTTTAATAGACAGCAGAATAATTAATGAATGTAATTATTTTTCCTAGAATAGATCAGTATATATGGAGATGATGAAAGATTTAATAAAGATATTTCCTCCATCAGGGACTAGTTCTGCATTCTCTACCATGAGCAGCACTTACAAACTAATGCTATTCCCACATGAGCCAATGGGACTGCTCACAAGGGTAAAGTGTGCAGTGTTTGACCTTATCCTTTTTCATTAATGCCTATAAAAACTCCATTAGACTACTAAAGAAAAAAAAACACATAGAAAGAGAACACTAATAATTTTAGTAATATTACACAATAAACTAATAAAACCCTGATAACACTAGAGCCCTTTGGATCATCATCTCAGTCTTGTTTTGTTAAATGCTATTATCTCTAACTGCAGTGCCAAATCTGGAGCAGTGGAAATCTGTTGCAAACAACTAATGATATAAATTAAGTCCTTTTTTTCCTGCTGGATAAATTACCTAAGAACACATTTCGATTTTCCCTATAGATTAAAAATACGCATGAGAATGCAAAAATATGTATGAAAATGCAAAGGATGAATTATTGCAACTCACCACACCCATGGTTATATTACCTTAGTCCCTTGCTATAGCTTGTTTTCCTGATGAACTGACTTGGAAGAATCTTTATGCCATTATTTATAAGTTCCTGACCAGATAAATCACAGAATAAAAGAAATTTAGGCATTGGAAGGGACCTCGAAAGATCACTGAGTCCAACCCCCCTGCCAGAGCAGGGTCACCTACAGGAGGCTGCACAGGAGCCTGTCCAGGTGGGTTTTGATGTCTTCAGAGAAGGAAACTCCACAACCTCTCTGGACAGCCCATCCCAGTGCTCTGTCACCCTCACAGTGAAAAAGCTTTTCCTTCTCTCTATGCAGAACCTCCTATGGTCCAGCACAGACCTGTTGCCCCTTGTCCTATCATTGGACATCACTGAGAAGAGCCTGGCTCCATCCTCCTGACACTGTCCCTGTATTTATAAACATCAATGAGGTCACTCCTCCGTCTCATCTCCTCCAAGCTAAAGAGACCCAGCTCCCTCAGCCTTTCCTCATAAGGAGGGTGTTCCACACCCTTATTCATCTCTGTAGCTCTGCACTGGTTGCCTTTACCCTTATGAATACTGGTTCTTCCTCTTTCCCTTTTACTTACTTTCTCAGTTTGTACCCAGATCTCAACAAATGTTTTACCTTTACTTCCATCTCCTTACTCTTTCCATCTCTTTGACACCCCTTATTTTACCAAACCTTCAGTAAAGCCCCTGGTCTGTGCTGCAGGACTCTCTCCACTGAGCTAAATTCTGGTCTTTGGTGCTTATCTCAGGCTTCCTCCACCGACCACAGCAGCCCCAGCTTCTCCACAGGCAGGCTCATCTTCAGCTCCTCCACTGTGCCAGATGACAGCAGCATGTCCTGGCATCACTAATATCAGTTCCTACCATCATTAGCAGAGTTGCTACACTGACAACATTTTATACTTGGCTCTCCTATTTTCCACCCTGATCTGCAGTCCAGATGACATTTTCTTAGTTAAATGCTCCTCCCACAAAGGAAGCAAAGAACCCACAGTCTTTCACCCACTGAAAAGGGGCTAATATCAGCCTTTTTCCTGACCAAAATGCACCAGCTCTGGCACCACCACAGCACAAGAGACTCTGCATCTCAACACAAGTGCTTCTTGCCCCCACCCAGCCAAGATGCCTCATCTGCCTGAAGTTTCCTAAAGCTGTAATGATAATAGAAGACTCATCGTGGGTCTCTGCTGCGGCAGAGGAGAGAGAACCAAGATCTTCATGTAGACACACAGTCAGATGCCTCGGCAAAAGATCCACCCAGGCTATAGGCCCACAGAACAGAAACATACCATGGGCACTGACATTTTAGCACTGGACTTGGCAGAGTTAGGTTAATGATTGGACTCAATGATCTTAAAGGTCTTTTCCAGCCAAAAGGATTCTATGGTTCCCTGAAGTTATCCAACATTTAGCCTGCTGCAGCAACTGCTCAGACAGCACCTGAACAGGACAGAGGTGGTGGATATTTCCTACAGAACAATACTGCTGCAGCAGCTCATTCCAATGACTGTACTGTAAGCAGTCTCCTGAGCTCATATTTAACGTCCCATGACAAATCATGTCTAAAAAATGCTGGAGAACCTGACTAACCAGATGAATGGGGCCAGGGGAAATCCATCAAGAAAAAAATGAAAGTAAGGGAAACTACTAAACCAAAGCAAAATCTGCTGTTGGTGGCAGTTCCTACAAATCTTTGATTTTCAGTTGTGTCTAAAAATGATTCATGATTACTGGTTTAGCTGGAAATTATTTAACATAAACACTAAACTGAAGGGTTCTATCTTGTTTGGTCTTTATATGATATTTTGAAACAAAGCCACAATTTCTACCACGAGGCATAAAATCAATTAAACAATATTTATGCTCCAACAGACTTGTAACTATACTGCTCAAAGTTCAGTCAGTTTGCATTTTTGTTAATTTTTCAGTCTGAATCTAGTATTCATTAAAGATGTTTAAATGTGGTCTCTTTCCAAACCCATTTGGTCTTTCTGGTTCATTCTGCTGATGGGGTCTATGCTGGTCTGAATCTTACCCTTTAAGGTACAATGACAGACACATTTTATTAATGTAACAATTTCCATTAGCAAAACTATCTAGAGTTGGTTTAAATTTTGACCAGTATTACAGTAATTACTGTTTTGCGTTCAGTAATATTAAGCCCTTCAACAGGTCAACTGCTGCATAGGAGATGGACCACCTGTATTGATAAGGATTAGAAATGAAGGCTTCACTGAACTGAAGAGGAAGCTGCTCTGACGTGGAAATGGAACAGGAGTGGCAAAAAAAGGGATTAAAATCCCATATGATGGTATCATGCAATGGAAGATTACCTGCCTGATGTAAATCTTCACCATTCCCTGCCCTTTGCCACTCAGCATGCTGCCCATACCTGATAAACCAACAACTGCTTTGGGTGAGTTATGTTCCCATTGTCAGAGTAGGAAACCACATATATACAAAGGTGGTGCTGGAGCAACCCTCCCAGCTTCCTGGGGGAAGGTGTTCCATGTGTACATAAGGAGGTTTGGGAGTGATTCTGAATCCTACAGAGGAGCAGAGACTGTTGAAAGATTAAATCAGGCTATCTTGAGGCTGAGGGCTTTTTTTAATGAGCTGAAGTGATGCTGCAGGGTGACACTTCTGAAGTTTATGCAGGGAACTGTACTGAGGTGTCTACTGTTATTTGTAAATGTTTGAGTTTGGGATAGGTGAAAACAAGAGTTAGAGGTAATTCAATTAGTTATATCTCAAAAAATGTATTTTTATGTATGTAATGTATGAAATTCTAAAATGTATTTTAGATGCCTGTGAAATTCTTCAGGAAACAATCAAGACACTTCTGTTATGAAGCTTTCAGAGAGATGTGGACTGCCTGAATAAAGTCTGATATTTAGAAATATCAGGCAAAGGATTCTGTGCTCAGATCTTTGCTTTCTTAGATTGACTATCAAACAAAATCCATTGTTTTATGGCTGTTTGCATGACTGCCAGTTTCCATCTCCCACAGAAGAGCCTGACAGTAAAAAGACAAAGGGTACAGTGTCCTCCTTCATAGCTTTGCATTCCTACCAAGCTGCCACTGATAGACCCAAATGAAAAATAAAGCCAAAATGCCATGCAGACTTAAGCTGCCACTATGAGGCAGCTGTGGGGGGTGGGAAACTGCTCACTCATGGTGAGCCTGGGTTTGAAACAAAAATCTCTAAAAAGATGAAAGTGATATTAGCCCCATGTCTTGGTGAATTTTTAAAATGTTATATGAAAAAAACCAATCATTCTAGAGAGCAATACTTCAGACTGTTAGAAAGGGCCATGCCAGAGACATGCACTGTAGTAACAGCGACATCCCAGCAAAAGCCAGCTTTTTTCTATTCATTAGGACACAGAGTTCAGCACCTGCATAATATTTCTGTCCCCACCCTTGTTTTCTTAATGTAAGAACAACATACAATCCAACCCATGGCACCATTCCTCAGTGTTCTCCCCTTGAACCTTCACACCCCGTTAAATGAGTTATCTTGTTAAATAAACACCTGCAGCAGCTCCACATGCCTAAGGCCCTGCAGCACCTTTTTCAAAGATCTTCTCATGGTAAGCACAGGATATTTAGTTTTATAATTTGTGCCTCATTTATAAAGCACAAAAATGAGCAACTTTTTTTTCCTGACCTACCCCAGTTAATCCCCAAACTAGGCTAATGGGTTTTCATTTTACTTTTTTTTTAGGAGAGTACAAGAAAGTACTCAAACTATAAATTAACATTAAAAAAAAAAAAAAATCCAACATCATTCTTTATAAGGCATAAGATAGAAGGCATTACAAAGACAATTTAATTTATGACACTTAATTGTACTCATACAAAATCTTCCCCGTGCTTTGTAATTTTTTTATCTCAGCAGAAAATGATGAGTTTTAGGATCAGTTCCCCCTTGGGGTTTGCCACATGTCTAGAGGCAAACTAGACCTTAATTCCACAGCATGCAACCCATCATTTTCTAAGAAATGGCAGGTTCCCAGATGCACTAAGATGAGGTGATTTAAATGATAACAACTTTGTTGAACTCACCATGCATACAGTAACAGATCTTATTTATAACTCATATTTAATTGTTTTTGAAAGGTCCATTTGTGTGACCCACAGACTGACACGATGTCTCTTATGTCATGCAGAGATCACCCCTTCCATGTCTCTGGTGCCCAGGAATTCAAGCTCTCTACCTGCAATTTGACATTTTTTGTAAGTTTGTAATTAGTAAAAACAAGTGCTGAACAGCAGCATGAAGGACTTTTAAGAAAGAAGAGTTAAAATCCTCACCAGCACAGTATTTACACTATGTGACAAGGAAAAGGCTGACATATGAACATCTATTTCTCGGGCATCTATAAAAGCATGGATTGATGATTACTGGAGAAGTGACAAAAAATGGAAAGATGCACACTCAAGGCTCAAGGAACAACTAGGAGATATATCTGAGCAATATCAAGACAATAAAGAGTGAGCAAGGTGCTAATATATCCCAATGAAGAGAAAAGTATTTCACATGGAATGGTTACATTACAGGTACAGAGTAGGTATCTCTGGATACTGCCTGCAGAAATCAGTTTCTCTGGAAAGCACACTCAGATATTCTGTAAATCCCAAAGCACAAGCAAACTAATTTAGGTATGGTATGAGGTTTGGCAACAGGGAAAGAAAAACATTACAGTTCATGGAACTGTCTGGCAGAAAATAATGGGTTTGGAGAATTCTAAATGCTGTGGCAACTGCAGCCCCATGTCCTTCCCACCATTTCTGCCTGGTAACCAGACACCTCAGAAACAAGTTGATGTCAATAATGTAACAATCCTCTTGAAAACAATCTGAGTCCAAACGAAGATGCTCATCTTTTTTAAGCTCTGGAAAAAAAGTTTTCAACTTGTCAGAAAAGCATAACCTTCAGACAAGCCTTTCCTCAAGCAGAAGTCTGACTGAAACAAAATATCTCAAAGCTATGCATGGCAGGCAACGTGGCTGTGGTGCCTTCCCTGTGGGCTGGGACTCTTTAAGCCCAACTCTTTATCTGGACTCCTGCCTCAGTCTGCTTCTGACACCAGTGGTTTGCTAGTCACTAGAATGGATAACCAAAACCAACTATATGTCACTATGAGCCAGAGCACTCCCTTTATGTGCCCTGACTACTAACTTTGATGAGCCATAATAATGCTTTCCTGATGAGCTATAAACACTTGGGACCAGTCTTGAGTAGAACTGGAAAGAGTTCAGAAGTCCTGCATACTTGCTACAGCATTGATGGCTTTCTTGGGAGAAAATGCAGATGTAAGCAGTCCAATGAAACTGGAGGTAAATGGATGATTTACAGGTTTCTCAGACTAATAAAATAGCTTTCCTGCAATTATACCTAACGTAAAAACCTTGAGACTGTTACCCATGCATTTGGTAAGGCAGAACAGCAAACGTGACAGAGCTGGGCACTGTGTAACAGGCTGTGCACAACAACTCACAAAATCATCACTCCTCAGTTTTGAGTCAATTTTGCCACATTAGCATGTGTTGTTCCAAGCTGCTGTATCCTGCAAGCTGAACACACAGCTTGTGATTTGCTACCTCTGGAAGCTGAACTAGCCCCAGATTTGATAGTCATGAGTAGGAAATAACTTAGTTGTTCTCTGGGGTAAAGAATGGAAAGAAAAGGGCATGTGTTGATTAAGACATTGCAGTGCTGATCCACCCTCTAATTCGGGGAGTGGAGTCAAACAATTCCTCTGCCTCACTTCATATGGAAAACTGATTTTGCTTTTGGACTGTTACTATAAAGTAGAGGATACTCCCATGGCTTGTGAAACAAAGGCTAGTAATGATGGAGGAAAGACGTTCCCTGATTTCCACAGGCAGTGGGTGAGGCTCAAATTTTACAGGCTTTTAGAGTGAGCTAACTGAATAAATGAGGCAAACTGCACTGGGCATTGTTAAGGAACAGTATTCAGAGGCAACATAAGTATCAGAGAGAATTAATGCCTCTAGAACTTCTCACCAATGCAGAAATTGAGTCCCAACATTAAAAAAAAAAAATCAAAATTCAGTACATGTCAGTAAAAGGATTCACAACCTTTTGAACACTAAAGGCTTTCTAACCCAACACATTCTATGATTCCATGATTTTTATTTGATGAAAATGTATATCTATCTATCTTCTACTTTGTTGTCTAACTGACATCCACCTTCATTCCTTGTTTTTTAGATTAATTTTAACCAGTTAAGCAGAAGTAAAAGACTTCTGGGGTACTGCAGCTGGAACCAAACTTCTGAACTCAAGTAAATTTGTGTCTCTAGTGAGAAGAACAGACCCCCTCAGTCCAAACCAGCTGGAACCTGCCCCTTCCGGGCTGTTTTCTGGAAATAATTCAGTAGAATTCATTCACACAGTCAATACAAATGTCATTGTCCTGGGCTGCTGCTGCCATTGGGACAAGACTAACATCCACTCTCTTAGAATATAAAACTCTTTTATGATTTTACTATCTAAATATCTGGAAGAAACAATATGCATTTTTTTTTCCCCAGTAAAATTGCGACGTTTTCATATTTTGGCTTTTTTTTTTTTAATTTTGTTTTTTCTCCCGGAGGTAGGAGATGTCAGGGAAGGGTGAGAGCCCTTCCTTTGCTTGGCTGTCAAATGCAGACACACAAATCAAGCAGCGCCGGGGACCAGTAGCTGCTGTCCCCTCCAGCTGTCACCAACCACACGACCTGGGAGATGATGCTGCACCTCCGGAGTGGGGTGATGATGGTGGTAGAAACGTCTTTTTCTTTTTTTATGTTTCGAGGGAAGAAGGCTACGCTAGCACAGGCTGGGAGATCCCGGCGACACCAAAGGTCACTGCTCTTGTGCCACCTGACGGTGTTCTCTTCCCAGGAGATGGAAAGGAACAGGTAAAGTTTTCGGTGCTCCGCTGCCAATTAGACTGTGCCGACACTATTAGAGCAGGAAAAACTCCCTGAGGAAGCCCCACCTGACTCACACCGCCGGCACAAAGAGATTACGGATCTTCCAGGGCAAAAGCATCACAAGTTGCAGCAGGAGCTGTGGTGGCAGCACCCTGCCTGACACTCCCCACCCCCTTGCCCCCAGCCCGGGCACCGGCAGCAGGTGAGATGCCCTCCACCCCATCCACCACCCCAGCTCCACCAGGAACTTCCTAAGACTACCCCGGGGTGTCTGTGTGGGTCAACCTCCCCACTCCAGCCCCTCTACTCACCGGTCTCCCCATCCTCCTCGTCCTCGCCTTCTTCCTCCTCCTCCTCCCCCTCCAGATCCAACAACACATCTTCGTTCTCCGTATTCATCTTCCCCAACCTGCAGCCCCCCAAAAGCACACTCTCCCGCTGCTGGGGGAAGCCAGCCCGNGGCTACGGGGGACGGGAGGGGCGGGACCGCCCGGCCCCCGCCACCACCTTCCCCTCCCGTGAGGAATCTCTGGGTCTGGGTCAGCTCCCCCGCTCAACTTGAGGAAGGGTGAGGGCGAGGTGCGGTTCAGGGCAGGTGGTGATGTGTTTCCTTCGTCCTGAGATGGTTGTCACCTTCTAGCGTGCACTTTTGGGGAGCTTTGGAAGGGGGAGAGGGGTTATGTGTGTCTTTAGGCAGAGACTGTTGTAGGAATCCTGCTCGTTTTCTTGATTCATTAACAGCATCCATGGCTGGGAGGTTGGGAACTAGATGGTCTTTAAAGTCCCTTCCAACCCAAACTGTTCTGTGATTGTGTGAATGGTCACAGAATTGTCACGGTTGTCACCTCTGAGATCACCGAGTCCCAGCTGTCAGATTGAGATGGTTGTAAGGGGAAAGTTGGAAAAACATTATGTTAACTCCTAGAATAGTTTGGGTTGGAAGGGACCTGAAAGATCCTCTAGTTCCATGTCCCCTGCATGGGCAGGGACACCTCCCACTAGAGCAGGTTGCTCAAAGCCCCGTCCAACCTGGCCTTCAGCACTTCTGGGCATGGGGCATCCACAACTTCTCCAGAAAACCTGTTCCAGGTTGGTCTCCTCACCCTAACAGTGAAGAATTTCTACTGTATGTCTGGCCTAAATCTACCCTCTTTATTAATTTTATTTCCTGCCCCCAGCTATTTCTTTTAAAGCTCACTAGACATTTCTTTTATGAAGTTTAACTGATCTTTTCTGACCAGCTGGTAAAGAGTATAACACACACACACACACATCTTTTGCACTGATGTGTGTCATAGGATTCATCCACATGACTGTATCATAAGCTGATCAAACTCCATCTTAAAGGAGTTTTTCTTAACAGGATCCAGGATGAAAATATTACAAATGGTTTCATCCATATGTTTGCCTTTTGAAAGCTGCATCAGGAGTGAAGCTCATGGGTTTTTAAAAAATATGTCAAATTAGACACCCAAGCATTGAAGGACTCACCATTGCTACATACTTCTGAAATGTGAAGCCCATGTATGTAAAACCCCCCAAACCAGTAAGTATTGGCATAGTTATTTGGAGAAGGTAGCAGAATTTGGAGGGGGAAGGCTTAAAGATTTCTTTGTCCTGAGCAAATCTTTGGAGCTCTACAGATGTGTTCAACCCAGCTGTTTTGCAGGTGAGAGGTGGTCCTCATCTCCAGCTTCATCTACAGATACAAACTACAAGAATTTTGCAACACAGTGAATGCAGAATTGTCACTGCAGAAAGGCTGGGGGGGCATCAGCGCTCACAAAAAGGGAGCTGAGTGCTCAGCAATATGCCAATGCACTCTGGAGGAATGTTGAGGGTTCCTCAAATGGAAAGATATCTGGAGGGATACCCAGAGAAGAACTGGACTAAGCTTGAATTCTGGGGAGAAACAAAACTGTTTAGGGAAGGGAAAGAGAACAAGATAACTTTTTTTTTTTTTTTCTTTTCCCTGCATAAAGCAATAAATACCTCTAAGCAATATATTTTCATATATTTTCAATTTCTGGTCTACTGCTAAAACCAAAATGGCCTAAAGGACCCAGGATGTCTAAAGGGTACAAACAAGAAGTTGGACCAAAACCTGTTTGTCAGGTAAGCTTGTTACTTGGTGATGTGGTTATCTGTTGTCAAGCACCTGTGGGTTAAGGTCAGGTCAGGGCCTGGCAGTACAGTAAGCACTTTCAGACAAAAATTAATTGAGATTTGATTGGAAAGTTTTGGAGCAATTCTACTTAACAAAGGCCCACTCACATTGATGACTTGAACAGCATTGTCTGCAAGGACATTAGTGGATTCATCAGAACAGAAACTACCTCTCTCAACCTTAGTGGTGCCAGCACTGGTATTAGCAAAAGGTTGTCATCTGCACCACCTGACACCGAGCATTTTCCTCACTCTGTTAGATAAAGAAAAAGGCATAGAGCTGAACCAGAGAAGGACAGCAGGAGTAATGATGCACACCAAGGCATGAGTCTGCTTGTGTCCCAGGCTTGGTGTATGGCATGCAGCCCTGTGACACAGCCAGTCTGCCCCTGACCATCTCAGTATGTGCCTTACTCCTTGTCACAGCTACTTCAGGTTTCACACTTGGTGAGGTTACAAGGAGAGAGTAAATTAAACTGCTCTTTGCCAGGAGCTCAGCCACAGCCACCGGGTGCATTTGGTGCATCCAGCAAACTCTTTTAGTGACGTCTTTATATATATGTAACACATAATATTCAGCTGCCCTCCTTCCTTGTGGGTCCTCCCCAGACTGTGGGCCTGCTGGTGACATTATTTCCTAAAGGATGGGAGGAAAGCAGAGATTATTACAGATAAGGGAGAACTTAACACTGCAACATGAGATTTGTGCACTCTTGGACACACACCAGGGACATCATTGTTACCTTAGTTACCTATTTTCACGTTTTGTGAATGAAAATGTAAGAAAAAAGCTTTGCAATGAAAGAAAAAGAAAATCTAAAAAAAGAGGAGCACTTCAAAACCAGGCTATCCCCAAACTTCTTTGTTTGTTTGTTTGTTTGTTTGCTTGGTTTTTTAACTTGAGCCTAATAGAAGTACAGGTAGAAGATCTAGCTTTTCAGTCCTCCTCTCATTTTAAGATTTCTCCCAGCAGTCACAGAATATAAAGATTTTGTAGGCTTCGTTAAGCCCTCAATATCTGAATGTTCAATCTCATAGTTTGCTTTAGAGTTTTGCAGTTACCTGAAAAGGCCATGGGAATATTGTGTCTAAAACTCCCTTAAAAGTTTTTGAAAATGCATAGCCATTTGTTTTTTTATAAATTCATACCTGATACAAATATTTCCATGTATAGTTCTGGCAAATCACCAAAGCTTCAGAAGATCAGCTTGGCTATTTTTGAAACATAGATTTAAAATAAATTTGAAAGAAAGATGATGAAGACAAGAATGCAACAGCACCACCCTGCTGCCATCTCTTTGTTAGATGGATAATTCCAAAGTATCTGCTCAGAGAATTGCAGTTGTATAACCTCTAGCCAACAAAGAGTTTTTCAAAAGTCAGCTGAAATGAAAAAGTTAGACTAAAATAAATTATTTTTTTTCCCCAGTTCAAGCATAGCTGTTTTCAATTTTATTGAAAAAGAAATAAAAATGTTTTAACATTCCTGGTAGTGAGAAACAGAGCAGAAGTCCATGGAGCCAGTGGAAAAATTGCTTCCATGAGTAAGGGTTTCATAGCAACTGTAACAACATAGGTCAGGAAGAGACTATAAGAAATTATTTAGTCCGGTGTTGAAAAAACTTCGGTGCAAGAAGCAAGTCTCTAACTGACAAGGATCTGGGCCAGCACCAGTACCTCACAGTCACAGGGCCTCTGACAATAAATCTGGTGCTGAGCATCAGAAATGTGCTGTTGATCTCCAGTCTGGTCGAGCCACCATCTGTAAGACAGGTTTGAACACATCCAGACATTGGTTACAAATATTTGCTAGTCATGTGCTTCCCAGTCTCTGATGAGGAGACCATAAGGTCCCACGGTTAGCTCTTGCCAGGGGCTTCCCTCCTGTCAATACTCAGACAAAATAATTTTGCAGCAAAGCAAAAAAAAGCTGATTTCTCCTTGTCCTCCACCCAGCATTCGTGAGAACGGCTGGTAGTTGTCATCCTATTAATAACATTTTACGTATGGAAAACTATAATCTTAATTCCTCTGAAACATTTCTCATCCAAACTACACAAACCCAGGTCTTTCAGCCTTCCAGCACGTGTCTGTGCTGTCTGTGCTTTCCTCTCTGCTAAGAGATTAGTGTAAAAAAACTCAGTGTGAGACTCTATGGAAGGAGAAGGTGATATTATTTTACAAAATCTCTAGGTACATTTGCTTTACCCACTAATAGTAATTCTCTCAATGATTTAATTCACTTACACTCTCACACCCACGTGCTCACAAGGACCAAGATACAAGTGCCCAGGTGGTCTGGTCTGGTTTACTTGTGTCCAAAACAAAGGACAAAGAGCTATGAAGTCTTTGTCCTTGGTGGTATTGAAAAGTCACCTGGACATGGTACATTTGTATCCACTTGTACTTCATTTCTGACATCTTAATATTTCCATTACAGGTCAGTACCTTTGTACCCCTTCCCTTCATTGCCTAACCCTTTACTTTACAGTATAGTGTTCAACAAAAAATACTGTATTCCAGTTAAGAACTCAAGCACAGTGAGTACAAATGCTGTACTATTTGAAAGTGATGCTCCTTCTAACAAATCCCAGAATGGCAATTACTTTTTTTACATTGTTGCCATCTCATATTTCTATTGCACTCTGTGATGAGTCTTAGATTAATTTCTGCAGCTGAGTTCTTTGTCAAGCTATTTCCCCTATTGTATTTCTGTAGCTGATTTTCTGCTTCTAAGTGGACATTTTTACCCCCTTGTTTTTACTATATTTCCTCATCTGATCGATTTTTTTGGTGCTTGCAAACTGCCTGGGAACAAAATCCATACTGCTTAAACCCTAGTGATAGCAGAATAAAAACTGTGAGCATCAAGCAAGCAGAGAGTCAGCAAGTGCAGAGGACTGGTAGGTCAAGTATACCTAAAAAGTACAACTTGGAGGGAAAGACTTTAGTGGGAAAGATACTGTATTAAGACTGCTAAAGGAAATTATATGAGTGAAGACAAACTTTGTGAAGAATAGCAGGAGACAAGTAGCACTGGGGAATTCTTTAAGGATGTGAAGGTCAAAGTGGTCCATTGCTGTGGGATTCATTGCAGAGCAGAGAACACAGCCCTCTTTCTGCTCTGCCTTCTTAGGTGGAATGAAAGAAGTAAATATCCCGGGGACCAAACAAAGTCTATTATTTCACATTTCATAAAACATAAGACTTTTTCATAGCTGCTGGGATATTGTACCTTTGTGTCTGAAAGTGCTCGAGTTTTGAAGCAATATTGAAAGAGATTGAAACTCAGTAACAGAAAAAAGACTGTTTGAAATGCTCTGTTAGATAGCCCAAAAAGTCCCTGTTCTAACAGAAAAATCAAACCAGAGAAAAAATAAAACCAAATAGAATGGTCATTCATCATAAGAAATTCTCTTAAATTCACCAAATTCCTCTGAAATTTGATGCATTAAAAGTCTGTAAAAGAAAATATAGAAGAATGTACTTCCAGTTTACCTCACCATGTATTTTTCTTAGTACTGTTAAGTTAGTGCTTGCAATCTGCTCCAGTCTAGAGAAAAGTGTCTGGTTTAGGATAATTTTGTTTCCCCAAGCCTCTGTGATTATTTCAGTGTGATTCACAGACCAGGAGAGCATTGAAGTATTAAAGGAAATTAAAATTATCCAAACCCCTTAGAGCTGTAGCATTTTTCTTTTACTTTGGTCGTGTTTCCAATTGTATGCAATGATGCCAGTTTTCTTAATTCTCACTCTTGCATGCAACCTCCAGTCTGAGATGACAACTTCAGTCTCTTTTGCCCTCTATTGAAGTGACTTGGTAATAACAATAGCCTGTAAAATGTGAGCTACAACATATGAAAGAGAGTATAAATAATTGATCTCAAACCAGTGACGTGTGTAATTACTTTATGTAGGAGTCTCATAAGTGCTGCCAAGTCTTCTGCTGGCTCCTACCTGTATGATCATTGTACCTTTTTTCACTAGCAGTCTTTATTATGGGATGTAGACACGGTAAGTTAATGGCAAATTTTTTTTCTGATATTTTTAACCTTTTTAATACAAAGGCTTCCATTCTTAGGAAGGGTCTATACATGGCCAATGTATATCTTAAAATAATAGACTCAAAGTTAAAATACTTCCATCTTTCTAACACAAATGTCTGAACTCAAATAATTTGAAATATATAGATTTCAGGGAGTTAATGGTGTTATTTCAACAGGTCAATTATGAAAAATCATTTACAATAATTTCATTTGCTAGTAAGCTATGCTAGTTTTATGATATTTTAAATGTACTTATAAAACCCCTAAAAATTAGTCCCATATCTGTCTGCCTGTCTCTAAATCACAGGAAATGACTGTAGCAAATCTTACCCCTTGTTCAAGAGGGAGTGGGTTCTCAGTCATTCTGTCTCTCCCTGCAAGCACACAGTAGATCGCAACATTACCATAGTGAGGTGGTGAGGAAGGCCAAGTCACCCACAAGGGTTAGTTAGTTAGTTAGTTAATTCAGGTATGGTACATTGCTACCAGAACCAGTCCTATCAAAGCCAGTGCTGGTACCTCATGTGGTGCTGCCCTTTGCATGGGCACATACCAACCTGCTCCCAGTTAGCTGTGGTGTCTGGGTATGGTTCAACTGGTGAAGAAAGTCATGTCCCACTCTTGTGAGACTGCAAACAGGTTTTGTCTCAGTGCTCTGAGGTGGTGTGTAGAGCTACATTTAGTCCTGACCTGAACCCTATGGAAACTGTTAATCTGAATAGTGCAGCAGCACCTTGTTCAAGTGCAGGTAAAGTCAAGATGGGAAAGGAAAGGCAAGAAGTAAGCACAACCTCATCATATAACTGAGTTCAGACTACACTGGGCAGTGCTACCAGAGGGATAAATATTCTCAGAGGGATAAAAAAATGAACTTAACTTGTGATAAATATGCATAGGGGAGTTTATCAATGTTAAGGTCAGAATGGGTTGTCCTGGCATACTCAGACTAACTCATGTGAGTTACATCCCCTCCCCTCATCCTGACCATCTCCCCTTACTGTGGTGGCTGATGCCTCCCACACTGCAGCCAGTGTTCATTTTTCCTGTATTTCCAGCTGGATAAACAAGTGCTCCCTCTGTGTGCTTTCAGAAAGGCTCTGTGTCTGTGGTAAGCAAAGTGCTTTCAGCAGCTGCTGGTGTACATCTCCCCCACCACTTGCTAGCACAGATTTTTGATTAAAAGTTGAAGAGAGAGGAAGAAAGAGGATTTCTGAAATCGACCCCACAATTAGATATGTGAAGACTTAATGTCAGAATACTTCACAGTACTTTTAAGGATAATTTGGTTCTAGCCTGTAGCCATAAAACAATCTTAAAATAACTTGTCAATAACCATATCCTGCAGGGAAAGAATAAGACATTCTAGCTTTAAAGAAAAAAAGGGCAATCAAGCTTCATAAGGCTTTACTTACAGATGAAAGCGTGAATATAAACACACAACAAAACACTTAGCAACACTTTGATTCGTGTTTGTAATTTTGATACTCAGCAGTGCCTCCCAACAGGTAGATGGAAGCTTTCAACTTCTTTGGCTACTTCTCTTCTAGCAGAAAGGAAACAGCTTTCTGCTATTTCTGGATCAGACTTTTTATATAAGGATGGGTGACTCTCCTGCTGGGGCTGGTCTTAATTTGCAACAGCCCTTCATCTAATCTTCAATAATATCTCTGTTGCTGGGTTGTTCTGCTGTTAGATGCTACTGTTGAACAGCAGTGGACTCCACAATTCATGATGTGAGAGTGTCCTGTGACAGGCTGTAACACTTGCACAGGAGTTGGAGCCACATGTCTGTCTGTCTGCTTGTCTGCCTGTATCAATACCCATTCCTACTCTGCAAAAGGAAAAAGTCTGGTCACCAGTCCTTCCTCCTTCTCCACTTCTCCACATGTTGCACCTCATTGTATTTAACTTTTATTCCAGGGAGAAATTATGCTGATAAGCAGACAGGGAGAGTGTTTTTATTGCACTTGAAAGAGAAATTGATCCTTTTTCACTATCTTCCTTTCCTTGCAAAATTCAAGATAGAAAACCACTATTATTTACTACTAGGAAGCATTACAAAAATAAAAATAAATCTACAGAGTGTGAGAATTTCCTAACCTCAAGGTATGAGTCAGTTTTAAGCAGCTTATTTTGTCTCTCTTTTTTTCTTTTATTTTCTATAGAAAGCTGTCTTATATGACTCTTAAGATGCTAGTTGGATAAGACCAATATAATTCCCCAGACAGAAACAGGAAAGGAAATAGATGTGTAAAGAAGCTGGGACTACAGACTGAGTAACCCATCCTTTGCCTTGTGTCTGACACCTGTGGTGATTTTAAAGAGAGGAGTTTGCCCTGTTCGTGTCTGTGTCTCCAGCTTCCTCAGTGTGAGTTGCTGCATCGCTAGGAATGTGGATGCTTTTTGCTTCCCGGGATCCCGTTTTGTTGCTGCTTCCTGCTTGGGCCACTTGCCAAAAAATCACCTTGGAAACCCAGGCACCAGTTACTATGGTCACTTGGAAGAGAATACATTTCCTTGCGTTGCATTGGGTATTAGGAGGAGGAAACCCACAAGGTTTTTTTGAAGTTCGGTGGAACTGGACTCAAAGAGGTGCATCCCGACCTAATTTCCTCCATCAAATCCCCAGTAAAACCACTGGAGCTGCAAAGAGTAAGCAAGGTGAAAAGGTGCCTTTAAGTCAATGTGCTCACACCAAGCTGTGAAATTACTTCTTACAAACAACTTACCTCTGGCTTATTACCAGCAGAGAGAAACTCGAGAGTGAGGCAAACAGGAATAAATTGGAAACTTGTCCTCCCCCAAATGCAGGCACATAAAATTCCACAAACAACAAATAAAAGCCTTTGAAAGTACTCACTTGATGGTTGAGGTGAAAAATTAGAAGTAGCTGTTCAAACTAAAGACATAGTCTTGGGTAACATTGTGGAAATAAGTGTAAGAAATTACATGGGAATTTTCCCTGACTGATGGGATCAGCTATTGGTGTGCAAGCACTGTAGTAGGATCAAAGGCTAACCATCTAGATGAGGAACTTGTTGACTTCCTCTAAGGAAAAATTGAATTGTTCCTCAGGCTGGTGTGTGAAGACCCGAAACTACTCTCTGTTGTGACCACATATGCTGCAGCAGAAACATCCTGACATTAGGTATTGTATTCAGGCCAGAGGAAATACAGCAAGCACATCATGCTCCTCTGTGGCCTAAACTTTTCCAGGTAAAGGCTGTCACTGTTTCCCTTACACCTCAAAGCTAGTTTCCTTATGGAAGGTGCTATATCCATCTAATTCCTTACAGAAACAAGGAGCCTAACCACAGGGTCCTGATGAACTGGTAGATTACAAAGTAATAATCAAGGCCATATTGTGACCCTGCAGAATACCAGAAAATCTATTTAATCCTTTGCAGCAGTTTTCCAGATTTGCAATTTGAAGCCTCTGTTATTGCCTGGTGAATAGTAACTCTGCTCATTGCAACTGGAAATGAATTCATCAAAGCCAGAACTCTTCCTCCCCATTTGTGACGATTATCAAATGTGGAACTGAGACACCAAATCACTACAGTTCTTACTTCTTCATTCTTACTTTTCCTAACCTTCCATTCTGAAGAAAAATTTGCAGGGAAACAATAAATCCAAAGTCAAATACCATAAGAATATTTTCTGTTAAATTTGATGATTCAGTATGGGGATATGGGTAGAGACACTTCACTGCCAATGCACAAAAGGTGTGAACGGATTTGAGCTTATTTTACCCAAGCCATGAGCTGACTTGGTGCCAGTCAGCCAGGCCAGAGGCTACACAAACATGGTACCACGCCTGATGTGTTGCTATCTCTCTTTAAGCCCAATATGCCCTTGCTACCCAAAAAAGCCCTGTATATTTTTTCCAAAATTATACTGAAGTTTGCAGAGACTAAATTACAGGATTTCTCAGAGAGAATTGGTTCAGCCAATTCAGGTTGTTTGGGACACACTCCATCCATGCTGGGTGACCCATTAAATCACTGTAGCTCTCACAGCAACACATTCATGAAAACTCCTGTTGAACAATGGGTTTGTTCCCCATCATGTGGTATCCCCTCAGAACACCCAGGGTGCTTTTACTTGTTTGTATTGCCAGCAGCAGCTTTGATTCCCCTGGAAGCAGCCGATGGTTTTCAGTGACCACAGCTCAAATGAAGAGTTCATCTCTGCACTGATCAATTTTTGGGAATATCCTGCAGAGTCGTGGATGCAGTCACAGCCTTTTACTGCTAACAGGTGAGAGGAAACTCTGCTTATATTAACTTGCAAGTTCACTGCTGAAACATCTATCTGCACCTTCACTACCTACTCATTTGCAATGTCACTGCTGCCTTTTAGTATTGCATCAATCATGAAGTTCCATTTCTAAACAGGTACAGAAAATTCTGTAGAACTTACAAAGTCTCCACCTCACCATGGGTAGTGTGCAATGAGAATTCGACCCTTCACTGTGCTTTAAGACCCCTCCCAAGAGGTTGTATTCACTTTTAGGTTTGGTGGGGGTTTTTTTGGTTTTTTTGTTTGTTGGTTTGGTTGGTTTGGTTTGGTTTTTTTGTTGGCCATACTCTCCAATTGCCCTGTAGATGAAACATTGCTAGCAAACTAGCATTTTTAGTTCTTCCAAACTAAAAATGTTCTAGCCTAATATAAGGCCTGGCTCACTAACTTTTATTCACTTCTTTCTAATTATCCATCCCTAAACTCCCACCATCAGTTTCTCTTAACCTCCCCCCCTTAACTGGACAAGAATAATATTAATTCTGTTAATTTGTGGTAAAATTGTTTTCAATAATCCATTATTTTCTGGAATAGTTATTTAAGGAGGAGCATCTTGGATCGGCTGTAGGTATGTGGCATATCAAACTACTCTTATTAAATAACTAACTACTTTTCTAAATAATTAAGCAACATGAAATGGTATCAAGGTTTAACAATATTAATGGAGGAGAAGGTAAGAAATGACAAAATGTTGTCTGTCTGCACATCCTCAGAGGTTTTCCCAGTGCATGTACTTTAGTTTACCTTCCATAAAACAGCATCATGTTACTTTTTTCCCCAAAGTCTTATGGCAAAATAATAACATAATTATGCATAATTAGTACGTGGGCAAAGAGGTTCACATAATAACTAATGCTCAGGAATGGAGCCTTAGCAAGCTAAAATAAGATAATAATGGATAATGGACCATGATAGATGCAGGATCACATGGCTAAAGCAAAGCACCAGATGGTTTCTCCTCCAAGTCCTACATTCAGTGTGAATATAAATGTGTGCCACACTGGACTTGATGGGACCTGCATGGTGATTTTTCTGCTTCCAACTGCAACTGGCAACTCTTAAGAGGTCTCATCAAACAATGTACTCCTCCTGCAGCTCCCTTGGGTACTGCACTGCCAACATCCCTTGTGTTTGCCAGCCCATGGTTACGTTTTGATGCTTGGTAAGACCTTTTTAGCACAAGGTGATGCATTAGAAAAAGTAGAACACATGGACCAGCAGTGGGCTGCCTTGGCAGTGGCCTACCCTTTATGTTTGTAGCAAGAAGCTTCTGCTACACCCCCACAAAGTCTGCACTCTCTCTCAGCACAAATAAAAATGATTTAGAATAATTTTTGGGGGCTTGGTTTAAGATACTGGAGGTCGTACAAGCCAGAAGGAAAATACCCCATTGCTCTAGCCTGTCGTGCAGTGAACAGCACTCCAATATNACGAACTCACAATTCAAAAGAGAGCCATTATCTCTCGTGAATAGGACAGCTCCTTAGTAGAGGAAATAATCTCAGAATAAATACCACAAAAGAGAAAAAGGCTGCCCATTAGCTCCTAATAAAACTCAAAAATAGAGCGACCCTTGACATTCGTCTGTTCCCATTTACATTTTGGAATAGGTATGGCCACATAGAAGTTATGGGCTTTGAATATCCAGACATTGAGACGTCTCTTCCCAATTGTGGAGAAGTCCATCAAGTAAGCCAAACTGCTGGGACATCTCTGACTTCTGGGAAGGACAGAGTGTTGGGCACAGACAAACAATGTTTTCTGGCTGCCTTCAGGAGCTCAGGGCCCTTCAGCTGTGCCTGCCAACACCTGGGAACATTATGCAGCTGCCCCCATTTACCACTGCCGTGTCAGCTACTTTCAGATGGTCTCAGTGTTCAGTGAAGGAGCCAACTGCCTACCTGGTATTATGGATATTTGGGGGTTTCAAGGGTTCTGGATGAATCATATTGCTAATCATAACTATAAATGTTTTCTCAGTCATACCTGGGATAGCTTTTCATGAAAATATAGGTATTTTATTGACAGGTGTTATTAGGATCGGTAAAATGTGCAAGTAAAAGTGGTAGTGAAATGGTGTGTATGAAAATGTTTCAACCCTACGTTGTCACTCACCACTCTTGTAAGAAAGTTGTGACTAGAAAGCCTCAGCAGATGTTATTGTACTCTCTGGGGAAGGGAGACCATTAGGTATTTCACCTGGAGGGAAAGGACATTATGCTTCAGAATTCCATTCCAGTCCCACAGAGGTTAATCATTCTTGATGATTAGTTGATCTTGAGCTAAGGATTACAAGACACTGCTAGGCTAAAAAATTCTCCCAAGATCACAGAAAAAATAGTAACTAGACCAAAGAATGGCCATGGAAACAATCCAGACTCACAGGTCAGTAAAAACAAGTATGCTTTATTTACAGAGCACTTGTGCCTGTCTATAAAGGTGGATCTTTATGGAAAAGGTTGGCTGAATAATCTAGGAGTGGATAGTTAGGTACTCTGGAAAAAGACTAGGTTGCTCAAGGACCCATCCGTCCTGGCCTTGAACACTTCCAGTGAGGGGGCAGCCACAACGTCCTTGGGCAACCTGTGCCAGTGTCTCACCACACTCACAGGAAAGAATTTCTTCCTAAGGTCCAGCCTAAATCTCCCCTCTTCAAGTCTGAAACCATTTTCCCTTGTCCTCTCACTACACACCTGTGTAAAAAGCCCTCTTCCAACTTTCTGATCTAGAAATCAGATCTAGATCAGAAAGCTTCAGATCTAGAAATATACTTAAATTGCTTCTGAAAGTAACTGGAAAAAAATATCTTAATACAAATACGGTGTTTTACTAAGATTAATAATATCAAATTGTCATGATCTTGTCAGAATGACATAGTTATTTCAGCTGGGCACTTCTTAGTTTCCTGACCCTCGTTTGAAAGAGTTAGCAGCAGTGATTTCCATTGCTGTATTTCCAACACGTGAGGTGTTGGAGCAATTAAACACACATTGGCACATGCACACCCGATGTAGGCACTATTGGCCACTTCACTAAAGTCACTTCTAGCCATATTTTATAAGCAGCCCTGCCCACGAGGTTTGTCCAAGAGCTGGGGGTTGTTGGTAGCTCCCTTGGCTGGAGGGAAAGCCCGAGGCAGCCCCTCAGCCTCCTGGTGGCAGCATCCGCCCGCGCACCGACCCTGAGGCTGCTCCGCTGGGGACCGGGGAGAGGAGGAAGGAAGGAAAAGAAAGTAAAAGAAATAATAATGAAAAAAGAGAAAATTAAAATAAAATTTTGAAAAGAAAAGAAAAAGGAAGAGGTAAAGAAAAAGGAAAAGAAACAAGGAAAAAGAGGGGGGAAAAAAAGGAAAATGAGAGGGAGAGAGGGCTGTNTAGTTTACCTTCCATAAAACAGCATCATGTTACTTTTTTCCCCAAAGTCTTATGGCAAAATAATAACATAATTATGCATAATTAGTACGTGGGCAAAGAGGTTCACATAATAACTAATGCTCAGGAATGGAGCCTTAGCAAGCTAAAATAAGATAATAATGGATAATGGACCATGATAGATGCAGGATCACATGGCTAAAGCAAAGCACCAGATGGTTTCTCCTCCAAGTCCTACATTCAGTGTGAATATAAATGTGTGCCACACTGGACTTGATGGGACCTGCATGGTGATTTTTCTGCTTCCAACTGCAACTGGCAACTCTTAAGAGGTCTCATCAAACAATGTACTCCTCCTGCAGCTCCCTTGGGTACTGCACTGCCAACATCCCTTGTGTTTGCCAGCCCATGGTTATGTTTTGATGCTTGGTAAGACCTTTTTAGCACAAGGTGATGCATTAGAAAAAGTAGGACATGGCATTTTAGCTGGACACATGGACCAGCAGTGGGCTGCCTTGGCAGTGGCCTACCCTTTATGTTTGTAGCAAGAAGCTTCTGCTGAACCCCCACAAAGTCTGCACTCTCTCTCAGCACAAATAAAATTGATTTAGAATCACTTTTGGGGCTTGGTTTAAGATACTGGAGGTTGTACAAGCCAGAGGGAAAATACCCCATTGCTCTAGCCTGTCGTGCAGTGAACAGCACTCCAATATTTCAGGGAGGAGAAGAAACTTTTCCATCCCATTCTTGGGAAATGTGGGAATCCATCCATCTCTCTTTTAGCAGGGATAGGGGAGGAAGCCCTTGGTGGGGCTCATCTCCTCACTGGTGTGAGGGTAATCTGGTCCCTTCTCATGCCTCCCAGGCATACCTCTCTGCTTAGGGCCATGGATGTCCTCCTTCACATGTTTGTGGTGCTTCTGCCCTTGGATATATTCCTCTATTGGTCCCACAAAGGGCCCTAAACATGCTTTTGCCCAGATGTTTCTAGGGATCACTCTCCTAGCCATCCTCAACATTACAGCTGGAATTCCCAGACTGACTGCAATCTCTCTCTTGCAGTAACACAATACAGTATTTTGGTTTGGCTTTATATTTCTTTCTGTTGAAGAAGAACACTTCTGACTCTATAGTCCAAACTTTCAACTTTGATATATCCAGTTAGTGCATGAAGTTTTCTCTAGGAACCTCAGATCTCCGTAAAGGTCAAATCTCAAAGTCAGAATTTCATTCTGAGAGATGGCTTCAGTGAGAGTTAGGGTGCATTAAACTAAGGCTTGGATAAAATCTCCTTGCAGCTGTTGATCATAACAGCTGTTTTCAATTCAGAATAAAATGTAAGAAGCAGTAAATGTGCTTTGTGGAATTAGATAGCTGAAACAAAAAGAGCTATTGCAAAGAACATAGTGATATACACCAGTGTAAGTATCCCTGAGAAAAGAGGAAGTTTTCTTTGGGCTGAATACAAATGCAGAGGTGGGCACTGTTTGATGGAGTAAGATGTGGAGAGAAACAGCAAAACTATCACAGGATGACACAAAAATGCCAGAAAATCAAGATAACCAGAGCAAGCATTAAACATGTGGCCTCATAAAAAGTCTGTGACTTTCCATTAAAGCTCTGCTGAAAGGATTTTGAAATTGAGAAGTGCTTGTCCTCTTTTGATAACTTTGTTTTAGTCTTTGTACATAAAAAGGATGGAAGTCAGGAAAATGACTGACTTCAACATCAGTTTTTCTCCATGGAGGAAGCTTCCAGGGAAATGCCAAACACTGAATAGCAGTTTTCCAAAAAGGAAAAGCATCTCTCCACAGAATCTTGTTGTGGTTCCAGCCCACTCCGTTTGGGAGGTGGGCTGGGGCAGACATGATCCTGCCAGGTAGAGGGCAATTAAAAATTTTAATAATTGTAACAATTAAAAAAAATGAAAACCCCTTCAGTGTACCATTCCATAAATAATTTGTAGGACACTAACAGGAGCAACAGATAAACATCATTATAATCTGTGCGTGTTTCTTACCTCAACTAGAACAACATTTAACAGCAATCTGGGAGAGATGAAGTGGGCAGTGGTACCCCCTCCCCATAGGGATGTGCTGTGCCAGCAGGAACAGTATCTTGCCCTGGTTCCTGGACACCTGGGTGTCTTGCCCAGGTTCTCTGACCTCAGTCAGCCAGGAAGAACCTCCCTCTCCCTGTTATTGGAAAGAGTAATGCTTTTCCCACATGAACCATCATCTAGTAGCACTTGAACACCAGAAACTGTTCCTTTCTGATCCCACAAGTATCTATGATAGAAGCATCATGGAAAGTCAGCCACTAGGTCTAACTGATTCTGAGGACTAAAGTCCCCTTCTCTGGTCATTTACCACCTGTACAGTGGCTTGGGCTTCCTTGAAGAAAGCCTCTTCCCACCTAAACTGCAAAGCTACCTCACAGCTTCCTCAGATGAGAAAAATCATCCTTTCCTGTGAGGTCAAAGGGCCAGCACCTCTGGAGCATACTTTTGACTGAACTGATCAAAGCTTAAAGAGACTCCATACAGCAGGACATATAAAAAAGGAAAGGGTGGCTGTAGCAGGAGGCCTTCAGGGGGCTGTGCAGGCAAAATGAGTCACTAAGGGAAACTGTATATTAAAGTGAAAGTCGGTAAGAAGCTCAAGCCTGGAAGCACAGACCAGCAGCAGCTCTTGTGAAGTTTGTTTGTGCATACATTAGCCTGAGCCTTGTGGGACTAGTTAGTTCTTTAGTGAATTTCCATGTCTTACAGGTCTTTGAAACTTTCTCTCGTTGCATTCATCCCTGAAAATCCAGGATAGACTTAGTATTTAACATGTGTTTTTCATTTTTGAAGTGCAGAATATGGGAAGAGAGTACTGATACCAAGGGGTCCAGGCAGAAAACAAAGCAAAATTATAATTTTTGAAATGTCTGCTTTAGTTATGGCCAGTGGTACAACGAACTCACAATTCAAAAGAGAGCCATTATCTCTCGTGAATAGGACAGCTCCTTAGTAGAGGAAATAATCTCAGAATAAATACCACAAAAGAGAAAAAGGCTGCCCATTAGCTCCTAATAAAACTCAAAAATAGAGCGACCCTTGACATTTGTCTGTTCCCATTTACATTTTGGAATAGGTATGGCCACATAGAAGTTATGGGCTTTGAATATCCAGACATTGAGACGTCTCTTCCCAATTGTGGAGAAGTCCATCAAGTAAGCCAAACTGCTGGGACATCTCTGACTTCTGGGAAGGACAGAGTGTTGGGCACAGACAAACAATGTTTTCTGGCTGCCTTCAGGAGCTCAGGGCCCTTCAGCTGTGCCTGCCAACACCTGGGAACATTATGCAGCTGCCCCCATTTACCACTGCCGTGTCAGCTACTTTCAGATGGTCTCAGTGTTCAGTGAAGGAGCCAACTGCCTACCTGGTATTATGGATATTTGGGGGTTTCAAGGGTTCTGGATGAATCATATTGCTAATCATAACTATAAATGTTTTCTCAGTCATACCTGGGATAGCTTTTCATGAAAATATAGGTATTTTATTGACAGGTGTTATTAGGATCGGTAAAATGTGCAAGTAAAAGTGGTAGTGAAATGGTGTGTATGAAAATGTTTCAACCCTACGTTGTCACTCACCACTCTTGTAAGAAAGCTGTGACTAGAAAGCCTCAGCAGATGTTACTGTACTCTGTGGGGGAAGGGAGACCATTAGGTATTTCACCTGGAGGGAAAGGACATTATGCTTCAGAACTCCATTCCAGTCCCACAGAGGTTAATCATTCTTGATGATTAGTTGATCTTGAGCTAAGGATTACAAGACACTGCTAGGCTAAAAAATTCTCCCAAGATCACAGAAAAAATAGTAACTAGACCAAAGAATGGCCATGGAAACAATCCAGACTCACAGGTCAGTAAAGACAAGTATGCTTTATTTACAGAGCACTTGTGCCTGTCTATAAAGGTGGATCTTTATGGAAAAGGTTGGCTGAATAATCTAGGACTGAATAGTTAGGTTCTCTGGAAAAAGACCAGGTTGCACAAGGCCCCATCCATCCTGGCCTTGAACACTTCCAGTGAGGGGGCAGCCACAGAGTCCTTGGGCAACCTGTGCCAGTGTCTCACCACACTCACAGGAAAGAANGGAAGGAAGGAAGGAAGGAAGGAAGGAAGGAAGGAAGGAAGGAAGGAAGGAAGGAAGGAAGGAAGGAAGGGAGGGAAAGGAAGAGAGAGAAAGAAAGAGAGAGAAAGAAAGAGAAAGAAAGAGAGAAAGAGAGAAAGAAAGAGAGAAAGAAAGAGAGAAAGAGAGAAAGAGAAAGAAAGAAAGAGAGAGAGAGAAAGAGAGAAAGAAAAAGAGAGAGAAAGAGAAAGAAAGAAAGAAAGATAAAAAGAAAAGGAAGGAAAGGGTACTAAAAGAAGAAAAAAGGAAGGAAAAAGGGAAAATGAAAGAAAAAATAAGAAAAAAGAAAATAAGAGAGAAAAGAGAAGAAAAGAGAAAGAATAAAGGCTTTTTATACTGACAAGTTTTGGCTTGCGAACATTATTAAACATTTTTATTTCTCTAGGAAGATAAAAATGTATTTAGTTGTTGATTTAAAGACTTTTTTTTTGCATTGTAATGTAAATTTGACCACACACAGTGTTAATAAGAAAAACTTTTTATATGGTTTATATCCTCATATATGCATCTGTATTTCAATATACTGACTTATTTCTCCTGTGTATAAGTTCAATCCATAAAGAGGATCTAACACATAACTTAGACTGAACAGGTATGCTTTGCTATTTTTAACCATGCAAAGGATTACACACAAGAAAATACACAAGTGCTGGTCCAATTTTCCTTCCCAGATATTAATTTCAGTGCCCAATACATGAGGCCTCCCTTCCAAATCCATTTCAGTATCCAGTAAAGTTCCAATTTGCTGTGTCCAGCTACTCTCGGTCCCTGGTAAGCTCCATCCTTGGCTCTGACATGTCCATTTCCCCCTCTTCAGCAAGGAAACCCCAGGGACAGACAGCAAAGTATCTGCTTTCAACATCTGGATCCCAGTGCTGGTTGATTTTACAGAGGGAGGGGAACTCCAGTAGGGAGAGACACCAAGATAAATGGCAGATGAACTCCCATAGGACCTTTTTCTTAGCAATAAATAAGGAAGCAGGACTATGCGATTGTGCAACAGCATTTGGAAGGTTTGCTCATTTGTTTGCTTTCAGCTGTGAAAACTGAGTTCTGACCATGAGTCCCGAGTGCTGGATAGTGTGCTTTTTGTGTTGAGAGTGGAGCTTAGAGGCTGTGTGTTCAATATATGTTCAGTTTAACATGTTTTCCTCTGCCTCTGTCTGCAAGGGGCTCTGTTTCTTTTCCTAGAATATAATAATACAAAATGGAGGTTATCTGTGTCCAGGATTCTCCTAATTGCTTAAATAGAAGCCTTGAAAGATATAGAGTCCCTGTGGGGTCCTATGGGGTCCACTATAGGGCCTTATTTAGCTGTGAAAGTGAACTCCCCAAGGTCTGTGTGGTGAAGTGACTGGATTCAAAGTGTTTGCTTTTATATTTTACAGTTGTCTTCTTCTGCTTTCAATCACACAAAAAGTGCCTTACCTCTGTTTTCATGGTGACAGACTGGTACTTAATCTGACTCACTATACTGCAAATCCATTTGTAAATAAAAGGAATTCAGACAGGACGTAACCGTGATACAGGAATGAATCAGATGTTTGATTTTGCCTACAAGGGAAATTATGTCTCACAGCCTATGAGGAAAGTTAGTGGTGCTCACAGGTCTCTCAGAACCCTCACAAGGCTTCCCTACAGCATAATACTAACCAGATGAGATATTGACTTGATGCTTCTTCAAGGGCAGAAGTAGGAGAACCTTCTGTGTTTAACTGGATGGGAAAGATATTTGTTGTTACCCACTTTGCACCTTCATGCTGGGAAGAGAAGTTCCATTATTTCAATCATTCAAGTGCAAAGTTTGGAGGATTTGCTTGAGACTGGAGTATTATTTCTTCACTTTACCACTGGTTTTAGTTCTGTCTAAACAAAGAACTGTTAATGTACAATTACTTGGGAGGCAGTCTAAGCCCGGGACACTGGCTGTGGAACAGGCAGGCTTTCCTCCCCAGCTTACCTATGTATGCTCTCTCCAACTATTGTGGGCACAGCTCTGCTTAGACTGAAAGAGCATTGCATATGCTGAAAATTTTCACAGTATAAAACCAGACCCCAGGTTCCCAGGAAAGAAATAGCATTGCTAATTCCATTGTTTACACCAGAGTTTTCAGAAGATGTAAGCCTTTTTGGAGTCACACTTGTACTCTTGACTATTACTACTTGAGTTGGAAATAAGTCGAGTTAGTCTTACCCTTCCCATTGTTCTCCAGCTGGGAGATGCAATCCAGGATTTTGGTGGCAGTTGGGGAAGAAACCTGACCACAACCCTGAATGTTTTCTTGCCATCTGACTCATCTGTTGGTGTTGGTGTGCAGCCTTGTGCATAGGCTCCTACTGGAAATGCCCTTACCCAGCTCTGTCGATGGAAGAAATGTAAAGAGTAACAGGTTATCACTGTATTTTTCTTCTCTTATCTCTATCAGGGAGAAGATCGTATTAGGTTTGCTGTCAGACCATTGCAAAATGGCATGTTATTAATCTAAGTATATTAATAAGGTAACACATATTAGACACTACATCATTCCTGAGGAAGGCTTCCAACAAAGCTTGAATTTTGTGGCAATGGCTTTTGCATCTTGTTTCTGTTCTTTCCATCACTAGAAGTGAGATATGCCATCTCTGATAAGATCTGTTCTGGACTCTGTGAGCACTTATATTAGTGTACCAGGGCTTACAGTACATCTTTGACTCCCGAGGGTGAGAAAAATTTCAGCTAAAAGCTAAGTGATATATGAAATAATATATTATTGGAATGACTACTCACTGTCTAAATACAAGAGACTTCAAGAGACAAGATACACAGCAATGCATGTTCTCTGAGTTTGCTCCAGTTTTGCTCAGAGTTTCCTAGATCTCTCTCACTTATTTTTAACAGTGTAAACCCAGGTAAACAGTAAAGCAAGATGGATTGATAGGTGGCTGAAGGACTGTTTTATTAATAGTAGTAGTAACATAAATGTGAAAATATATTTCAGAAGTTGTACTGCTCCTGAAAGAGGAAAAGCATTATAAAATTACATTCCTTACTTACAAATGGGACTTTCTGCTTTGACTCCATAATGGTCTCTGAGTGTGTTTATACCCCTGCTGTTCAGAGTCCAGTATAATACAGATTTTCAAAATGACAAGTTCCTTTTCAAAACTTGCACAGTTACATAGGTCAAGCCCTCATGTCTTGGCAGAAAGATAAAAACTGGAACAAAACTTTCTAGATATAAACTTCAGATTCCTGTATTTTGTAAGATTTATTATTTTTACTAAGCATATTGTATTTTTTTTAAATGCAAAAGCATATATATATGTATATGTATGTATACTCCTTAGGAGTACACTTACTCCTTAGGAGGTATTTTTATTCCTAATAGAGAATCTGGGGGACAGACAAAACAGTTTCTGTAGTGGTCTCTTTTGCAGTTCATGATTTTTGTATTTTGGGTGCAAATCTGCTAGGCTTACGCCCAGTCGAGTATGCACCTCTGAGTATGGATTGTACTTCCTTACTGAGTTCAAAAACCTAGAACACTTTGTTTTCTCTCAGACACCAATGTCTCAGGCCAAATGAGAACAGGAAGAAGCCATACACCCCACTAGTCTGTAGAGTCTTATTATTAAAGTAGACAGCACAGTATGAAACACCAAACAGAAATGAAATTGGCTGACCACAGTTCTTACCCTCATGCTTCTAAACTGTACAATCTAATGATGATATCTTTTTCCTTAATTACTGCATCATCTACACTAGACTTCATGAGCCATGTGGTCTGAGCCATATGGTGAAAGATAAGTGCATAGGTGCCTATTGCTTCAGTGCATCTTGAGCCCACTACTTGGAATAAGACCTGAGAGCAATCTTGAAGATGTAAATGATGCGCAGGAAGCTATCTAAGCTTAACCAGGGGAAAAGGCAAGACAGAAAAGCCTAACTTCCTGTAATTGCCTCTTTAGCTAAGGCATATTTCACATATTTGAATATACTCATATTCCAGTACTTCACATACCACTTGTTCAAGAACTTGTTTCAGTCTGTGTTAAATAAATTCATAATTTAAGGCATACGGTGTTTGCTTGATGATTTCATTCACTGCTCAAAATATGACCATATAATTTTATTTATACAATAATTGCTTTGATACTCATAAATTTTGATTCATAACTGGGTTGTTTCATTGTATTGAGTTTTCCTAAAGTAAGCATAGTTTGTCTCAGCTTTTTAATTAGCGTTGAATTGGTGGTTTCATGATTTTTCAATTAAAATCCTAAAATCCTGCAGACTTGTTGCATGCTCTCAAGGCTGCAACCATGGATGGTATGAAGTAACTTCTGATGATGAGCTTGAAAGTTGCTTTGTTCTCCTGCTGATCTGATAGTGTCTGCTCACTTTGCTCATATTGCAGTGGGGAAAAAGGCATCTCCTGTCCTGGATCTGTGAGTATGTCCCCACTGACAGATGGAGGAAGTTAGTTTTTTAATTGCTCAAGTCAAAATCAAAATGGAACAGAGTCCAAAGTCAGTGAAGATGTTTTCAAGATCTTACTTTAATTTCATTCAATATTAATAACATTTAAGCTCATAAATCATGCAAACATGCATACTCCTGCACCAGAGCTGCATTTTCAGCTAGCATGGTGGGCAGAGCCTCACCTTCTCGGTTATAATTTTGGTGGCCTTGTTCTTGAGGTAAATTGTTACTTGAAAGTCTGAGGTTCAGCCATGTAGGGCTGCTCCATGCAAAGTCTGGAGCTATCCCAAGGCCTGGGACATTACATCAGAAATGTGAATTCAACAAGCTTTCATTCCCTACTCAAGAACACCAAGTTCACAGCTTTAAAACCCAGGGAACCCATTTTTTTTTTTTCAAAATATTTGAAGAACAATGATTAATATTTAAAGGGTTATTATGTTTTATGAAGTTTTAATGATTCAATTAAATGTTAAACCACTATAAAAAATGGAGGAAAAGCTACTGAGGCAACTGTAGTAAAATCAGTAATATTAACCCTCTTTGGGTGCCTTGGTAATTGCCTTCTCTAGCTGTCACAAGAGAGAGGACAGTGAAGCAATTTGTCTCTGCTTTTCATGGCCTTTTCCTCCACTGTACATCCTGGCTTGCTGCCCAGGCCTGAGAGGTCTGGAAGTGTGGACAAGCTCATCAGTTGGACTTCGAAACACAACTGCTGTGGTTCCTGTCCCTTTGGATTACCCAGGCAGGTCAGAGAAACCAAAAAAAAAAAAAAAAAAGGTGAAATTAAATATAATTACTAATTTTACCAATATTTCTTCTGCTTAATTTTTCTGTTTCCCATTTCAAGCACCATGCAGATGTGTGAGGCCTTATTTCAAAGGAGTGGAACACAACTTTCATTGAGTAGATGCTCCTTCAAGTGTATTATAGGAGAGTATTTTGCTCTTGGTTAGTCATTAAAAAAGAAAGTAAACCGTGCCCAGTGAAAATCATGGGGTTTTTTAGAACTTCCTTTTTGGCACTTTCAGAAAGGTCACCAAATCACCATTTACATCAACATTTTAATTCCTTTAACAATTTAAAGTGGACACAGTAATAAAATCTTCTTATCTAGCAAAAATTTTTAACACACAGCTATTTCAAATATAGTGTTAAGAAGTTCTGGGCTTACAAATATGTGCCTATGAAAAGAAATGAAATCATTATTAAATAAGATGTTCTATTGCTCATCCCTAGTTTTCCTGAGTGACTGAATTTATATCTTTGCTTTAATTAGGGCTTTCATTAGCACGTGCTGCTTTATTATTTCATATTAAAATGAATATTAGAGTCTGAGTCAAGGAAGCCTAGGCCCTATATTGATCCATAATTTAGTATGAGTTATGAATTAATTTCATTAGTCAGATGAAACATTATTTGCACAAATAAGCTAAATGAAAAGTAAGAAATTTCATTCACTTTCCAATAAAATCATTGATCTGCCAGTACTGGAATCTCAGCCTCTGACTGAATAAACTCTTTGCTTCTCATATGCAAATACTCTCTTATTGCAATCTGATATAGTAGAGAGGTTTTCTTGCCCATAGATTTTTCAAGGTCCAAGATCAATGAGAAGTTCTCATGAATATTATTGCCTAGATATGACATTTAACACACATTAATGTAATTAATCATTTGGGGCATGTAGGTAAATTGTGGTGTTTATAATACAAGGATGCTTTGCAAAGTTATTTCATACATGGGGGATTTTCAAAGTCCCGCATGATGACATTGATATAGTGCTACTACTCTGTTATAATCTTTGTATATTATTTAAGTGTAACAAATACTTCATTCATTGCCTGCCCTAAACTTTGCATTTGGTGACATTCTTGCTGCTGTGTTAATATCAGGTCTATTAAGCTGGACCTCATGGTCCATTACCCTTTCTTTAGGCCTGACCCCATGAAGTTTAAGGGTCTTGAGCACAGTGTGAAAAAGCAAAGGGTTTCACTCTCACCCAAGGAGCTCATTAGGACTTTATAGAAACACAAAAAATACTCACACAGTACCAACATTTGCACTGAGGGATACTCACCAGACAAACAGCCTGGTGTCAGGAGGTGTTCATTGTTCTCTTTTTCCAGGCCTGCACACCAATTTAGCAGGCTAACTAAAGGGATGGCTCATTTGTAATCCCCCATTTCAGCCTTTGTAGCAGAGATTCATTTGCCAGCATCTTTTAACTTTGCTTCCTTAAAATTCCCATTTCACTTTGGACAGTGTATTTGAAATGAACTGAAATCCACTGGCTAGGGTTACACTTGCCAATTGCTATAGTGGGATTTGGAGATTCTCTTTGTTTGCTGCCTCAAGGCAAGTAAACACTCATTCCCAGTATGTTTTTAAAAGACCTTTCTGCAAATCACTTATTGACCGAAGGCCAGGTTCTGCTCTGTTTACCTGCCTGGAATAATGCTCCTTTCTTCCTGAATTGCAGTTGAGTTACTGAAGGAGTAGTAAGGCACTACAAAAGCTGCAGAAGGCTGTCAGAGTCTGACCCTAACTGAGATAAGAATAAAGAACTGCTCTTCTGCCATTAGCAAAACAACTTTGCTCTTGTTGGGCTGTAGTCCATCTGTCTACCTATCTCCACAAAGTGTCAGCATCTTCGGTAAATATCCTGTGTGCCATTAGGAGATGATAACACAACTCACTATGGCTTTGGGTTCAAGTATAAAACATCTCCCTATACAAGACACTGGATCGTTAAGGCTTTTGCAGTATTCAGCCTCTGAGCACTACATGGTAAGTAGTGTCTCAACCATATTTTCAACTGCTCTTTTGTATTTAAGACTCTGACACGAAAACCTGAAGTGCTCATTTTTACATCATTTTTCTGTGAAAGCTGGTGCTTGTTGCCTTGGGCAGCAGCAGGCAGCTCTCTGGGCAGCAGCTTTTGGTGTAATTTGCAGAATTTCCCCACTTTCTGCAAAGGCAGTAACAACAGATATTCAAACCAAAGGGACCCACTTTATATCAGAACCTAAGGGCTTCTTGTCTTTCAGGGAAATAGGAAAATTGTGTAGATATTTTTTACCTGGCAAAAATTCTTTTGAACATTTCACAATAAGGTACCTTTACATCAGGAGAATCTATTTGGATCCCCAGTCATTTTTCACATTCACTACATGAGCTTTTGCTCTGTGAAAGGGGAAATGACATTAAAATAACCACACTTTTGGGTCTGGCCACGTGTGGGAAGCTGAAGTAAGGAAATTGTTATTTGCACACAAACAGCATCTAGGTGGGGTATTCCTGTTATTCCCTTATGCTGATATACATTATGCTATGTAATCAGTGGAGAAACATGGCAAGTATTTGTTATTATCTTTTAATATATCAGCAACACCAAAATTAGCACTACATGACACTTGTGTGTCTTTTGCTGTGAGCAAACCTAGTTTTGTTAGTCAATGGGGAATTTTTCTGCTTTAAAAAGCATTACCCTGTAAGTTGGTTTGGTGTCATCAGTGGATGCAGTGTAAAATAAATACAAAGAAAAAAATCTGTTAAGGAAATGTCATAACTTCAGATTGAGTAGGATGTACTTGGGTCATTGGCAGAGTGCAGGAATGCTGTAGATTTGTCAGCATAGAAATTTAGAATCCCTTCTTGGTCAATGAGCCCCACCTGACAAATCAGGTAGGATTTACTCACAATCACTGCCTAACATAGAAAAGTCAGTACATTGCTTGTTTGAGAGCCATTACAAAGCCAAATCCTGGGATTTCCACTGCCACTGTATGGTTAATTTTTTGTTACTATGCCATGTCCTTGTAGTTGTCTTGACTCATAAGATTATAACTCTTGTAGTTTCTTAGCTCCAACTTTCAATCGTTTCATCTCAGGTTAATTTTAACTTTAAGCTTAAGTTTTAATTTAAGATTTAACTGACCTTTAAGTAAAAACAGCTGACAGGATTTTGAAAGGAATTACCAGGGTGAGAGGAAGAGCCAAGGGACAATTTAGCACCTTACTTAAAGACAATTAAAAAATAGTATAGAGCTGAGAAAGATGCAAATAGGTGAGGAAAGGAACCACTGGTCATCTGGGTAACATCCAGTATAAACAGGGAATTTTTGAAGATAGCATCCACCTACAACTTAGCAGTACCCTCCACAAATGGGAGGGCTAAAGGACAAAACACAAAACCAGCTAACAGCAATTTCAACCAGTCTCAAACAGCAGTGTGTCAAAACAGCTCACTTGAGGACTCACTGGCTTCATTGCAAAGTCACTGAGTTTTCACAGCTGGTGAATTTTATCTGATATCTGGATTCAGGAAGATGCAGAGGTACTCACATAATCTGTTCTGGCATCTCTGCTTTGGGGATGCAGGGAAAGGGGCTCTGACAGGGCAGCGGCTTTTAAACAAGCAGTGCCCTTTCTGCAGTGAATGACTGGTTTAGGATTTTGGCCTTTAGCCTCCAAATATATTTAATCTGAGACACGGTCAAGATACTGTAAACAGGAAGGCTCCTGAAGCTATCACATCAATAATCTGGGATTTTCACTTTGTTCTCTCAGAAGCAGTGCAAACAAACAAATGCAGAAACTGTTCTTCCAGCTGCCGTTGTTCTTAATTACAGTGCAGAGGAAAAGTTAAGTCAGCAACTAATTGAACTGAGTCCACTAAAAATCATTACTCTTAACAGCAAAATTATATGGCTTGAGGGCTTGTTAGATAAATTGTAGCATAAAAATCACCAGTAGGTCACTGGCAATTTTAATGTTTCCATTTTATTGGCATAATGTTTGCCAATTTATTGGCATTCTTAAACAGGAAGAGGCTGCATGTAACATTATTTTCTCTATATTTTTCAGGATGATATTTATATATTAATATCATAATAAATCACAATAATAAACTATCTTTACTCTGGGTTCTGATGTGCTCGTCAGACTTCAACTCTCTGGTGCCCTGGGGGAGTCCTTGATGAGATAGGAGAAGCTAAAAACCAGTGTCTGCTGCACACCGCCACAGTGCAAAAACTGATATAATAGTGTATTAAAATCTTACAAATAGCATGGGACCTTCACTGGTGTGTTTCAAAGAACCAGGTTCTATCTGATATTACTGCTGAACTTCCAGGTTTCCTTCAGCCTTACTTGAAATGGAAAATGAGGTGTTTAAGTGCTATCAGTGAATAGTCACAATGTACGTATGGCTAAATAAAACTCATATCAATTTTTATATCTGCATATACAGCTTTTTGCATAATAGACCATGACTAGCTCATCTCTAGACTTCTCAATTATATTACCACTAATACTGTAAAAATAATCTAATATGTGGAGTACAATCAGAACAATAATTAGGACAACTGAGAGGACAAGAATAGGTGTAAAATGAATTGACTCTTCCCACTGTTATGCCTATAAAAAACAAACCAGATGCACAGCACCTATAAAGAATCATACGTGAAACCAAACTGAATCCCCTAGAATTGTATCATCCCATATGATGATTTAAGAGTAGCAGGTGTTCAGAAGTGGTATCAAAAGGCAAAAAGGTCATAAAGGCAGGTTTGAATAAGAAGAAAGGAAAGGGTGATTGCAGGAGATCTGCTAAGAAAGAGATTTATCATATGAGGTGAAAGAGGCTGCACAGAGGTCTAATAAAGAGAGATGATACAAGGATTTCTAGGAAAAAAAAAAAGGTGACTTGAATTCAAATCAGAACAGAGTAATTTTTTGTAAGTTAGACACAATAGTGAGAAAAAACCCACACTGTCAGAAGATGATAAAGTATTGCCTATAAGTGTTAAAGAGAAGATCCTGTAGTGGTGACTGGTGATATAATATTTCAAGTAGCTTGAGAGAATGAGAAATGGCTCTCCCATTGAGGCTGGCATGAGGGCAGTCAGAAAACCACATAGCCATAAACCCTGCAAATAATCTCTTTCGTGATCACTTCAGCACTCCATTCCAACTGAAATAATAACTTGAGACATCAAAATTTCCTACAGATGAAAATTTGATGTGTTGTTCCTGAAACTTGTAGATGATTTTACCATTTCACTTTGATGACACTAATTACTCATTATTTCAGCATCAAAATGGAGTGCTGATAGTAACAAAATGTCAATTTTCAGTGTTGTTCATGAGCTTCTGAACCAAAATGAACGTGGTATTTTTAAATGAGTGTTTTCCAATGAAAAACATTTTGTAAGCAAGTGTCTGACTAGCTTTAATGGCTTTTATGGTGAAAACTGAATGATTCTTACATGGTACCATTGAGACTGAGATGTTATTGAGAAGTTACTCATTCTTCTGCAGAGAAAAAAAGAAAGACATTTAAATTCTGAGAGTGAGTGGGGAAGAAAGAAGAGTAGAAGTAATTGTATACAAGGGAGTAGGTGCTATACAAATATCTGGCTAGATTACAATCTGCCTTAATTGAGTAACTGATCACATCCTTTTGACTTCTGTTTCAATGACCTGAGAATAGGGGTTAGACAGGGGTTACTGGGTGCTGTAACGTGCTTATAGATGGCCAATGTAGAATCAGAGCTTATGTACATAGGACAAACAGACTGACAAGCAGTGATAGGTTAAATAACACATGGTAAGCATGGCAGAGTGCTATTCCCTGGTAATTACATCTTTTTTGTGACATTAAGATCTCTCCTAAATAAATTCTCTCCATTGGTCTCAGTTAATTGATTTCCCAAGTGCTTGCTAGGTATGATTTGTTATATTAAAAAAACAAATAAAAAAATTGTTTTTCCCACAAAAATTGTTTCAGTAATTATTTGGAAGGATGACTGGGAAACATATGAGTAGATATGCATTAGTGAGCATGGACACATAACAGGAAAATTGTGTTTTACTAATGTGATTAACTTCTTAGTGGGAAAGACAGTGAAAACTGACAGGTGTGAAGTAGGAGACATCCAAAGTTGACTATAAAGAGGCTGTGATCATGTGATACTTGATTTAGTATCACATAAAAGACCAATCTGTAACATCATCAAATGTGGTATTGATGGTGGCATTTTACACTGGGGAAAAATAGTTCCTTACATAAAATAAGAGAGATGTTTTAAATGGATATAAACTGAGGGATGTTATAAGAATTCTAATAAGATATGACATTTTTGCAGTCAGATTATAAACACATTGCAACAGATGCAGCATGGCAGGAAGAAATTGCAAATCTGAATGCTAGTGAAGAGAAAGAAAACACAGAGTTTAAAGTGTTGGAAAAGGTAAGATTTTAACATAACAAATCTAAGATCACATCTATTCTCCAAATTTATCCTTACATTTCTGTGAAAATAATCAGAATAAGGTTTTAAGAGTAATAACAAATTCAAATACATTGCTTGATACTTGTAAAAAATTGTGTAAGGAAATACTTTCTTTGCTATCTGTTTGCTTGGAGACCTAATTTGGCATCACATTAAAAGCAGACTAGTAAAGAATGCAAAAGACATTGAGTACAAGTAAAAATAGTAGAGTGAATCTCACATCTAAGGAACTGCTACAGAAACAATTCTTTTCATGCCAACCTGTAAGGTATGAAAAGAAAGAAAAGAGGATTTCTTACATTCGGTCCTGTATCTTCTGTTCACAGAACAGTTTTATGTATACAGCCTTGCACCCCATGATACCCTGGATCCCATCACTCAAAATAGTCAGGTCAAACCTTAATCTTAAGTGAAAATTTAACAGAATTAACACATGCTTGAAGTAGCATTCCATGTCAGGAAAAGGATTCTTAAATTTTGAACTGATTTTTCTAAGTCAAATGCTGAAATTGGGTGAGGATCAAAACAAAGAGGATACTGAACTTTCATTTTTATATTTGGCTTCATTAAACTTGTGTGACTTTACGGTTGGGACAAAAAAAATTCTAGTGCTGGTTCATACTGCTTATAAAATAGTTAAAGGACCTGTAAGGAAGGGCTGTAGAGGTTCTGTGGGAAGATCTAGGAGTACTCTTTTGTCACTACCTTCTCTCAGTTCAGGCAGCTCTCTCTTGAGGTTCAATACACATTGTGAAGCCTATTACATGGAAAACTCCCAATTACAATGTTATTAAAATTTTTTTTGATGTTGCAGCATAGTATAAACAGATCTATCGTCAGGAACTTTGTTCCTCAATACTACAATAGGATAACTCAGGCTGGAAAGGACCTCAAGAGGTGTCAGATTCAACCTCCTCCTCAAAGCAGGGTCCTTTCTGAGCTCATACCAGCTTGCCCAGAACTTTATCAAGTCGGATCTAGAAAATGTCAAGGGATGGAGACTGTACAGTCTCTTCTGCTGCCCGACTGTCCTTTTGGTGAAAAAGATTTTCCTTATACCCAGTCTGGACCACTGGTTTCAGTTTAAGCCTGTTGCCTCTTGTTCCCTCTTCATGCTCTTCTATGAAAAGCCCAACTCCATCATCTTGCTAAGCTCCCCACAGGTACTGGGGGGTTGTTGTTTCCCCCTGAAGCTGTGTCTGCTTCAGGCTGAACAAGCCCAGTTCCTTCAGTCTCTCCTCACTGGGCAAGTGTTCCAGTCCCCACCTAGCTTTGGGGCTTCTGCTGAACTTGCTTCAGTTTCTCAATTTATTCCATTGGCAAGCCACAGTATCTGGCTATGGTCTAACAAGTGCTGAAAAATGGGAATCTTTCTTTCTTCAGTCTCTTTCTGGATTTCTTTCTTCAGTCCAAAGGCTGCAGCCCTATTTGTACAACCAGGGCACACAAGTGGCCCATGCTCAGCTGCCCAGTGGGTCCCCAGGGCTGTTCCTCCCATCCTGGCTTGCTGCAGGGGTGCTTCCCTCCTGGGGATGCTGCTTGGCATTTGTCTTTGCTGAATCTCACAAGGTCCTCTTAGTTCTTGTAGTTCCCTGGGTTGTCTTTTTTTGGGATGGGTGCAACATTTGCCTTTCTGTAGCTCTTCTAAGTCTCTAGGACCTTTCAAAGGTGACAGATAACAGAGAACCATGTTTTATACATGAGGATATAGTAAAATACAATTTGCTCTATTTGCTACAGGAAAAAAGTAAAAGTTTTAACAATGTTAGGGAGACATCATTTTGTTCAGAAACCTCAAATGGAGTCGGTGAAATCTCAGCTTGCTGGAAGCCTCTGGCAAAGTTCCCATCGTGACCAGAGAAAAATGTAATAGCATTTATAGTTCAATTAGGACTTCAGTTTCCTTGCTCTGAAGCTGTATTTGTCACAGTAATAAAAAGAAAATTGTATTTTTTTAAATATACCTTTATTTGCTGCAAGAGTGACTCAATGCCCCCCAACACTGGGATTTTTTAGCGTTCATTAGATCAGATATTTATTTGCTGCAAGAGTGACTCAAAGCCCCCCAACACTGGCATTTTTTAATGATCATTAGATCAGATATTTAATATGAGAATTTCTGTAATTAACCTCGTTAATCAAGGGGAAAAAAAAAATAATCTGCAGGGAGCTCCTAGCTGTGTTACAAAGTTAGGAGGGTTAGTACTGCTGTACTGAGCTCTATGTATCTCTGCTATTTTGCCTTATTTTAGTTGCAAGATCAGAGGAAATTTTCAGAAGAGAGCAAACTGATCCAATGGTTTATTTTTTCCAATTAACATTAGGAAACTCTGCAGATTTTATTGCTGCAGGAACACTTGGACTAAGCTTATTTATTTTCCTTTCTCTAAATCTAAAACTTACTTTATCTGAAATTGTCTTACTACCTGACAAAGAAATCGTGGGTTCCTGTAGGGATTGAGTCAGGAAGCAGTTTTTAACAACAACAAATTGAAACGTTTACACAAGGAAGTGTTGCTTTTATAAGTGATGGGAAACTTCAAATTTGATTACAAGCAACCTTTGGCTTCCTATCTGTTCAACAATAGGCCATGTTGTTAAGGGCAATTTCCATGCACAGCATGTGGGTCCCATTTTTTCATCCTTAGACATGGTTGTTTACTGTTCAGCACTGTTTATGCATTTTAATCAGGCTTATTCAGCAGCCCTTAATAAATCACCGCTAAGTGAATGTACCAAAACAAGAACTATTATACAGGATTTGTTCCCCTTATGCAGTATTTGCTGCCCTCAGGTTCCACTGGATATAAAAATAAAGGCTAAACGGGTAATTGAGTCAAAAGAATAATTATGAGACATATGATTTTAATGCCTTTTGCTCAGCCGTTGCCTCCAGCAACTTCCGCCAGCTCCAGGAGCCTGCCTTTAAATTCAGCCCGGGCCAGAATGACTTAACAATTGGAACCTGCCTCAGCTCATGGCACTGGGAAGGCTTTTTGATGGGATGAAGCTGACAGCTCAGTTCCTGCCTGGCAGACATTCACATGACACAAGGCTGAAGTCATACAGATAAGCACTTAAATGCTCAGGTATCTTGGGCTTTGGAAGAGAGGACTGCTGGTATGACGTTGGTACACAGAAGTAAATGCATCTTTTCTGCTATTTGTGTGAGGATCCAGCAGTATTTTTTCTCCCCGATAGTGTGGTGAACAAATGGTTTTCAGAGGGATTTTAACAAATGCTAATGATTTTCTTTGAGAACTCCAATTTAAAAATAATTCCCAGAAATGAAGTTATTCAATTTTAAATAAAATATAAAGTTTAGTTAAAACAAACTGTATATGTAGTCTTGAAAGATTTTTCCAATCCTGCTTTTACTGGATTTTACTGGTTTATTATCTCTTCCTGGGAAAAACAGAGAAATTTTACAGACCTATAGATCATGTGCAGCAAAGGTGTGACAAGCATGGCATGGTTCCCTATACATGTTAAACAGTTATGTCTGACAAAAGCAAATTAAACACAGCAACAAGAAAAGCATGTACTACATAGGGCAGAGTATGCCAGAAATGTAAAACTAACTACTGAAACGTAAAATATATTTTGGGGTATTATTTAGTGGGATCCTTGCCTCTGTCAGTTTTGCCCACTGAAGCCGTGAGGAGAAAATTGGATGGGTTGACTGAGCTCTCTTCTCTTTGCTTGCAGAAATCCTGCTTTCCTTTTGGTCAGCATGCTCCATCAGGCTGCCTGGTCCCTATGGTCCCAGAGGTCAGAAACCATGCAGGATTCCCCACCTACTCTCCTGATGGAACATAATCCATACTGCAGCTTTGCAGATCTTTTCTTCTTTCCCTCTGCCTTCCAAATTGTTTGTGAAGCATTTATGATTGTTCCCCAAGAAGCAGTGTATTTATAGTTTTTCTTCAATCTGTTATAGTTTGCTCTGAAAATGAAAGGTTCCTTTGTGAGCAGAAAAATTGCCACAACATAGCAAAACTCTTATAGCTAAAGAGTGAGATTTCCTTTGGGAAATTACAAGGCCAAGTTCTCCAAACGTCTAACATGAATGGCCATCTTGACTTTAGTGGTGCTCAGCTCCCATGATCAGCATGGCATGTAACCTTTCAGCTAGCTAGATCAGGTAGGCTCAGACCTTTCAAGAATACCCCAATGAAATACTACTGTCTTCTTCAGTAACAACTTTGCTAGACTTACACAAAAGATGATCCCTGAATTGTTCAGGCAAAGTGCTCAATTACTGATACTAACTGGCAGTTGCAGCATTCTTCCTTTGAAAATAGATTAGAGTAGTTCCACTTGCAGAAAGAGAAAAGATGTTCTTGGGTAAATGAATAGCCATATTCAACAGCAATGCTGCATTTAATTTTTTATCGTTAAAGAAAATGTCCCCAAACCTCTGTTTCTTGTGAACTATTTGCAAAGTGTGTCCAGCTCGGGCCAGTGTCCCATTGTCCTCTTTGCTCTGAATTTAGATTTCTTTTTTGTTATTCTGGTAATAGCCTTGCTTCCCTTGGTGAAAAGAATAAAATCTCCATGATGTTATGATGGTGTGGAATGAAGAGAAACTGACACAGGAAACCAGTCTAGTGCTGTCTATGCTGTGTTACCTGAGTCAGACTTTTGCTTGACTAATGGACCACGTAATTGTATTGTATATGTTGGGTTGAGAACCAGCTGTCAAGACTTTACTTCTTTCACAACTGCAGAAGATATTTTTGTGTTTTCCTTTGCCTTGAAATGTCATTATACTACCTAACACTTTAGTTAGCAAGTGCTGGAGTCATCCAAGTCAGCCATTTGGGACCTAAAATCCTTCTAAATTTACACGTGCTCCCTACATTGTATTACAAAGCTTAAAAGAAATTATGTCAATAAGTAGACAAATATTCTCTTTTTCCTACACCCTCCCCTCCTTGATTCTTTGCTGTTTTTTGGGAAACAATTTCCAGTGTTTAAGGAAAAATGTTTTAGAAAATTACTGCATTTATTCTTTTCAAAGCAAGCATGAGGAAAGTATGCACCCTCTGACAATATGATGGTGACTGCCTTGGTTTTTAATAGCTTTATCATACAGATATATCATGTCAATAAGAGACAGGTGTTGTAGATCCCTTCTAGGTACAGTTAAGAAATGAGTACATTAATTGAAAGATAGGAGGGCAACAGAAAAAGACTGTCCATATGTCCCAGAGACAGATTTACCTGTGCTGGAACAGTGCAGCAGGACACTGAACTCTCTGACCTGAAGATGTTAAAGCTTCAGAAATTGTGGCAGCAACCATAAAATAGGAAGATGGACCATGGGAGAGAATGTTGTCCTGGTTTGGGCCAGGATAAAGGTGATTTTCTGGTTTGTACTTTCGCTTTCAGCTAAGTTTCTTGTAGGTAGTTGCACTTGCTGAAGTTAACAGCAAGTTCCTCAGACAGTGTCTGCTTCTAGGACTGATAACACTGGATGTTTATAGTTACTGCCAGAGACTGGTATGCAGAGCCAAGGACACTGCTCAGCTCTGAGGAACATTTTACCCTGCAGAAGGAGTAAAGAGGTCCCACCTGAACCCCTCCTTTGGGGAGGCCTGAGACAAGATAGATGCCAGAACTGACCAAACAGAGTATTCCATCCCGTACACGTCATACTCAGTATAAATTTGAGGGATCATGAGGGTCAAAGAACCTTCTCCCTTCTTTCTCTTCTTCCTGCCCTTCCTTCGCCTGTTCCCTGTTTGCTTCAGCATCCTGGGAGGATTCCGTCCGTTCCTCTGCCTGTGGTCCTGATCCATGTCAGCCTGAATCTGTGTGTTCCTGCCTCCAGCTCCTGACTGCTTCTGACTCCAGGAGTCAGAAGGTGACAAAGGTACACAATAGTCAGAAGGTACACAATAGGTACACAAAGGTACACAATAGGAATTGTGTCAAATACCCAAAACACTGAGAAAACACCTTGCTCTGTTTTTTTATATCACCAGATGCCTGAAGTATCAACACTGCTGTAAACCATACCTCAATACAGAGGATGATGCTGGACAGACTATTGGATAAGATCTGCATTTCACATCAGCAGAGTTGTAAATATGATTTATTCTTAGGAATGTAAGTTATCTCTTGAGAAATCACTGTGTGTTTTACATACTACCTTCTGAATCCTTTGTATCAGGGTAGGAGCAGTAGATCCTACTACTGTCTAATTAAATCTGTCTAATTAAATCTGAATTACAAGTTGCATTACAGAAGCTCCCTTTCACACACTCTGTTTTATTCCTGATACATCACAGAGGTGAAGAAAAATCCAAACTACGAAAATAAAATTTCTGCATAAAATCCCATGGAACTGAAATTTTCCATGTGTGGTTTCTGCAGGGAGAAGCATAGTTTTAGAAGTCTGAGTCCCATCCATATAGCTGGCTTTCAACATGTGTTAAAATCATGCACAAAAGCCAGGGTGCATGCTGCAGTAAGAATCTGTGCACATCTGCAACATAACTTGACAGGGAATCAATTTCTTTTCACACTTCAACATTTCACTTCTGTGTGTTTTTTTGCAATTTGCTGAGATCTAATGCCAAGCCAGATTTGGCGGAAATTGCTTCAGTCATTTGAAACTGAGCTCTTGATGCTTTTTATGGAACTGGACTGAAAGAATACTAATTCCATCTGTGTTTGTTCAGAATGATGGTGATTCCTAAGCACAGCAGAGTTTCCTGGTGAAGAGTTAAGTTCAGCTGGGAGTGCTGTGAAATGCTTCAGCTCAATCTAGGCTTCTCAAAAGCCTGACTAACCTGGCAAAGTTGAGATTGCTTTCAGGGTGTCAGGACTGTGAAAAAGAAACAGCAGGAGGTAGGAAGAGAAGGGAGTGTCAAGGATAACTGCTGCCTCAGAAATCAAAATGGCAACAACGGGGTGCCTCAAGTCTTCTGATGTTGTGGGATGGGTGCCAGTTTTGCTCCTCCCTCGCAAGGCAGCTGTGGCTTGCAAGGTTTGTGAGGCTTACAAGTGGCTTATATGGGGGGTTACAGCAGGAGCCCATCTCCAACACAAGCCCACCCAGGCTTTTCTTGAGGCTGCCCTTCACTGATGCATGCAGAGCAAGACAGCAGCATCATTTCCTACTCTGCTTTCTGAATACTGCCTATGTCTGCCAATGCACAGAAAATATTTTCAAGCCAAATGGAGAAAATCCTGAGCTGTGACAGGAGCCAGAGTGCACAAATCTAATTTTCCCCTCCTTCCACATGCTTCCCTTCCCTGGAAAGAGATAACAAAGGCTTCCCCAGACTGCCTCATCGAAGTCCAAATCACATGAATTGGTGCTGGTAACACTCATACAGCAAAAGTGTCCAGTGCAAGTCATGACAACATTTTTTGGTGTAAACGATGCTTAAGATGTCAGCTTGTAACATGCTCTTGCCTCACGTCATGCCTCACATCATGCACACTTTTTATTTGAACTTCATGGTACATAAATTAGCAGATATAAGGCAGAGTAGTTTGGGATGCTACAACTACATAAACTTATGGTTAAAACTCAAACTCCTCCTGCAGAGTGGGAGCTTTGCTCCTAGTCTGCCGAGTACCCGTGCTACTTCTATCAGGGCTCTTTCTCTGGTGCCTCTTCTGGTTTGGGGCTAACTGGATTGGTTTGTACCCAGGTTAGCATAACCTGACAGTGAGTTGCTTTCTCAGGCCAGGACACATATATGTTTAACACCAAAATGTCAAGGGCACAACTTTGGGGTGAGAAGGGGAATTTTAAAGCAAAATCTGCCTCAGAGCAAAAAGTCTGCAGCAGCTCTGCAAGGATGATACCACCCAGGCTGAGTTTGCCAAGCTTGGTATTATGTTGAAGAATGCACTTTTGCAGACTGTTTAGATGAAGGAGTGAGATACACCTATCTCCAAAAGTGTGGGAAATACATCTAACTTAGAAAATGGCAGATAATTATGCCATTAGAAGTGCATTTTGATGTCTAGCTAAATTCAGGGCATTTTTTATCAGAGAACCTGAGGATCAATCTCAAGAAGTGCAAGTACACTGATAGGATTTGTCCATTATTCCTTTGGAAAGAATATGTCACTCCAAAGTTTACAAGCACAAAAGTAGAGAGAGTATGGCATTCTTTTTGGTGGAAAAACCAAGTTGGAAATAATTAATAAGTGAGTTCAAATAGATGTCTCTGAAGTGTCATACACAGAATCCAGTGAAATTATGACTGGGTAGAGCTGCCTTTAGTATTCCTTAGCAAAGAGAGCTTTAGAAAAAGATCTGCATTTGATTACCTCATCTCTGTCTCCTGCAAGTGAGCATCTGTTTCTATATCAAGATCCTGGTTCTTGGCTGTATGAAACAAAAGGGCAGTAATACAGTTTGAGCATCTCAGGCTGCCAAAGGGGAACATGGTTTGGAAACATGGAAGCAGATGGCTCACACCACTTGAGATCTTCACGCCTAGAAATGGCAAGAGTGCTGAAAACTTTGGGTGTCTGATTTTAATAAAATGTAAAGAGCACTTAAATGACTGATTTATCTTCTTAATTTGATTTTAGGCATTTTATACATGCTGGCTGGAGATGCCTTTGGGAAAACTCTTATTCAGGAGCAGCACAGTGTGAATTTGCCCTGCACTAGGTAGGACTTTTACCCTATTTACATCCTTCTTTTGAATTACAAGATCTTTCAGCTCCTGCTGTCCCAAGGTCCTGGAAAATACATCTTCCCCTGAGCTACCTACACTACCAGTTTCCAGCACAGCCTGTGAAGTAAAATAAAGATGTCTACTCATTATTCTTTGGACACCTTAGAGTAATTTACCAGAGCGCAGATGCAAACTGTAGCTGCTTAAACCTTAGCCAGGGAGGTTTTCCTTGCCAAAAAGAGCTCACAGGAAAATTAAATGTATGTAAATCTGGCAAATAATGCAGATACTGATTGAAACTGGTAGACTGTAAAATAAGGAAATTAATAAAGAATCGTTCCTGTTATTTGGATTTTGTGGTTGACAGCTGCAGCTTATGACTAGCCATATATTTGGCAGCTTCAGAAGAAAGTAAGTAAAATGGCAACAAGTTAGGGAGAATTTTTTGGAAATAAAGTTAAGAGGAATACCTGACAGATAACATGCACTGCATTAAGCAATGGGAAAGTGTGTGAGAGTTTGAACTAGAGGCAGGATTCAGCTTCATGTGAGTTGCTCTAGCGAAGGACCTGCAAGGGAAAGATCCCCCAGCTCAAGGATAGAAATACCATCAGAAAAAGAGCAAAGCTGGTGTAGGAGAGGGCTGATTAGGAAGACTTTGATTTAGTTTCACAGCTCTTGTACTTGGTACGTTAAATAAGTAGCCTGCCTTGTAAATAAGACTGTACCCAGGACTCACAGTGGGGAAGGCATAACAGTGCAGAGTATTAAATTTAAGTTCCATGTAGCCCTTATTTTTAAGCTCCACAGCCCAAGAAATGTATCTTCATGTTCTCCAATCATGTGATGCAAGCTAAGATACATAGTTAAGGCAAACTTTCTTCTTCTTTAGTCTGGTTAAGGTAAAAGTATATTAATAAACTGGCAAAATCCAAATCCAGGGTATCTGAATGTCTTTCAAACTTCTAAATTTGAAGAACAAAATGGAAAAAAAAAAAAAGTTTTTTTCTATGTGAATATCACCTCTGCTTACTGTGTGTTTCCAGGTGACACCCGTGCCAATGACTTTCCAGCTCCTTGGCTAAGAATCTCTTTGTCATCTGTTTGTCATACATTTCTGGGCTGCATACACAGGAAAGCATCCACAGGGTTAAGGATGCTACTTGGTTTTTACACTCAAGTCAAACCAGTTCATACTCCAGATCTGACCAGGGAACCTATGCTTTCCTGTACTGTGCCCTAAGATCTCTTGGGCCTGCCTGTACCTGATTACCACATGTCCAGAGGATAGACAGAATTCACTAAAACTCTTCAGCAGGGCTACTGACCCAGAGATGTCTCAGAGATACAGTGCACAAAGTACACTGGTTTTATGAGTTCATTCAGCTATTCCACTCTACCATCCTTACTTAAGCTCCAGTTTTAGGTCTGCATTAAGAATCAGCTGTAAAATAATATTTTCTGTTATTTGAAACCTGGATGAGTTCTTTGGTCTGGTTCATAGTGCTTAGTTGGTACAGCTGTAAGAGTTGAGCCAGGGTATCAGCAACTTGCTAATTAAACTCTACTGAACCACCCAGCTGAGATTAACACAATAGTAGCCACTTTGGCAAGAGAAATGGCTTTGGAGAAAACCAAACCCCAAGCCTGTCTTTGAAGGCCACTGTCTTTGACAAGCATCTTTTCCTTGGTTAATAGCTTTTATTAATGCAGCACAGCTGGGTGGACTGACTGCACTTTTCCAAGTGTTGAATTACGGTTTTCAGTGTCTCAGGCCCTTGGGAACTCTGTGAGAACTTTGTCAGTGAAAGAAAAGACAGAATAAATCCTTAGGTGCGAATAAATTTATGAGGGGTAATTGGAAAGGCAGCTTCTTGCAATGCTCAAAAGCAGATGTCCTCCTGGGAGGACTCACTTCTTCCCCTTAGAAACACGATAAATATATATTTCTGCATCCTAGTATTACAGTTTCATATTCCCTTCAGACATTCTAGATTCTGTCCTTTTCTGTGGCAAGAGACAACTCCAGTTTTCAAATGCTCACAGGTAAAGAAATACTTGCAACTGTATGCTAGGTTGACAAAGATGGTGGCTTTCAGATCTGTAAATATAAGTGCTTAAGCTGTGAAAATTTTTTAAGATGAGAACAGCGAGACAGTGGGAGTGTATCAGTGCAAAATTATCCAATATGCTCTCCTTGATCTTATCTCCTTGATTCTCCTCTTCCTCATACTTACAGCCACCGCTGCACAGGGGACCTTGGTGTGAAGTATCCTTCCTGACTCTTGGGTTCCTGTTCAGGTAACATCTTGATGCCAACGGAGTAAGCACCCAAACTCTGGCGGGGCAAATCTACCTAAGGACCTGGAGGAAATCTTGGGACTTGCAAGTTCTTAATTTGCACCTCCCAAGGTATTACCAAGTAGTGCAGTAATTAAACCATCCTTCCAATCTGCTGTCTGAGGACATGGACGATTCCCTTTTTCCAGCTGGTTTTAGCTAGGAACTACCCTGATGTCCACGGGTTCATGCCCCTATTCCTGTACAAAAATAGGGGACACACCTGCTCTAGAGGATTTTGCGGGGAGTATCACTGAGCTGTCAAACAGCTGCTTTGAAACAAAAGGATTTCTCTGCAGAACAGGGAGATGCTTTCAGGTTTTTTGGGAACAGTACCAATTTTAACTTTCTGTGTTTATGAGTGAACTGGAAAATGAGACATCTTTGCCACGTTACATGGTTTGCAAGACAATAAATAAGAATGCTTGCAGGAAAATAGAAATGGTCAGAGCCACCCCTGCCGAAAGATGTTTATACCGGGAGAAAGCATCGCACCACATCTGAAGGAAAACGTGATTAAGAGTGCCACGCTGATCTTAATCAGATTTATTAAGACAAATGTTGAAAATCAACTGCGTGTCTGTGGGTACGGAAAAAAAAGACAAATAAAAATGCCCAGAGGGAGTGAGCTAATGACTGTCTTCCCATTACCTCATGGGATCATTAGGTCGACATAATCCCGCCGCGGCCAGCACCGGAGCCACCACCCCGCCGGGACAGGGGCCAGAGGCCTTTCCCTTTCCCTTCACACAGGTGCAGGCCCTCAGCGGGAGGCCCGGGCCCGNGCTGGCGGGCGGCCGCTGTCCCCCGCGGCGGAACAAATCAGCCCCTCAGGGGGTCTCTATCCAACAAGATGGGCTTTTCAAGTGCTTAACCCCTCCGCGGCGGACAGCGGCCGCCCGCCAGCGCGGGCTCCGGCGGCAGAGAGAGGCGGCGTCTTCCCGCCGGCAGCCACAGGTGAGCGCCGGCCCCTTCTCGCGTCCCGCCGCCGAGGGCACGGGGCAGAAGGGGCTTCGGGAGAGGACTCGGTCCCCCGTCTCCGCACGGCGGGGAGGGTGGCAGGGCTATTCGCGCCGTGACGAGCCCGGAGGCTGCGGGGAAGGACGCCGTGCCCTGTTGTGTGCCTTGGTGCCGGTGGATGCCAGTCTGGGTCTCCGGGACCCTCGGGCGCAGGAAGGGTTCCGGTCCTGCGGGCAGCCGGGCCGAGGGTTGAAACCGGGCGGGCCAGCGCACCTGTGGGTGTAGGGAGTGCGGCCAAGCCTTGCGGTGGTAGCGAGGAAGAGCTCTTTGCTGCCCGTCGCCCCAGTTCTTTCAGGTCTTTTCCACAGCCCGGAAAAGTACATCACGGCGAACAGGCTCCGGGAAGGTCTGAAATTCCTAGTTTTGGGAGAAAGACGATCCGTCCCCTCCTGTCGCCTGGATGGTTCAGTAAGAAGGAGGCAGCAGCCCCCTCTCCAGGTGCCCCGTCCCTGGGGGACAGCGAGGGACCAGGGTCTTCCTCGCCAAAGGAAAAAGAATTCAATAAAAGCGGGCGATTTTCTGCAAGTTTTGACACGGGCGCAAAAAGAATAATAAATAAATCTTTGGAAGAAAGCCTGTGCTCAGCAGTTGGGTCGGGTGTTGAAGTAGAAGCCGGTGCTCTCCGTGGCGGTGGGAGCAGCGTCACCCCGATCAGCACCCCGGGAGGGCGGCTGGCTGGCTGTCCCTCCGTCCGTCCGTCCGTCTGTCTGTCCGGCAGCCCCACAGAGAGCTGGGTCTCTGAATCGGGAGCAGGTAGTTCTACGGAAGAGGTTTTGTGCCTCGAATGTGCCGATTTTTCATAGAAATATATTTTGCCTGCTCGTGAATAGCGTTTTAAAGCATTTTCAGCAATGCGCACTTTGTCAGTCGTGGAGCGGTTTGAAGTTGAGTTCAAAGTTACTTTGTAAAATTCGGTATTAGACTGGCTATGTATATTTTATTTTTGCCTTTCTCATAACAATTTATTCCAGCCTGGTGTGCTGTCTCCATAATTTTAATATACGATCATGCAATTTTTAACTTACTTAAAATAAGACAGACAATCGTATTTATTGAAGTAAGGCACCAGGGTATGAAGTAAAATAGGCTCATTTTAAAACCAGAGCTAATAACAATCGTTTTCAAGCATAATTTTACCTCAGTTAAATCCTCCAAACTATTCTGCAGAATCCAAAGCAGCTTTTGATCCTTTAGCATGATGTACTTTCAAAGGTAGGCAGGAGAGAGTCAAAGAAATTATCATTAGCATTTCTGAATATTCCAGATCTCAGAATATCAGTTATTTAAACATGTTTATCGTAACTAATTATAGGCCAGATCAAGAAACAGGACAAGTATCATCTTTCTTGGAAGGAGGTGCACGTTCTTGCCCTTCTCCCCCCCAAAAAAGGCCAAAAAGAAAAAAAGATAGAGCTCTAGAGAAAACGCTACATTTATGTTTAGAGACGCATGTAAGAGGGGAGATAGCAGATGCCCCAACAGTTATTGCTGTAGGCAAACTTTTTCTGGGTATTATGAAAGTTTCTGAATGCCAAGTTTTTTGAGTGCTTGCTTCCAGAATTTGTTCTTTGGCCTTATAGGGGTCCTAGTGAATTTAGGGAAGTGTTGCAGGTCACTCTGGGGATTTGAAGTCTGATACCCTGTTTCTTCTGATCCCTGTGCTATGGTTCCTCTGATCCCACAGCTCTTGGGGAATTCAGAGGGAGCTTTGGGCAAAAGGACCAGGCTTTTAACAGTGAGAACTTAAGTTTCCTCATGCATTATGCACTCAGAAAAAAAGTCTCCTGCCAATGTAGATGATGTACAACAAAGATGTATATGTTCTAACAGGGATGTATTGTTTCTGATCTGACTTACAAGTCTTAAAGTGAAGATGACTCGTAGGTGTCTGGACTCTCATAAATGTAAATCACATTTGGACTCTCCTGCTGAGGCAGATTTCTGGTTTCTAAGGAGTCTGCTCTCTCCAGTGTAAAGTGGATGCTGGAGGGACTGTTCAGACTGAACTGGGAGAAAGGCTGTTTTGTCAGAATAAGAATGTTAGCCTTGAGAGACTAATTAAGGTAGTTTAACAAAGGAATTTGTACTAGGTAGGGTTATTTAGTATAGTTATTTTTGTGAGTATTCACTGATTTTTGTGAGTTTTTTTGAGGAGTAAACTCTTTCCCATTTGGAAAATCATACAGCATTTTGGAAAATCTTGGCCTAAGTCTTTATTATGACTGCTGGACATGATAAAGCAAAAGTTTTTTTTTTAATTCTTTCTGAACTACCAAATGCCTTATAGATCATGCAGGGAATAAAAGTGCTTTAAGATAGTTTAATAGAATCCAGATTTTAAAAATAGAATTTTAGAAGTTATAGAAAAAACAATTGAAAAACATTGATTTCTTTGAAACAGTGATCTATGTTGTTCATGTAGTCTCAAATTCCAGTGAGGTCAGCAGAAGCTCTCAGAGACGAAGGAATATAAAATCACACCAAAGAATGAACTGAATAAGCTGAACCTCTTTACAGTTCCATATCCAACATATATTCACAGCACTTATCAAGGAAAGACATGAAGAAAATATGCCATTTTTGGTTACCTTTTAACACTCCGTAAAGGTCCTAAAGATTGAAAAACCTGTATTCTTTCTGTAAACTGGAAAAATCTTACCCATGGTTGTAAGGGACTCCAAGTGGGATGGCACTCTTAGTCTGAGACATCTGGTCATGGTAGCTTTTCCCTTTGTAACTCCTTAGCAACAGAGTTTTATCATCAGATTTCCATTACCATAATTTATAAGTTTCAAAGGATTTAGTCTGACCATTTAAGGTGCTTATCACCAGACATATTTTGAGTTCTTCTCCAAAATTATCCTAAATGAAAAAGTACTCTCAAAGTATCACACCATAAAATACATCATCTAACAAATGGACTTGAAAGAAATATATGTTTCTGTAAAAGATTAAAATCATCACTTTCCTTCATTATACTCATCTTAAAAAATGAAACTTAATCAGGTTTTTGAAATGAATTTTATTTTAACTTCTTCAGGGTATAAACACAGGAATAAGCAGCATATTACATAAAACTTAAGAAGGAAAAGAAAAAGAAGCATTATTGCTAGATGGTAACCTGACTTGCCTTCTGTAACATCATGCCAGTTTATGTCAGTCTGGGATTCCTGCAGGCACTCTGGCATCTTGCTCTGAAGCCCCAGTGCTTCAGGTGATGAAACACTGGACTGGGCCCATCAGCTCCTGTGGTCATGGTGAGCACCGTGTTTTTGTCAAGCTGAACTTAATTTCTCCTAACCTGTGCACTGTGGGTCTGATTCTTCTCTTTCGAAACGCTTTGCCTTGATGAAACTTATGCATAATTCTGCCCTCTGCTTTGTGAGAACTTTGCATTCAGTGTGTATTTGAAGCCCTGCGTAGGTAGAGCAGTGCAGAATCTCGTTCTGCTTTTTCAGCATTGAATGCCCAGACTGTGTTCTTTTCCTGCCCACAACCTTTTAAAAATGAGCTGTTGTAAAAGCAATGTTTCCCAGTGAAACATAATACAACTGTGCAGCTTAAACTTGCACTGCTTCTTAAAGGATGAGGGGAGCTCCAGATAAAGTTTCTGAGCAAAGGAATGACTGTGTGTAGAGGAAGTCCTCAATTTCTGCTTGCTAATATTTGACATGCTCTCTCTCCTTGTACTATAGTCCTATCGTTATTATCTGAGTAAATTAGAAGACTTAACAGTTTTCCTCAGTTTTTTCTGACATGGGAAAATTATCCAGAGGATGCTGAGACTTAGCACCAGTGCTTTGAGGAGGTCCAGTCCACATCTTCCCTCATGACTTGGTTTCTAGAAGTATTGGCTGACACCAGGACAGAGTGACCTCTTCGATAAAAACAAACTTACTCTGCTACCTGAAATAGTTTTCTGAAAATCTCTGCTCTTCTCAAATAATTTGCCCCGGAGGAGGATCCCAGTAAGTGCTTTACAATCTGCATGTAGTCATGTGTGGCAGCAATCTGGCTTTCTGTTTCAGTCTTGGCATTTTGATAGATTAACAGAGGAAGGAAACTGAAAAGCACAATGAAACAAATAAATATAATAGTGAGATACTTCCATTGCAAAACTTGCTGAAAAATTAGCTTATGGGATTTTTGCCTAAAGCATCAGAATACAGCAGAACAGGATAAAATACAGTAAGTAGAACACAAAAGAAAGTAATTAGAACAAGTATGTCATAAACAGAAACATTACTCTTAGTAATAACAAACATCCATTCTGTGATATAGATGCAGCTTTTCTTTCTGTAAGACTTAAGTACTCTACATTTTGATGCATTTATCATTGCAATGTGCCAGTAAGATTAAGAGTGATTTCTATTGCGTGGAGGAGGAGATGGAGCAGAAAGAGATGAGCTGATTTGCCAGAGGTAATACAGATAACTGGCAGCATTGCTGGGAAATAAAACCAAGCCTTGCTCTGCAGGCTAACTCTCTGGATCACTGTCAGTTTTCTCCCCTCAGGTGATGACAGTAATTCTGTACTGCAACACTCTTATTTTAATCAATATCTTATTACTTAAATTACTGAAATTATTTTTTCCCTTCAGTTTGGAATCCATCTCCATGAATAAATGCTTATTAATTACTGATTTCAAACCAACTGGCAGCCAGAGTGTGTCCTCAAGTGACTTAGTAAGACTAACTTTCAGTAAATAAGTCAGGAGAGAAATAAGTTTTTCATCTCAGCTCCCTCTAGATTTACACTGGCCTCTGGAACTTGCTGCCCTCATTCAGGCAACAAGTTGACTAGCAAGTCTGCAGATTTGCTGTGGGTTTTTTGTTTTGTTTTGGTTTTTTTTAATTATAAGATAGAAAGTATCTTTAGGTATGGAGACGTATTTGGCATCTTTTCTTATGTCCTGGTTGCCAGGAGCAGTGAGACACCTTAATTTTTTCAAAAGTTTGTCTTTAGAGACAGAGAAGTTTCTGTACCAGTCAGAAACCAGACTGTGTGCAGCGCCTTTTCCTGCTCCCAGTTAACTCTGTGAGCCATTTCATGGAGTCGGTTTGAGGTGCCCTGGGACACTCAGGAATAGCTGCAAAGTGGCTTTTAAAGGACAAATCTTTGTCCTCATTGTAAGGTTGCCAGAGCTATACTGGTGCCAGCTGCAGTCTCTGAATGAGTCACCAGTCTGGAAGTCTGGGCTCAGTGGGGAATATGAGCATTGGCTGGGCAGTGCTTTTGCCTCTGGTGACTCTTGCTGTGCTGCCTCAGAAAGGAAGGGGATCCCGGATCCTGAGTTTGGTCTTTAGTAAGGTTTAAGCCCTACCAGATGATCTCCAAGCTGCACTGGGAAGACAAGTGGTGGCGTTTGTAGAAAAGCAATTCATTGAGGGGAAACTGTGGAATCAATTAACTATAATTAGCAAATTAACTTCTGTAAAATGTGTGTGGGGGGGTTGTGTGGTTTTTTGTTTGGGGTTTTTGGGGTTTTTTTGGTGTGTTTTTTTTTTTTTTTTTTAATGGCAGAATGATCTGTTCTTCTGTAATCTTGTAATATATTCTTAATGTTTTTAGAACACCCATGAATATGATAAGGATTAATCTCATTGAGCAAGTTCTCTACTTGATGGCAGATTTCAGGTTTTGTTGTCCATTAACAAATTCCCCTGAGTTTCAGAAGGCAAGTTCTCTGCTTTCATTGCCCCCTGAAGGTGGTACGCATTCTTGTATAATGCAGCTCTGCAAAATAACTCTTAATTTAATTTTTCTAACTGGTACTTTTGTGGTCAGTCATGACCCATAGCAGAATTTGGAAGGTAATGTTTTCAAAATGAATACAACTGCAGGTATATAAAACTGTAGGAGGCTGTTTCAAATGTCATATATATAGAAACAGATCTTATAAAGTTAGGTACCTAAATATATTCACTAAATTGTGCTGTGTTCCTTTAAGGTGAGTTGTGAGTTAGAGAAATGGTCTTTGTTTTACACTGAAAATCTCAGGAAAATTTCCTTTGTGAGGCTGCCTTTTTCTGAAGTTATAGCATGTAATTCTCTTGAGGTATTTTGTATGTATATTGAGGATTTTACCTTCTCCCCATGAACCTCGGACAATTTGGTATTGTTCATTGAAGTTCCTAATCCTGGAATCTTGTGACTATCTCAGATTTCAGCTTGAAAAGATATCTCCTTGTGCAAATGTAAAAAGATTCATTTAACAATGTTTAGCTGATCTTGAGACTTTTGATGATTAAATGGTGCATTTTGGCCTATTGTAAGATTTTGAATTAAGGCTGCTACAATGAAAAAGCATTGAATTGTCCTTTTGGAGCATTTGACCCTAATTTTGCCTTGCCTGAGGGAACTATTTCTAAACAAATTGTAACATGTTGAAAATCAAAATAACTTTGCTGCCTTCATGGCTGAATTTTAATTTTTCAGAGTATTAATGGTTGTGCAGAATGCTGTGTTCTTTTCATATTACCTGTGAAGGCTAAGAAGAATGTCATAGTAATTCAGCTGTTTAACAAGCAATAAATGTCATGTCTAATGTAGTTGTCTAATATCTTGTCTAATCAGAGAGATGCCCACAGATGATGTCACAACTTACCTTCTTAGACTATTTTAAGATGATGAATCGTCACATAGATCTACCCGTCTCTCTTCTCATTGACTGCCTAGGAGGCCTCGACAAGGAGCTTTGACAACACACTGAACTTTTAGTCAGAAAAGTGACAGTAATGCCCCTTTTGAGAAGAACTGGTAGGCAGAAGGTGCTGGGGCACACCAGCACATGGGTGTCTTGAGGAAGGACAAAGCTGGAGACGAAGCTGGGAAATCCACAGCTTTCCAGATCCCTATCTTTCTCTCTCAATAGCAAGGCTGTGTACAAGGCATGGAAAGGGTGGAAGCCACCTTTACTGCTGACACCAGGAAACTCATGGTGTCTTTAGCAAGTGGTTTGGGGTTTGGTTGTTGTTTTGGGTTGTTACAGAGGTGAAATATGACCATGCAGTGTCGTCACCCTGAGGCATTCATGTTGCCTTAGGCAGAGAAAAACATGGACAGGAAATCTTGCCCTAGGAATAAGATAAGTGAATAATGCCTCTGAAAACTGATTGTGATTCACGTGATCTCAGCTAATCTGCAGTGTCACTGTCAGCCACTACACATTGGTCATGCTGTTAGCACATTTCAAGCCTTTTTGGTGTGTCTACTCTGCTAATTTTTGAAAGCCCCGCTGAGACCCAGCGTAAAAACACAGGCCCACTTCTCACACCCGCTTTTTGTGCAGGATTTTGTAATATATATTTAGAACTTCAAAACCCTTTAATGTGAATATTTGCCAGTACTTTAAGACTAGCCTGCATATGCTCCTCTGCTCTGCCCTTTTGGCTTAACTTCCTTTGAACATTCACAGAATCAGCTGTGTTGGAAAGGACCTCTGAGATCCTCAAGTCCAACTCTTGATCTGCCGTGGTTACCAGAGGGTGGCACTGAGTGCCATATCCAGTCTCTTCTTAAAAACCTCCAGGGATGGAGAATCCACCACTTCCCTGGGCAGCCATGTGGTTGTATTTTACAGGACTGAATGTGAAACAAATAGACAGTGACTCTGGGAGTGCAGGAAAGCCAGCTCTGAGTGATGCTGATACCACAAGTTCTTGCAGTAAGCTTTGCCAGGTCCACATTGACTGTGACTGCCTTTGGGGGGCTTATGGCAGCAGCTGTTGCTCCCTTCTCATGGCCAGGAACATCTCTTCAGCGAGCTGAAATGCTTTGGGGGTGCACAACTGCTGCTGGAGCATTGAACTCTAAACACAATAACTGCTGGGGACAGAGCCATGGATCACTGCAGGGTCCAGGAGCAGGAACGGTGCCATGTGGCTCAGATGGACCATGACCCTGGCAGAGCTGCTGCTGGACTATTTGCAGGAAGCTGAGTTCTTCGTGTCATGAAACTTTCCTGCAGCTTTGCAAAAACCTGCTTTAATTATTGCCAAGAATGGCTGTAGGTAGGAAATTGCAGTTTACTTGTTCCCACTTTGTGAGCACAAAGCATCCAAGATCCTCGAATGAAATGGGATCATTTTACTAATTATGCCTTTGGTTTGCCTGCCAGGGCTGAAGCCCAGGCATCACTGTGGAAAGCATTTCATGTGGATTTAGCAATACTTGGAGAATTCAAGGACTGTGTTTGAGCAGCTTGAGGTCTGTCTGTTCCTGTACTATCTGTGTCTTGTTGGCTGGCTCTAGGCAGCTTTCTCAGTCACTCTTAAGAAGTGTTTAGCTCTCTTCACAGTATTATACCACATTTTTATCAGTTAGCTGTAAAAATCTTCAACAAACTAACAGTGTGTGTGGTGAAGGAGCCCTGTATGGGTAATACCAGCAGTTATTTTTAGTTCTCTTTTCTTCAATAGCCATTTTTCCTTTGCCCCTTTCACCTTTCCTGCTGGCTGATGGCCTAGACTGTTTCCGAAAACATTTCACAACACCAGAATTAAGAAAAGCAAACAGAGTCTTGAACGATACACTATATTTAAAATTATCCATTTGAACTAAATTGTACTTAGGAATCTTATTCTCAAAATGGTGGGTAGCTAGAGGGAAAGTGTGATCCACTGTTGACATGACTTTTAAGCATGGGAGGTCTTTTGGATTTAGATTATCTTCAGAGCTGGCACTATATTTTAAAATATCAGCATACAAAGCTCAATGTAAATTAGCATAATTGTTAAAATTTTGCATACAGCAGCAGTGTTAAAAGAATTTATCTTTTGTGAAAAAAAATAGAATAAATTTGATTCAATTTTAGATATTTAATCCTTTTATACTTATGACCTGATAAATTTTCTTTATATATAGCGCAGTTTTCAGAGTGCCAAAAGAAACTGATACCCTACTCTGGTATTTCATTTTCATACATCTGTTAAGATAAACCTGTAAAGTCTCACTCTTGTTAAATGCTTCGTTCCAGACAATCTCTATTTTTATGAAATGGGGATGCTAAGCAGAAAAAGAACTAGGTATCTTGAATATGAATTACTAGGAGTTGGCCCATGAATACTGTATCCTCCACATGGCTGGAAGCAATAGATGCTCTTTTGGTTACAGTGTTCTTTATTTTGGCCAATAGAGAGAACTGGCATTTCAGCAATTTTCTGCCTTAAATGAACAGCTAATAATAGTTGCTTCAGATGCTTGACCAACAAATATTGGTAGAATGGCCATGATACAAGTGAAAGTATGGGTAATGCTTTATGTTGTCCTGAGCACGAATAGATATTGTGTCATTCCTACAGGTACAACCACAGTACAATTTTGAAATACATCAACAGTAAAGATTTCATTTTAATTTGAGTGATTTTCATAATATTAGTGCAGTTTCACACAGACAATGAAATCCGCTTTATGCAATGCATATTTTCTGCTCTTTCTATCAAAGATACAAAATATGCTTGTATGTGTTAGGTTGAAGTATTAACATTTTTCTGTATAGGTACAGTTGAGTATCCCTGCATGATGCCAGAATTTTTACTGATGTAACTCTGCAAGTGCTACACATTTGTTTGAGAGCAACTGCTTCAGTAGACTTGACCTGAGGTTGCAGTTTGTTACACCTAACCAAGAGTTCACATGTGCCTCAGTGTAGTTGGAGCAGATTGAAGTAGTATATAAACTAGAAGTGTGTGTTGGCTATAAGTTTAGGGAGCCATAATGCCTTTCTTTATTCTGCAGGATGCAGAGTCAATCAGTCTTGAGAAATGGTCTCACTTGGTTCAGAGTTTTATGAGCAGATCACCTGCATCTTATTTCTTAAGCAAATGTTCTGCCTCACTGAAATATGTACCATGCAGGCAGAAGAAACAGCAGTTGTCTGAAGGAATTAAGTTAAATGCCCAAGAAAGCCAGAAGCATGATTTCCATTGACTTCAGCAGAACTAATGCCAGGATCTCGACTGTTTGCCTCATGGTGCTGTGCCAGTGCATGAAACCATTGCCAGCAACATACATGGAAATACATGGCTTGTTTGGGGTTTCCTTAAGCATTATGTCTCATGTTTTGACCCTGAGCCGTCTCCTGACCTTTATGCTTGCAGCTTGCATGTTGAGAGAGTTTATGAATGAAGAAAACCTCCCCTTGCCTATCCCTCATTCTTTATTTGCAGGAGCATGCTATCTATCTGAAGCAACAGCTTATTCAGTTCTGATTTATCCACGTATCTCCTGGCTGTGTCACATATCATAATGAGCATCAAAAAAGAGCAAGGAACTAGAGAGAGTTAAGAAACCATAGCTGGGAATTTGAAGGAGAGGCCACCATGCCTGACAAAAATTGTATGGCACAAATAAAGTGTTTGAGCAATGATTAAGGAGAATAAGGCATTTGAGGAATGTTTGAGGTGTGTGAAAAGGAAGTAAAAAACCTGAGCATAGCACCTTCTCTATATTGTTGTATTTTTAGAAGTAGGTGACTGTAAGGGAAACTTGATAATGGCATGAGAAATGTGGCTCCCAAGAAAGGGGGGAAAAAACTCTTCTGGGAGTTTGGAAACTGCAACAAATAAAACATTTGTGGCAGATAAAACATTGTCGAGAACAAGCTCTGATGTTTGGTAGGGTGGCCAAGATTGTCTGCCGGGTGTTTTCCATCTCCTGTGCTTCTTCAGTTACAGGCAAATTCTTTCCCATTTATACACCTGACCAGTTGTGTTGAATCCTCTTGAATATATAAGAGAGAGAAAATTTGGCTGCATATTCCTGACTCTTCAAAGCTCTTTAGGACACAGTTTCACATTTGATGGTCTTGTGTGAAAGAGAAGCTTTAGAATGCTAACTTGTGATGTAAATAATTCATTTTTGGAAATTTTGTGAAAGCATAAACCTCAAAAAGGTCAATTAGTTTCTTTGGGAGCATATATATATATTTCATTAGAAACAATAAAGTATTGATGAAAATCTGTATTAATAAAATGGTTATCAATTTGTAATTATAGTTGAAGAAATTTTCACATAAGCTATTATGAAATAAAACAAAAAAATATAGAGGTAAATATTTTCAAAATGTCCAAAGTTAGGCTTTTCAAGCATTAATTTACTTCTTGGGAGATCAGCAGATTTGACCATCAGAAAAGTTGTAAAGATGCCCTAATTACATACTTGGATGATCTTTGTTTTTAGTTCTAACTGTAAAATCTTTAAAAAATTAAGTTAATGGGTTAGATACATATACCTACTTAGCTATCTTTCTTCCTGATTATTTCTGAAAAATTTAATTTCAGTATACAGTTACTTTTTTTAATTATTCAGATTATTTATAGAGATTTAGAACTGCAGTAGGAAGTCTAGGGCTGTTTATCTTCTGACTAAACCAGGGAGGAAAGTGAGATAAATATTTTGATTCTGATCCCATTTTAAAAGAAAAAAAATATTCTATTTCATAGTTAGCTTGTATGAGAAGAAATTAAAAGGTAATTAAGATTAATGGGAAAACCCATGAGTTTATGGAAAAAAAGTTAATGGATTATTAAGTAATGAAGTTTTTTCCAAGATCTGAGAACATTTTTTAGTCATAACAGTGACTGCTAATTCATTGGTTCATAAAATTCTATAGAATGTTTACAAAACATTACCTAAGTCTTTGGGATGCTTTTGCAATTTTTATTGTATTAAGCAGAGCCTTCTCCAGCAAGTGGCTTATTTAAATTTAGAACAATGTCCCAGCAAGAACAAGTAAACCATCAGGATAGCAGAATGAGGCCCTGTAGCTTGTGCCTGTAGAGCTCAGCTGTATTGTCTCTTTGCATTTTATAGAACTTATTCATAAAGATTTCTTACTTATTGAAAACCTTTTTGATTTGAGTACTAATAACATCACTAGGGTACAAGCAGAAGAGACAGGATTCATATTGAGATTCTTGTTTTCTAAAATATTGTGTTTACTAGAGTTATTTTAAATAACTTTTCCAGTTGGCATTACACAATATGCATCAATATACTTCTTATTTCGACAATGTATTATTTAAAAAGTGTTCAACCCAAATCTTTAGAAAAAAACTACATTAGTATTGCAGTTAGAGAAGTAAAGTTCAAATCTGCCAAGCTACAGTCTAATGATAGAAATATGGAGAGTTTTGCATATCGTATTTGAGCTACACATGTAAAATAACCTTGCTAAATTAAAGAGTAATTACTTGGTTTAACATTGTTTGCCTTAAAAATATCACCACCTTGAGAAAAAGGAAAAAGAACTTGCAGGGCAGGACTTTACACAGTGACTTTCTGGAGGACTGTTGTTATGAATATCACCTAAGCTCAATGGATAATCAATTAGATCTGTGCTTTCTTTGCAGCTCTTTCCAAACACTTTTTTCTCCGAGCTCCACCATTCTACTCAGCATGCTGTGGTGGGTCCTGTCAGCACCCTGCATCCCCCACTGCTTTTCCAAGTAAGTTTTTATGCTTCATCAGTAATGCTTGAGTTATTCTGTAAACCAAAGCAGCAGGATTTAATGTGTTCTGGAAAACTAATTGGTGATGCAATGGCAGCAGCTAATTCCTTAGTAAAATCACAGCAATCCTATTCAGAGGGTTTCCAAAGATTTATCAAACTTAAGTACACTGAGCAATTGTGAGTGGTTTCTAATGGCATAGAGACACCCAGACAGAGCTAATCTAGGAAAGCTCCTTGTTTTCAGTTTGCTAGAAAAGATTCTTTAAAATCAGTAACTCTTTTTAAAATCTGTGTCAATAAACGTTTGCAAATAAGAAAAGAAAAGAGCTGAGGGATCTCTGAATGGACACTGCATTTTAATGTCTCCAAGGGATAAATGATGATTCAGGAGGCCTTAACATTATTTAGGTAAAACAGATAGTTTTCTTATAACAGTCAAACGTGTGCATTTGTTATAATGTGTTTTTCTTTTGTAATTATTATGTAAAAAAAATTCAAAAAATAATTGGTAGAGGATTTTGGCCGGTATATGTGATACTGATTCAGGATTAGGACCTGGAACACTCTTCCATCTAATCCAAATCTAAATTTAATCTTGATAGTGAAGTTTGCATGTCTTAATATAAGAATGGATTTCCTGATTTTACGTGTTTATTATTCAGGAGTACAGACAGAAGAGACATTTCCTAGTCCTTGAAATGGAGAAAAAGCACAAACTGCATTGCAAATCCAGCTGAAAATTGGAGTTTATGTGTGCTTTAGCATCCACTTTTATCAGAGCTGCATTCAAACCCTTCCTGACTACGTGCATGTGTTTTATGAATGTTTCAGAGGGGCAGTTGCTAAGTGGAATGATTCTTGACAAGTGAGGCAGCAAATGCTGGCAGTTTAATGAGCTGCAAGTTTCTGAGCACCTCTTTAGGGGGCTGACACTTTCCCACAGAGCATTTTACATGGCCCCAGCTCTCCCACAATGGCTGACAGCACCATGACCAATCACCACTTTCACTTTACTCATCCACACGCGACCTCACCACAATTTTTCACTGTGCAGATGAACTTTAGGAACCATTTCACATTGAAAAGGCCTGGGCAAGGGTCAGTTGCCCTTTTGTATGGCCATAAAGCAATACTCTATGTGCCAGTCTTTTCTCCTGTCTCACATTCCAAGAGATTTTCTGGACACCATTTAAAGCACTTGACTGAAAAATAAAGCAGTGAATGAAACTGACTTTTATAGACTCATTCTAGCTCATCTTCCCATATAACCCTGTCTACCTGAAAAGGGATTTAGTGGATGAGCTGAGTGTATACAGGGACTTGCTGAATACATAGGCCCATTATCAACTGTGGGGATTGTTTATTAACCAGGACTGATACACTACTATTTTGGAAGTGACCTATTAATTGTCCATTTAACTAGAATGTATTGAATTCAGATGAAAAAATGGAAACCATGACTAAAGCTTTTACTTGCTCCTTCAAGGTGGTCCCTGCCACGAAGGCAAATGAAGATTGTTCCACAGATTAAGAGGACATTTATCACTATATATTAGGATACAAAGGAACAACTTAAAAAAAACCCTAAAGCAAAACGAAAATCAAACTGTCAACGCAGTAAAGAGTTGGTAACAAATTCTCATTTATGTCAGCAAGCACTAAACCTTTTGATGCGTTTCAGAGTGACAGGCTGCAAACTGACATTTCATTTTGGTGGAATTGTTGCAACGTATGTGTGACTGCCTGTCCTGATGCACTGAAAAAATCCTTTAATCTACCAAAATTTAGTTTTTGTGTGAGCAGTTGGACTGCATTTTGGAATATGGGCTATTCTTAAAAAAAATTTCTCAAAGCAAGTCAATTGGTGGTAAGTATTTGTTGTTGCAAACACAAGTTTCATTTTTTTGACCCAATGGCTGTTTGCTAATGCCCGTGAGCATTCTACTCCTCAGTAAATTCTGTTTAGTCAGTCTTTTAAAATCAGTCACATAATGTGCCCTAGAGTGTTTAGAGTCTTCACTGTTAAATTAGTCTAACACAGGTTGTAAGCTGTACCCTACAGACTGCCTGTATGGGATTTAATTGGCACCTCAGGGCTCCAGCAGGAAGCTGTTTCTTTGCTGATTGACTGTTAACAACCAGTCAGGCAAGACAAATTTTAAGGAGTCACATAATATGGCATCCTCTGTCCTTGGCTGACAACTCCATTGTGGAACAGAGGCCAGGAGGCAAGGACCAGCTGTGTTTTGCCTCCTCTCTCTGGTGTCTCTCACTCTATGGTGGGGAGGAGAGAAGGTACCAGCCCTTTTCTGTCAGACTTTACTTTCCAGTAAACTTGAGACTGGCTGGTGATTCATCAGGAGCTACTTGGAGGATACCTGGTAAAAGGCACTTAAATTCACAAGGCTGAACAAGAAGGAGAGAAAACATTCTTGAGAAAGAAGGGCAGTATTTGCCCCCAGCTTCATGGGCAGGATGGAAGCTTGGGGTGGAGGTTGTGAAGGGGCTGTGCACTCCTCAGAGAAATATGAACCCAGCTTGCCCTTTGCTGGAACTCCCTCCGTGGTGTTTTGACTTTTGTTCTGCAGATCGTTTATTTTTTGTTTGGATGGAGTCTGACTGTGTCTCACTGCGTCATAAATATCAAGACAGTAACTAGTAGGTTACAATTTTTGTATTTGATCTCAAATATAATTTTGAAATTTGTAATAGGTCTGTATAAATTTAAACATCTTTATACTGTGACATTTTAAATAGTAGTAATTACTTTTTGACATAGGCTATTATGGGAGACAAATGTAAAACTGGTTTCTGAAGTGTAGAAAAATTCAAGAAAGGCTTGCCTAGTGGAATGCAATGGTCCCTAAATCAGTTATGTTTCATAGTGGCAGTGTATTTTAGGGAGGATTATTTTATAGCTTCTGAGCTTATAATATTATTCCTTTACTAGTCAGAGCTGGAGGCAGGATAAAATGTAATATCAAACCAGCCACACAAGCACCACAAAAGTATTTAGTCAATTTTGCAATACATACACATATACACCTCAGTTTCTCATCACTACACATACACAGTTCTGTAATATCCTTGGTGTATGTGTGTTTGTTTCTCTATGGGTGTTTAAACATCCACATACCCATGTGAATATATGTATAACATACAGATATTGAAAAGTGGTGTAGCCCCAAGGAACAGTGAAAGTTTAATCTGGATTTAGTTAGTATCTTCAAGAGCATTGTATCTGTTGATCAAATGTATTTACCCTTCACCTTGCTACAGCTAACTGAGATATATAGACCTGATAATGGAATCAGGTACAATCTTTTAGAAAATCTGCTTTACGTGGGGATTTTGCCAATGACTTTGCTGTGAAAATGATCCTTGACAGAAATCAGAGCAGATCAGCTTTTACACTGCTGTAACTACAAACTGGGGTGGCAATCTCTGCCCACCTACGTGGGGTGATGCCACCAGCAGGAGTGCAGTTTGCATCTGCAGAGTGTAACTTGCACGTGGAACAAACCAAAGCCATCTTTGTGACTGCCCTTTTGCAGGAAGATCATAGGTGTCACTGGCTATATATCCATGGTGCAGGTTTTTTAATGAAAGGGCTGCTCTTTCCTGAGCTACCTGCAACTGCCCTGTCCAGTTATCCCATCCACCACAGGCCCTGTTCTGCTGCCCTCTGGTAGTGCTCCCTGGGCAGGCATTAGGGGAAGCCAGGAGTGCTGGAGCCATGCACAGCCTCACCAGGGGCTGCTTCCCATACACCACATCCTTTTGGGGGAGAAGGGGGCATAGGAAAGCACTGTGGCTTTGGTCTTTATTGGATGTGAAGGAATCATAGAATCATAGAATTAGCCAGGTTGGAAGGGACCTCAGAGATCATCAAGTCCAACCCTTGACCCACCAGAGCAGTTGCTAGACCATGGCACTGAGTGCCACATCCAGTCTTTTTTTAAATGTCTCCAGGGACGGAGAATCTACCACCTCACCGGGCAGGCCATTCCATTGCCTGATCACCCTCTCCGTGAAGAAATTCTTTCTAATATCTAACCTAAACCTCCCCTGGCACAACTTAAGACTGTGTCCTCTTGTCTTGTTGAAGGTCGTCTGTGAAAAGAGTCCAGCTCCCACCTCACTACACCCTCCTTTCAGGTAGTTGTAGACGGCAATGAGGTCTCCCCTGAGCCTCCTCTTCTTCAGGCTGAACAGCCCCAGCTCTCTCAGCCTCTCTTCATAGGGCCTGTGCTCGAGTCCCTTCACCAGCCTGGTTGCCCTCCTTTGGACCTGTTCCAGGACCTCTACATCCTTCTTAAACTGAGGGGCCCAGAACTGGACACAGTACTCGAGGTGTGGCCTAACTAGCGCTGAGTACAGGGGCAGAATCACCTCCTTGGACCTGCTGGCCACGCTGTTCCTGATACAGGCCAGGATGCCATTGGCCTTCTTGGCCACCTGGGCACACTGCTGGCTCATGTTCAGCTTCTTGTCAATCCAAGGCAAGAGTTTTATCTGGAGTAGGGTTTTCTGTGATGCTGAAGAAGGGACAGTGTAAACACTTCTCCACTGCAGCTTTTTTTCCCCAACTTTGAGGCTGTTTTCCAGGGTCGGGGGTCTCTCTAGGCATGGATATGATTGGATACATTGTAAACTCCCCACCCAAACTTTCTGTGAGATGTCAAAGGATTAGAAACCAGGCTGAAAGGAGTAAGTTCAAGTACTTGCCAAATCTTGTAATAAAGATATTACTGCAGTCTGCAGAATGAGTGAATGGCCACGGATTTTCTGCGAAATAGCTCACTCTGAATCTTCATTAGTAAAAAAAAGCAAAACCAAACAAACTAAAGAAAGCCTGCTTAGTTTCTTTGAATCAGTATTATAGACAACTTTTATCTAATGCTGTGTTTCACACAAGGAGAAAATAAACTCCTAGGAAAGCCTACTGCACTTCCCTCAGTGGTGATAGCGTGCAGAGGGAAGTGGAGAAGTTTCTCCCTGACTGTATTTGAATTTTACAGTAGCGTGGGCTCTGTGTTAATGTTTGTCTATGAACTCATCTGATTTACTTTTTACCATGTCAAGGGGAGACTTTTGACCACTGACAACACCTCTAGATCCAAGTGAGGATTTAGTCCTTTATGGACATGACTGAAGCATTACAGCACACTTATAACACCAACAAATCAAAAATAGGACAGTGGTGTGCTAGCATTATAATGAGTGACAATATTTCTCTGATATTATGTGAAACTCTCATCCATTCCCACTAGGAGAGGAGAGTGTCCTGCCTCTTCTGACACAGGAGTCTAACTCCAAAACTCGGAGAGGGATATTAAGAAGAGCTGTCTTTTCTGAAGACCAGAGGAAAGCTTTGGAGAAAATGTTTCAGAAGCAGAAGTATATCAGTAAAACAGACAGGAAGAAACTGGCCATTAGCCTGGGTCTAAAGGAGTCACAGGTAAGGCATGACAGAACATCTGCAACTTTCTGTCTTTTTGAGGAAAAATCTTTTAAAATTACTCTCCTCCTCTTTTAAAAGGAGGAGAATTGATCTGCAGAGGGACAACCCTGAGCCCCTTCACTGAGCAAAGACTTCAGTAAATCAATGGCAGTTTTAACTAAGGAATGACTGAGCAGGTTCCTAGTTTATTTCCTCAAGGCGTACATTCAAAATTTGATCGCTCCATTTTCACACAAAATGGAGTGTTTGCTCCATTGCAAGCACTGCAACTATAAGCAAAACGAAGCAGCAAACTGTGGTGCTTCTTAAGCTAATGAACAGAGCTGTAATCTCTGCAGGTTAAACTATTTCAATCAAAGCATGCAATTGTGCTCGTTTTGCTAATGACGATGCTAATTTACTCTGAGAATCCTTTATTGTCTAGAAACATGTTGCTGTAGGAAATTGCTCTATTCCTAACCACTGGGCTGTCCTTTGTCCAGTCTAAGCCAGATATTCACCTATTTGAGGCAGCAAAAGGCAAGCAGACTCAGCTGCAGTAAATAGTGATGTGAAAATCCTCAGATAATGTCCATTACTCAGTTTCACTGGTTCTACTATAAAAATGAAGAAGGAACAACATGAAACTAAAGGGATGGAAAAAAAAAACCAACCAACCTTGTTAGGGCAAACTTGTTTAAAGAAAAAAATGTAGTAACTCTCATTAATTTGCAAACAGGTGAAAATTTGGTTTCAGAATCGAAGAATGAAATGGCGAAACTCCAAAGAAAAAGAAGTGCTTTCAAACAGGTGCCTCCAAGAAGAAGGTCTTCAGGAGAACTACCTCTCACAGTCCACCATGAATTTTACCTCCCCGTGCCCATCTGTGTGGGAAGTATCTCAGGAGCAGGCAAGTCCAAGGTGGAGGGAGACTTCTCCAGGAAATTCTGAAAGACTGACTAGTACACAACCACTTCCAAGAGCAAATTCATCACAGAGTCCACTGTATTTGTATTCTGAACAAGACACTGCAAATAAGGCAGTCACATCATCAGCCTAAAGAAATAGGGGCAGTTTGTAAATCGAGTGGAGAGCACAGGCTTCAAATGAGCAGTCTTCTAAGACTAACAATATTTGGACATTGTAAAGCTAACTAGTTTATGCCTCATAAATTTGCTAAAATCTAACACCATTAAAATGAAAAACAACTAATGATCTAAGAAGTATTTTTCAATACTCAGTCTTTTCTTGTGTCTTTTTCAGTCTTGTACTGACCTTAAAAATGAAATAGGAACTGATGGTAAGTAAAATGAAGAGAAGAGCATGAAGCTGAATTTGTGCTCTGATTTATACATCTGTGCTGTATACAATATTCATTAAAAACACACTGATAGAATCACTTTTATTTCTCATTGCAGTCAAACCAATTAATTTCTTTTGTGCACAAGGTAAGAATAACCCTGTTTCCATCAGGATAGTAAGTTACTTGGAGTTCTTTTTGAAATTTATTAAAGACAAAAGGTTCATATTAGACAAACATTAAGCATTTTAGTATTCTTTCTCCATCTGTCCTCACTATATCAGTATTCAATTAGTTTTAGATAGCATGGTCACAGGTAAGATGAGAAGCCTGGTAGAGTATATAATACAAAAAAGAATGCTGTCATCCAACATTCAGAACTGAATCTCAGTGGCTTTTTTCTGTTAGTGCCCTCTCTTGCAATCTCTTCTGCATTTCAAGATGAAATGGCAATATGCAGAATTTTAGCCCAAATGCACTAGGGAACAGAATTATAATTGGAAAAACTGCCACTACAGCAATCTCAGAGAAGTACTTAAGAAGATGGCATACTGTAGTAGTCTTTATGTGGCTTACTCCTAGTTAAACTGGCAGTAATAGGTACCCATTAGCATATATCTCTATCAAAGACAGGAGAGTACTCTGCATAATACAAGTACCTTAAAATAATATTATTTAAACAGCTTCACGTAAAATTGTTTGCTTCCTTCATCCACTTTGAGGAAATCACTGAATTTAAGTATCAGGGTTTTTGTTTATATGCAAGGCTCAAAATGGGAGCAGAACATTTTTGCTTTATTTTGCATTTATTAATGCATTTTTTTGAGAAGAAAGACAAAAGGCAAAAGGAGAACGTTATGGTTTTATAGGAACTATTTAATTTCTTGCAGATTCATAGATTTTGTAGCCAAAAGAGATGATTATGGCAATCTAGTTTGGCTTTCCACATTATGCATGCCATGAGTGTTTCTAATTATTCTTGCCTTGAGCTCCAGAGCTTTCTGAACTGTATTGTGTGTCTTTCAAAAGCCATACAGTTGTGTTTTGTCTTTTGTTGGCTGATCTAGTACTCTGCTTGTAATACTGTGTTATCTGGGAGGTGAAGTTTAGATACATCTACAGCTAAAAACCTTGAGATTGCGGTGGTGAAACTTGTATCAGGCAAGTTTTGTATCCTGCCTTGTGCATGCTCTGCCTTCTGAGTGGTCAACTATGCAGTCATAGTCTGGCACTATGTCATTCTTGGCATGTGATTTCCTGTGCTTGCTTTAAAAAGAAAAAAAAAAGCTACAGAAAAGTTAAGAAGTCACCTCTTCATGTTGTCACAGCCCCTCAACAGTGTAAGGTGCCTAGATACCTACCCTCAGAAGGTACTTGGACATATTTAGTATGCATTGTGTTATATGCTATTCAGTAATGTGAGAGTGTATTCCTATCTTGCAACTGAAATCCCAGAACCAACTTGTATTCTGCCTAAAACCTTTAGGGATGGACAAACAGATTGCATACACATAGGGGTGAATTTACTTTTCAGTTGTCCTGCTGCAGTTATAGTCCTTCCGTGCTGGACTACACTCCTACTTGAAGGACCAGCAAGTGCTTGTAGCCCAGTTTCTTCTGCAATGGCATTCTGTAGTGTCTGCCTACAATGGAAGGCACACAGCTATTTCCAGATTACCATCAAATGATCGGATGAAGGCACACGTGTGTGTGGGTATTCACCAGTGGTTCCCATTTGGGAGGAAATCAGTTGATATTTTCCCATCTCACTTTTCAGGGAAAGGTTCATCTTCAGAGCTGCTCGTATTTTTTTACTGCAAGTCAACTGAGCATCAGTGTTAGAAGCAACAGTTCTGGAGAGGGGAGGTGGGATTCAGAGTGCTCCCTGGGAAGTTCTATCACTTGATGATGTTGCAAGCACTGAATGTGAACTGCTGTCAAAACTCTGAGCTGATGTGCTGAGCAGAATACATCTAAATGTATTCTGCAAAGATCAAGCAAGGCTCACGCAGAATTGGTTTTGCAGCTGTAATTTATGTGTTTTAAATTGAGCAAGTTCTGGTTTCACTATAGCCTATTAAAACTTAAACCAGTTCACAACCCTCCAAATCTCTTAACATCATCTACTCATATTCTTATTCCACAGCTAGAATGAAGTTTCAGTATGCCAGATAAAACATTACTTAAAAACACCACGCAAGCTTTATTAAAACTCTAAAAGCATACATGTGAATTTTGAATTATACCTAAAATAGTCTGATTCAATTAGTCAGAATGGCTATAGGTCCCATGGTACGTACAACCTTGATTCATTTGATTTTAAGCTTATTAAAGGAGAAGTTTCCCTTACAGTCCACACCGTGAAAACTTGGTGAATGAGAAACAGCACTTAGTATGAATAAAAAAAATACATTTACAGTGCCAGTCTTTCTGTGAGGAGCATTGCATAGTAAGTGTTTGTTTTCTTCATGTGCACACTAGTTATCGAAGAGTAAAGAGAGCAGAAATTATATGTAAAATTCCCAGCAGATGTTTGAAGTGCTTTGTGACAGGCACAGGTGTAAGGTATAGAACGTATCTGGTCTTATGGAACGTCATAGATACTGATGGCACCTTACAGTTAAAGCAAGTGACATAGTACTTTGACTTTTAATATTTGACCTAGTGAGTGACCTTGCAGCATGGTTGAAGGACTTCAGGTGTTTCCAGTGTGTGGCATTTTGAGACTATATTTGCAAGCTGCAGAGCATTGTGAAGGAGATTTGTTGGGATGCTGGAGCTGGGAAGAGTTCAGGTACCTCAAATTGTGAGCCAGAGTTAAAAAAGCCAGCTCTTCAGAAGACACAAACAAAGCAGATACTTATACTTGCTGGGCACTTCTCTGTTTAGTCTGGCACCTTGTCAATGCTAGTGTAATACAGAATACATCAAGGGAAGGGAAGAAGGGTTGAGGCTCTACAGTACTCACTTTGTTACCCCATGCCCAGTCTCCCATGCCCTCAGGCTCTGCTGCTGACATTGGGATCTTGCTGCCCAAATGAGCCACCTCAGGAAAAGCAGAGGCTTTTCTCACCCCACCTATTGGAGATCTTCCAGATGGGTCTGAATGCCAAACTTGCAAGGCTGTTCTTAAGGTCTGGCACTCAGAGGAGCTTCTCTGAAATCCGACAAGAAGTGTTAATTTCCTTTCCTAGGCTTGGCTCTTGGTCTATTAGAAGGTACCACAAATGATACAGATTATGCCCATCTGCATCGAGCACAGCCCCAATAATGTTTTACTGTGTGTAAACAACGCTGAGACCGTGGACCTGAGAGGCCAGCTAGCTATGGACCTCCTGTAACATTGCTAAAAGCTGTATTTGCTGACCCCACCTGTGGCAGCACTTACCCTTTGGTTGTATGGGTTTATAGTGTATTTTTTTTTTAACAAGTTCTCTTGTTTCTATTGATTCTTTGCCAAACAGGAATTGTTATGATCTTCTGAGGAGAACAGGACTGCTTTGCTGCACAGAACTGCATTACTGCAGTGTCAGAACAACAGTGCAATGGTCAAATGTTACTCTTGAGTGGCAGTAAGAGATCAGATTTGTTTTATCTGCTTTATTTACTAGTACTGGGTTTTAAATACCAGTTGCCATCACTGTAGCACACAGCTCCTGTGGGGAATGCACATTCCATAGCCAAAAGACTGACATAAATCAGGTAGATTCCCACGCTTCAGCACCCTCTACCAATAAGACCATTGCTGATTTTCACAAACTAGAAAGAAAGAGAAACTAATTTGAAGCAAATTAATAATCAATTCAGTGTCCTAAGAAAGGACTGGAGAGGAATTAGGGTCAAATTAACTTGAGACTTAGCTTTGGACCATGGGGAGACCAAAAAGCCCCCGCAGAGAAAGGTTGACAGTGGATGAAATTGCCATTGACTGTAGATGTTTTTAATGATGTTGTTTCTAAGTTACGTGCCTGATGACTGCTGCTGAGCAAGAGAAACTGAGGTACATAAATCTGGATCTAAGATACTCCCCGTGCAGGCTTGCACCTAAATTAATGGTCAGAAAGTGGCAACTCACACTCCTTGCTTTCCTGTAGCTACTGATTGTAATTCTAAGCAATGAAGCATGGTGGATGAGGATGTCACAAGGCAACATTTCAACAGTCATTCTCCAGCACTCACCCAAACAGAGAAATCACACCTTTTATAAGCACATAGCCCTTGCAGAACTCTTAAGTTTTTCCATGTTGTTTCCTCTTTGCATGTCAACATTTGAACATAATAAGAGGTAGCTGAACATGAATGCATATTGTTCCAAGAAGACTGTTTTTCCATTTGTTTCTGCTTTGCTATCATGGTTTTAGAAAAGAGTTAAATTTACAAGTGCTGCCACTTATCTATCATAATAATAGCACATATCAGACTCAGTTGAAATTTAAGATACACTATCAAAACCATTTAGCACACTATGAAAGGACCAGAATGCGAATGTCTGTCATATCCTTCATCATTCTGAAAAAAAATTGAAAGGTTATGAAAAGGAAGTCTCTATCATACAAAAGCAGCTTCTAGTGACTGAAAAAAATGAATTGCACTCTACAAAAATACCAATATTCTCCTGTTATACTGTAATGTTGCATGGAATAAGGTCAGAAGAACAATTTTAATTCTTGAATTTATTTGGCTGGTAAGGAAAGTTAATTAAAACAGGCTGTTCCACTAACAGAAATGGCACCACATCTTATCTATAACATGCATTGTTATAAGTTGTTGCACATGAACCAAGCACATCACTGGAAGCCAGTCCTGATTTTATGATTTTCCATTAGTTTGTGAAGTTGTTTTTCCTAAATTAATATTCTCAGACTCCAAAAAGCATTTGATTATGGCACATAATTTTACATTTTTGAATGTTCCTAACTAGTTTCACTGCTCTCTTGGAGAGAAGTGGTGCTGGAGGTGAAGTATTCTCCCCTGCAGAGCACAACCATCACTGCTATTTTGGTTTTAGGCATCAGAGAGCAACGTGCCCTTTCCAGCCAACTGCTCAGTTGTGTTCTCAGTCACGGGAGGAAGCAAGGCAATGTTGACAGTGTAGGAAGGCTTTGGTTTCACCAGCACGCCTTGCTCCAGCAGAAGGCAGATCTTGAAATGTTAAGACTAATTTGTGACAGCAAATGAGTAGGAATGTCTCTGGGTGATATGCTGGTGCACTGCTGTTCCTCCTGTGGCATCTGCTTTCTTGTTTTCTCTTATTTTTTCATTTTGCTATGGCAAAACAGTCCTAGGGTTTTCCTCTTTGAAGAAGGTGAGAATTACTTTTATGATCTGCTGCATTTACAATGTGTAAATATTGCAGGGTCCACTTGACCCTCAGCAGCAGTCCCTGGGGTGTCTTCCCAGCTACTGAAATTCCTATTAGCCATTATGCTTGATTTCAGAGTCACCTTGTAACTGGCTCTGAGAGCCACCAAGCCCTGCACCCTGCACAGGGACATGGCCACCTCCCACGGTGACACCTGCAGCTGCCTGTCCATGGGAACACTGCCACCTCCCACCTAGGGGCCCAAGGCCACCATGCCCACCTCTTTCTTCTGGGCCTGTGGCCACTTCCTGCAAGGCCATGGTCACTTCCCTCCCCACAGTCCCACGGCTACTGCCTGTGGGACTTATGACCACCACCTCCCTGTGGGGACACAGCCACTACCTGTGAGGACATGATCACCTCTCACCCATGGGTCCCACGGCCACTGCCCACCTGTGGGTGCTCCCCTGTGGCAGCACAGGGTGCAGTGCATCAGCCCTGGCCCCGGGGCTCCAGGGACTGGGATGGGGTGGGATGGGACCAGATGGAGTAAGACAGAACTGTACACTGCTGGTCCTGGAGGGAGCATCCTGTCACCCTTATTTGGTACATGACCCCTCCCATGTCTGTCACCTTTGGCTCCTGCTGGAGGATAGCTACTGCAGATCTGTTGTGCACAATGCCATCTTTGCCAGGATGTAGAGGGATTACCCTAATGCCATTTTTCTCCTTAATTAACGCACCAATGCCCAGTTCCAGCATTTCAGAGGCAGGAATAGTCCTTTAGTGGCAGAGGATGCAGCCAGCACCAACATCCTGCTGCACTCTGGGGCTGCAGCTATTCTAGGTGACAGGATAAATGCTAATTGCTGCTACATCTTCCATGATTGGAGAAAAATGCAGGCAGAATGGGCATCCCTTTGCTTTCTCTAAGCAGAGGAGCCTTCCTTTACTCTATAGGGAGATGTTTTCTTCCCTGAGTATCTTCATGATTTTGTTATGTGTTTGTAGCATCTTACTGCCTAAGGAATTGCAGCTAGAAATTTCTCCAGGGTAGGCACCATGTAATCTCTTTTTGTACCATTCCTGGCACATCAGGGACCAGATGTCAATTGTGAAGACTCCTAGTTGAGGAAGTACATCAGCTTTCTACTGAACAGCAGATATCTGAGAACATTAGCAGTTACAGAAATGTAACTGAAAAGATTGAGCCATTTTAGTTGGAAAAATCCTTGAACATGATTGAGTCCAACCTTTAACCCTGCACTGCCAAGTTGACCATTAAAACATTTCTCTAAGTACTACGTCTTTTAAATACCTCAATGGACAGTGACTTGACTGCTTCCCTGGGCAGCTTGTTCCAGTCCCTGAGAACCCTTTCATTAAAGAATTTTTTCTTATAACCACTCTAGAAATCCCTTGCTGCAATTTCAGGCCCTTTCCTCTCATCCTATCACTTGTTACCTGGGAGAAGAGACCAACCCCCACCTCACCACAACCTCCCTTAAGGTAGATGTAGAGAGTGATAAGGTCTCCCCTCAGTCTCCTTTTTGCTAAACTACAGTCAAAGGGAATCTCCCCAGTTAGCCAGGGCTCCTGGTGAATGATGCAAAGAAGCTCAGTGATAATTTCTGCCACCTCTTCAGTACCATTGTGGGGATCCCATCTGTCCCTACAAGTGTGTGTGTCTGAGTGATGCTAAACATTTCCCTTTGGATTATGGGGCTTCATTCTGCTCCCTGTCCATGTCTTCCCGCTCAGGGGACTGGGTACTTGGAGAACAGTTGGTCTTGCTATTAAAAAGAAGGCCTGAAGTACCTCAGCCTTTTCCTTTGTCAATGTGTTTCCCCCTGCATCAGTAAAGAATTGAGATTCTCCTTAGAGCTCTTTTAGTTGCTAATGCAAAGACTTTTTGTTCTATAAACTGCCATAAGCACCAACCCACTGCCAGGAAAATGTGATTGCTATAAAACAGGTCAGCTTTCAGATTTTTATTTGCTACATAGTTTTTCATCATTACTGTAAAGCCCAAGCTGTGGGTCAGCAGGTATTATAGGAAAGAGAGTTAATGCTGCACAAGCCATGCTCAGCTCTTGGACTGAAATGGTACTGGGACCAGAATTCTGACTTACTTTTCATATAGAAAATTTTTCCTGAAGCTTTTCCAATTAAATCAGTGAAGCCATTACAGGCATAAAAGATACTTCAAATGAATAAAAATGTGAGAAACTAGATCTTATGGGGCACATGTAAAAGCCCACAGAAATTAGTAAGAAGTATGCTGTGAACATAAAAGTCTCCATGGGCCCTGCAGTTCCATGAACTGATCAACCACAATACCACTCTCCAGTGTTGAGCAATATTCTGCAGGTATGTATGTATGTAGAAACGGGGAAAAACAATTTCTTTCTTACATAAAAATATACTTTATTTATACTATGTGGATGTATTTGTACCAAGGTTTAACAAACTGAATTTCACTTTCCACTACGTACATAATTAAACTGTGGATCAGCCATAATCACCAGTCTGTCACAGTGTAGTGTGCAAGGACATTTATTTATCTACTGCTAGAGTAATCCTTTTTATCTGGTGCACATACACACATGATGTTTTACTTAATATTTCAGTTGTATAGGTCAACCATGTCAAGTATCTGCTAAAGAACTTCAAAACCATTTTCCTATAGAAAGTATTATAACTGTGATAATGTATAAATTATATTTGTCCAGCTTTATAAATTGCATGCTGAAGACTACTTGTCAAGATATTACAACTCAACAACTATTTTCTGGCATAATCCTACACTTAAGAATTTTTAGGTAGCTTTGTACTTTATTGGAGTCTCTCCTGAAGCAGTGAATAAAGTCAGAGTCACTCATCATGTTTGCTTCATTACTAATGGATAAACCAGTGGTTTCAGATGATGCCATTCCATTTAACGAATTGCTGATGATCCCCATTGACTGCATCTGTATTGAAAACGGGGAAAGAAGTACAACTCATAACTACACATACAACAAATCTTTAAAAGATCAGTGCTGAAGTCAGCTGTGGCATCACTATGTTTGGCAGTTCAGCTCCAGACTTGTCATGTACTTATTGAAGCTATATGTAGAGCTCCTTACATAGAATAACTCTGGCTTTTTATCCTAACAGTATCTATACAACCTTTAGAGTAGCTTGAAATGATCTGATATACTGGGGATGCAAGAATACTGTGGTATAACTCCATCTGATTTTAACTAGAAGAACCCCTGCAATAGTCACTTCCTCATGAAGTAATACAGCAAATCAGTCTTGAGATTTTTAAAGCCATTTATTTGATTGACTTTTGACAAGGGAAGCTCTTAATGTAAATATGAACCAATTCTGTTTAACCTGTTGAACTCTAAGGGTTGTTACCACTTTTCAGATTAGGAACTTCACTATGGAACAAAGCTTAGAATTGATGTCTTAAAGGGAAAAAAAAGCTGCAAAATAATGGAATGCATTTGCATTGTTTACTTAATTTTTAAGAAGTTATATTTCTACTGTGTGGTAGAGTACAGAGAAGTCAAAACTTCAAAGCTTTCCTTCTTAGTAATTCCTGCTAAAGTTTTTTTACAAAAATAAAATCAGGTAAATATAAAAGAAGTGTGTATCTAGTTTAGAGTTTGATGCCTTGTTTCAGCTACAGAATGAAGCAAAGGTCAAGTTTTGAGGTTGAACTTTAAAAATATTTTAACCCCACATTCATGGCTGCACTTGGAAGATGGACTTTTTCCATTTGTAACTCAGAATCACCCTAATTAGGGCTGTATTTTAGAGCAGGGAACAATTCCTCCTATTCTAGTGAGGAGCTGCTTATAATTTTAAAACTTGTATTTCCTACCCGTCTTCATAAAGCTGGAAGGTGATCTACTAGTGTCAGATATTTTATTATTCACTTTTTAATGAAACAGACACCTTGGTATTGTAGTCATTGGTGCACAGCCCTCATTCTTTTAGCCAAAACTCCAAACAAGTTTAGGTATGAATGCACAAGAAATACAAAGATCAGGACTTCTAGTTAATAATAAGAAGACAGAAAGGTAAAGAACAAAAAAATACATGCAATAATGGCCAGAATTTGGAGTGGAATTTTGGAATTGTTTTGTGACTGGCATCTGACTTCACCAATGCCACTGTTGCCTTGAAGAAGTTATCCCAGCATAAAATTGTTGCCTTAGGAAGGAGTTCTTTCAAGCAAGAAGACAACAGTGATACTTGAATTAGTTAAAACATAGATCCAAATAAAAATTAAAATAATAGTTAAGAACTTGTCACAGTAATTTCCTCTGCTGCTCTAGAAAAGTCAGGTCATTACTGCCTCATATATGGAGCTGGAAATGGCTCTAGGCTTTGTACTTTTTCTTTCTTTCATATGTTTAACATCAATAAATTAGTTCCCAATGCATATCAACTTCTATAATGCCATCTCCATAACTGCCAATCCATAAACATAGTCACTTTGACAGAAAAATTTTTGGATCTGTAATAAAGTCCAGCATTGATGGATCAGAGCCTCTTTTGGCATTAAGGTTACAGCTCAAGTAAATGCAGACATTGGTCCTCCCCCCCCCAAAGTCAGTCCCACCATGTCTGGTATAAATAAAAGCTTTGTTGAAAATCTTGCCTTTTCTGTTACTTTCTCAACCCCAGTCTTCAGCTCATGAACCATATTGCTGATTTGCTTGGCTTTGCTCAGGCTGTCATCAGGTAACTCTTGGTGGTGCTCGATATGCTGGTTAAAATGGGAAAGTGGTTCTTTCCAGGCTTGCAGAAGTTTCAGTATCAAGTGAGTTAATTCTTCTCTCTTAGAATTCAAAACAGTAAAGAGTTTCTCTGTTAGATCGCAGCAGGTCCTGTGAACACTGTTAGACAATTTCACAGTGAAATCTCAGCAGGATTAAGATTTACGTGTGCTGTTTAGTAGTTTTCAAATATTTAGAACTTAGGAGCCACTCTTTCTCTGGTTATTTGTTTAGCTAGAAGTAAAACCAAAACCCCTTGTGTTGGTCTTGTTTTCAACCTTCTTAGATTTTTAAGCTCCGTAGTACTAAAACTGTGGAGTGTGGCATAAGCTAAATGGTGGCATTCCTGTCAAACTTACTTGGTACCAAAAAAGTTTTCATAAATGACTAGATGTCCCAAGAGCCTCAAGAAGCCTCACCTCGACATCTCTGTTTGCTGGTATGGAAATTCACATGTTTCCTTACACCTTCCATTGTTACAGCTCTGCAGTTAGAGGTCTGCTGCAGACACTCAGAAGGTGCCTGGTCATAGGATGGTTGCTTCTCTAACAGGAACTCAATTGCTGTAAAAACTCTCTTGCAATATAAGTTCAGAAATCAGGTTGATTGGTTGAAGTTTTCTAAAGCTGGCAGAGCCTCATTTCCCATTGCTCTTCCAGGGGAACTTCTAAATCTGTCGGGGGAAGCTCCTCACTCCATCACAACCAAAGAGCAAAACATTACTGTTCACCTCTGCCTGTCTCCTGGAGGCAAAAGATTCTCCTGCTGCTGTACCCTTGACTTTACAATCTGCTTTTCCTCAGTCTAAAGAAACTCTTCTTACTCTTCTCTTAAACTAGTAACATTTTTTTTCTCTTTGCCATTCCATCTGTCTAAAACAATTTGCTGTTCTTTCCCCCTTACCTAACTATCAATTCAGAGATAATGAATGATTTCTTTCTTCTGATTACTTTTTGTACTTTGCAGTGAGACTACCACAGCAAAATCAAAGAAATGTCTGTCAGTCATTTGGATTAAGCACGACTGCGGTACCCTTATTACAGCTAATAAATATAATCTGAGAATATGTAACCATATACATCTTTTAAAATACAACAAACTAATGATTTGTATGCAATACCTCTGTGAAGTGCACCTGTTTGTGGTCAAAACTTACCAGTTTCTTCAATCAAAACTGTTGGTCACAGAGTCACAGAATTGTCAGGGTTGGAAAAGACCTCTAAGATCATTGCATCCAACTGTCAATATCAACCTCCTCTCTCAATATATAAAACATATTTATCTATATTTATATCTCAATGCCCACTAGAGCATGTCCTGAAGTGCCACATATACTTGGTTTAAAAATATTTCCAGGGATGGTGACTCCTTCACCTCCCTAGGCAACCCATTCCAACACCTAACTACTTTCTCAGGAAAGAAATTCTTCCTAACAATCTAGTCTAAGCCTCCCCTGGTGCAACTCCAGGCCATTTCCTCTAGTCCTATCATTATTTACTTGAGAGATGAGGCCAGAACCCTCCTCCCTACAATGTCCTTTCCGGTAGCTGTAGAGAGCAATAAGCAATGATGAAGCACCAGATGAAGCAAAATCTCTGCCTATCTCCATCCCGACTGAGGAGAAGGGACCACAGCAGCGTGATGGGTGAGACATTTAGGAGCTCTAACGGGGTGCGGGGTTATTTCCCCCTTTCTTGAGACGGGGGAGAAGAGGCGGTGTCACCCGTGAAGCCTCATCCCAGCCCCCCCAGCCTCGCGGGGGACCACGGTGCCCCCCCCCTCCCGCCGCCGCCGTCCAGCCTTACCGGGATTTTTTGGGCGTATTCTTTGCCGTTGGGGGTCAGCATCCCCGACGTGTGGCACTTACGAACGGCCTTCCCCAGCTCGTCGTCACGGGCAGGAAAGTGTTTTTCCTACGGAAGAAGAAAACCTGGAGACACACGGAGAGCACGAGATCGGANCCGCCTCCCTCACCTGCTCTCCCCGCCGCCCGGGCCATGGTGCCGCGGAACCCGCTGAGCGGCTGGGATCGGCCGTCGCCGGCGTTGTCCCCGCGTCCCCTTTATATGCCGGGTGGGGATGTACGTGGCCTCTTGGGGGGGATCTCTTGGTCACGACGGGTCCCTCCTTGACGTGCTCAGCCCGCGGCCACCATGAGCAAGACGCCCGGAGCGGGGCTGCCGGCTCGGCCCCTGGTATCGACGGGACCCGTCCGCCCCTCTGCCTCCCGGCGCCGCAGAGCCCGGCGGCGGCTGCTGAGCTGCTGGGCTGCTCTGGTGTCGGGGTCACAGCCGAACTCGTGGGCAGAGGCCGTGGCATAGCCAGGTCTATCTCTGATTATCTTCAGTGGTCTTACCTCTGACCAGCTGAGAGAGAGCAGGGAAAGCAGATCTGAGTTTAACTGTGTGATTAAAAGGGGTGGTTAAGAGATAAATGCCAGCAAGCCAGGTTTCTCTCCTACCCCTCACGTTGCCCCACTGCTGTCCTTGTATAAACCTCCTGTTATTTGCTGACAAGAGCATTTACCTGGTCTCGGTTCTCACATCCATTCCCCGCATCGACAGTCTTGAAACTTACCCATGTTTCTCCTGGTGTGAGAACTGTCACTGCAGTGTCAGCAGGATCACTGGTATCATAATAAAGAGATGTTTTAAGTTGTAAAGGTGATGGGTTTATTTTTTGAGCAACCTATTTTGAACATAAAATTACACACTTAATGCTTGTAAGTGCAGCAAGCAAAAATGCACTCTTCAGCTCATGATCAGAAATTATTTGGAGATAAATTCCAGGCAAAATTATTTCCCCAGTTCTGAGAATATTAAAGAAGTAAAGATATCCCCATCACACACTGGGGGCAATCTCAAGAGGGTACTTGAGTGCCCACTGAGATCTCTGATCACCTTTGTTTGACTTTAATCAACACTGGGTTGGACCATAGAGACTGAGTTCAGGTCTTGAGCCTGCACTATTGATGAGCATGCCCAGCTGAGTATGAACCATAGTCCCCAGGGTTAGTTCTGTAATAGCAATATGGAAAAAAACCTCAGTATGTCCTCTGCTTTGGAAATAAAATTATATTTAGAGCATTTAATGAAGTAGGGAAGAGAACACTAGCATTACGCTGAGCACATTTTGGGTTTTTTCCAGGACTTTCCACAGATTTGAAGTGATGCTTCATTTAAATTGTGACTTCCCATCTGCCACCATATTGAAATCATCACTGCAGAAGGGGAACATGTCAGAGGTACCAAAGGTCCAAGTTTTTTATGAGTGTAGTATGGACATAAGTTAATTGCAGTTCATTTAACATCTGGCTAGTGCCAGGTGTTGCCAAGCTGTGTCTTCCCCATTGGCACAATAATATTTTACAGCATGGAGCGGTTGGCAAGATCTCAAGATTTGATTTTTTATAGCAGGACTCGTGGGCAAAATGACATAAATATACAAGCACTCAAGTTTGTTAAATACTTTGTAATTTCGGTTGCATTCTTTTCTCATAGATTATAAAGAAATTTTTTACTATAAAAAGTTCCTTACTGCAGCTGAGCACACTAAGTATGCTCTGGAACCTTCCTTGGCACTCCTTCTGCATACAAGCACAGTAGCCTTTAAGGACATGAGTGAATGGTGGGTTTTTTTCACATGGTTTCTGCTTGCTTTACTATACTGTATTCAGCTGAATAAGTAGCTACTGATTTTTCCTTTTCTCTTGCTGCTCACTGTGTGCTCCTATGCCTTAATTATCGTACAATTTTCAAACCCATTCAGAATATGTAATAATTTTATTCCTGCATTATCTCTATTGCTCTTGAATACATTTCTGTTCACAAGTATTAGTTCATTTGTTAACCCTGTATATTCCTAAGGTAAGAGGATGCTATCATACCAATTTGACAAATAAGTGAAGAGGCACAGTGAAGTTTTGTACTCATTTGGACAGTCAGTTTGCTATGCAAAGAATATGACTAGTACTTAAGTCTCACATCATATTGTGTAAAATGTCATATATGTACTACATTTATTGAATTCAGATACAAACATCTTTTGTTTAGGTCCCAGCTCTGCTGTTCTCAAGACAGCTTTGTCCTCCTTTGCCATAGAGAGAAAAAAAATGAAGTTTCACCCAGCTGTGTTGGGAACCCTGAGGTCTGTTTTCAGAATTTTTTTCTTTAAGGTAAGATATTGATGGCAGCAGTTAATTGTCATTTATTTGTGAGGAAAGGGTAAAAGATCTTTCCTGACACTAAGGTGATGCTAAGTGAGACCTGGGAACATTTTGTTTCTCTCAGTTGTAAAGGGGCTGTGCAGTAGTCCAATACAACTGATCTCCACGTCAGTCTAATCTCTTTGGTACTGGGACACTGACACCCAGTAAGTGTTACCTTCACAAAATATGCCTACTATCTGGATATTTTCCCCAGTTCTCCTCTGCCTTCTTATTTTGAGATACCTGTTCAAGCTGTTGCATCCTTTCTTCTTACTTCTTCTAGCAGCTGTTCTTCTTGAACTTATCTTCCAATTATCCTGTCTGCCTCATAATTTGTCTCCATTAACTGCTAATCTTCATTCTGTTCCTTGCACCAGACCTTTTACCCCATTCTATTTGCCTTCTCTCTAGTCAGGCTTGAAGCTCAATGGGAAAAATTCAGGTTCTGATTTCCTCCACCTGAACTGCTCTGCATTGGACTGGTCCATATCCTCTCTGTGTCTGAGTGGGGCAAATTCCTCTTTAAGGAATTCAGATCACAGCATGGAAGCAGAGGCAATGCAGATGAGATGTTGCATACTCTGAGTTCAAGTGTCATGGCCAAGTTCTTTGATCCTGTAGTATCTTAGAGCTGCATCATCTCTGTGATGGAGGATGCTAAGTGGAGGTGGAATTGCTTAGAAAGTTTGTAATATAACCAAGAAGGTTATATTGCATGCATACTGTGTTTTCCTTTTCTAAAGGATTTCAATTTGACCAAATGAGGGTGGATTTGCACAAGAATTAAAAAAAAATATGCCAGATATGAAAACAACTCCTGATACCGTGTGTCCATTCTCTACTTTGAGAGAGGAGGGTGCAAGTAAAGTAATGGAACTTTATAAAACAAATGTTGCCTGGTCTTTGCAGAACATAAAAAAACCCAACTTTTTTTCCCCCCTCCCTTTCTTTGGAATTAGCCCCAATGACTCCAGGTGAAGTCTCTCAAAATCAATAAACCTTCACTAGAGCCTGAATTTTTGGTAATTTCCATCTAAAAAAGCAAGTTTAGCAAAATTACAAAGAATCAGGAACCAGGAAAGTACACACCCTCCTATGTGAGTGTCCCTGTTATCTTCTTGGGTTACAATTGAAAAAAAGATGCTGTTCCATCAGGACACCTTCCCTGCTTTTCCTTTCTGTAAGGGAGAGTGGCTGAGGATTTTCTGAACTGCTTCCATGAGCAGTGTTTTCTTATTTAAACTCAGTTAGATGCCAGTATGTTGATCAGTAAGTGTGGGTGGAGTGGAGACAAGGTGTGGAAACTATTTCCTCTCTTCAGTTCTCCAATTTTTTCATCCAAGTGTCATGGTTTAGGCCCAGCTGGTAGCAAAGATCCATGCAGGTAGTTGCTTACTCCTCTCCCCACGATGGGAGGGGGGAGGAAAAAATATAATGGAAAGCTTGCACTAATGCTAAGATTTCCTGTCCTGAAGCTTACAGGACACCCATGTACAGGACACCTTACACTGTATAGCTGTCCTGTACATTACTTCTGCTGAAAAAATTCTGTTCCTGTAACTCGGAGGCTTTTGTAGTCCCCACTCACCACACTAGCAGTACTCAAGGGTTGAGGGAGACAGAGAACCAGATCTCTTTCTTATACAAAGTCCTAACAGCATGTATTATCCCACTTAGGGGTTAGGAGGTGTTTTCCTATTATTTGCAGATAGAAAACATACTAAGTGGACTTACTCAATGAGTTTTCCTGGCTAAAAATAAACTCCCTGCCTTTCAGTTCCTTTCCTTTAACCTCAGGAGTCCTTTGCTGAATAGAGTGGGTGCTCCTTGCTGAGGCAAGACTGATGCACATGTTTCTCACATTTATGTTCTGGGATCTGTAGGAAGCTCCTTGTATCTTTTTAGTATTCTTGTATCTTTTTAGTAAATATTGTATAAAGTGACAAATTATTCAGAAAATAAAAATTGCTCTCCCTTGTCCTCTTAATGTTGTTTTTTTCTTGAGGTTTTATTTTTTTTGTGTGTTTCCAAGTCACTGACTTGAACTTCTGGGCTTTATGCTTTATGGGCTTTAATCTTCAGTCATTCCCTGACCACAGCCACGTGACAGCATTAATGATAGTGAGAAGCCTGCAGGTTTTCTTATCAAACTGCTGCAAACCATTTTGGAATAAGTGGCTAACCTTCCACTTTATTATGTAAGGCTATGAGCATAGATTATTTATAGAGACTGCTGCCTCTAAATTTGTTTACTGTCACATGGCATGTGTGTCTGTCTTTCACATGTCTCTGTCAGAACTCCCCGAATAAAATGAACCTGCTATTAAATGCTAAGAACACAGTGGTCCCACAGTGCATTGCAGTTGGTAAGGATGAAAAACTACATACTTCTAATAAAAGAAGTTGGAATGAGGAATTGTATGAATATATATATAATTATATGCTCCTGTGTTTACATCTAACTCACGCCAAAAGAAACCATGAAATACCACATTACTGTAATGTAATTTAAGGCTTTGTTTAAGCATTTCCTAATAATCCTTTTTGTTCCCAGGACAGGACTTATTTAAAATGGGTGGCCAGGATATCCTTCCAAAAGGGAGAGGCAGTCATGCAAGCTAAAATTTGCTTTCCCCTGGGTATTTGCTGCAACTGACCTTTGTGTGAAAGAAATGCAGAGAAGTAAAATCCTCCTATCATGAAGCAAGCATAATCAGGCAAGAGTACAAGATACTTGCAGTCTGCTCTCCTTATCTTCTTGTATTTCTGAAAGGAGTAACCATCTTCACTACACTCCATACTGAAACCATGGGACCTAGGCAACTGCAGGTGTCTTATGAACTGTGCTGTGAGGACCAGTGTGTCACTTACCAAGACTTTCACAGCTCTTGGGAGCATCCTTTCTTGATCCAGTCAAACTTGGGATGCAGTGGGAGCAGAAGGCCAAGCACTGCTCCTCCTTGAGCACTGGTTCTCTGATGCTTCTTATACTCCATCAGTGCTATGGCCCTGTCTGTATCAGTGTGCCCGGTCCTGTCAGAATCCAGGGCTATTTGAATGGCAGAGTTTAAATCACAAGTGATGGGGAGAGTTCTAACCCAGAAAAAGTTTCTGAAAATGCCTGTTGACATCTCTGATTTATATTCCAGGCATCCTATCACCTCTGGATCTGCTTCCAGGGATGAGTTGTCCAGGTTGTTTCGGTTGTTCCGTGTAGGCAGGGTAGAGACCGCCAGAAGAAAGGGGAATTTATTCATCTTCAAACAGTCCAAGGCCAAGTGCAACAATAGCCTGGGCAAGACTTTTCATTCTCCTGACTTCTCTCTGATGTCCCTGACCACAAGATGGAATAGAAGGAAGAATTTTATGAGCAGAAACAAAGTGGCCAAGGACAGGCCTGCTATAGACCATAATGGTTTGTGGTTATCTCCATGAAGTTACAATACTCCAAGCCTAACTGGTCTTGTGGTGATGTGTAGCATGTGGTCTGAGCACCATGTTCAGTTGCATCCCTTTCTGAGGGGTTCATAAATCTGCCTAAGGTGTAGGTGGCTTGCTGCTCAGTAGCCTTAATGCATACCTGAGTAACACCCAACTCTTCCCTTATTGTGTCCAACATAGTGAAGTATACAGTGTTGAAAGAGTCAAGACAGTAGAAAAACAGGTCTGGAAAATCTGGCTTGGATCAAGAGAAAAGCTGAGAAGGAAAAAGTAAGTGTTACAAAAAACATAAACCCACCTGGAAGGAGCTCATGGACTTTCCTGCAAAAATGGCTCCAATTTCTTTTCACTGCAATGACAAAGAAAAATGTGCCGCCTGGAAGAGAGCTGGGAAGGGAAGCAATTGAGAGGGCTTGCTACCCTGCTGAAAGGAGGAAGATCCCAGGGGGCTAGGGGCAGACCAGTGGGGGGCACACAGAATGTTCAGCATTTCCAGCTCACTGCACAGACTGGTCTGTCACTCAGCAAGTGAGAAGAGTGAGTAAAGTTCTCCTCAGATTTGAGATAGGACAGAAAAAGCTTTGTGTTCCCACCCCTTCCAATTTACCTCCCCCATTTTCTTGACAGGTAGACTGTAAAAACTGTTTATTTATTTTATTTTATCTGAAAATAATTTTTATAGGGAGAAAAAAGAGAAGAAAACCCAAGTTTATGCTTTTCTCAGCATTGTCCAACATGTGTCATGGGAGCTTTCTGCTGTTCTTCGGTATGCAGGTATTTTTTAGTTCATGTCTGTAAAAAAAAAAAGGAGTAAATCATCCCATGATCCTGCAGAAAACGGTATGTGGCATTGAAAAAAAAAGTTGAAATTTTGTGTCACCAATTATCAACAGCCTTTTAAAACTGATGATTCCTGTCAGTGAATAATTGTCCTCGAATTTCTAGTGGAAAATGTGAACACTGAAGAACGCATTACAGATAGACTCATTAGCAAATGGTCATTTCTTTAAACTACAGACAGAATATGTTGACACTGAAACTTAATTGCCAAGAATGTATTTAGTTTAGAATCACTGAACCAAAGACTAGGAGATTTCTACAAGGAAGTACATTGTCACACCATATTTCTTATTTAAATGGTGCCATTAATCATCATACTACAAATCCAAAGCTTAGCAAGAACATGTCTTTTTTTTTGAAAATGTATATAGATTTTGAACAATAGCTATTTCATCATTCCTCTCTTCTAATGGGGCATGAATATTTTCCTCTCTCTATCTCTCACTGTCAGGTCTATCATGTAAGTGTACAAGTCAGTAAATGTAAGATTAAGTAGCCATACTGAGTTATAGTAACTATTTCCTTCAACAGTAGTATAGGCAAGCCTGAAATAATGTAATTAAAATGGTGTGGTTGTCTGTTTCTTTGCCAGATACATGTCTTTGGAAGGCAAAAACTGTCAAAGAAAACGAATGCAAAGACATCAGATCTGCAGAACAGGAAAATATATGTGTGACTATGAATGTGTGTTAGGTGGACTGTTAGTTTGACAGATACAGGATTACTCAAAGTTACACCTGAATACCTTTTAGAGTTGAAGCCTGAAATCTTAAGGGGTAAATTCAGTTCAGACCTGCAGCTGTGGAGAATCCAGGCCCAAAACAGTGGTGTGAAGGATCAATGGCAACAAGAAAGCTCTCCAGAATCACCTCTGATACTTGAGAAAATGGCAGCTGGAATAGATTATTCACAACTGACATCTTCCTTTTAGTTGGGATTCTATTTTCATGTCCAGAGTTAATATAATTCTAACTCCAGGCAAGGTTTTAAAGGAGTTCTTCATTTGAGGGAATATTTGTAATACCAATGAGGTGAGCAATAATATTAACTAGAATGAGGATTGATAAAGCCTACAGTGCCACTCAGTTTTCTCTGTAGTGTGCAGAGCATGTATTTTGATGGGACAGATCTGTATTTTGGAGTCATTTTGTTGCCTAAAGTAGTCTAACATTTATCAGATGATTTTTCAAAGGGACAGAGAAACAAAACAGAAGAGAGATAGGAAAGTCACTGGGAGATAGAGTCAGGGTCTTTGAAGATACTCTCTCTAATTGTTTTTTAGGTAATGTGTAAATGCTGTGTGAGAAGTTCAGGCTATTGTTTGACAAGTTAATATTTTGTCTTTGCCCATTAGCAAATATTTGACTCATACAATTCGAATCATTAAAAGTGTGCTTCAAGCATGAACACGTGTGGAACTAATTTTTGACTGGTGTCCTTTTCATGTGGTAGATGTTCAATTATTAGGAGGCAAAGAGTGAGTCACTTCATAATGCAAGGTTAAATAAGGATGAGCTTTACTAGGGTTTATTCTGTCTTTGAGGGAAGGAGATCACAACACGGGTTTTTCTCCACTGTTCTGTAAATTCACCTTAATTTTGACCTGCAGCAGTAGCCTCTAGTTAGGCAATAGGGAATTTTAGTTTTATACTTAATTAATTTTTAGTCATCTTTTGACGTTGGATACTGTCCTTACTGCTTTTGTCGTAACTTGTGGTATTTGTCAGTTACATGACAAAGTGAAGTTGATTTCTATTAAAGACTACCAAAGGCCACCAAGCTCAAGTGGATTAATGAAATAAATAAAAGCAATAAGACTAAAAACTGTACAGTATTTTGGTTTATCTTGTTATAACCAGATTTTTTTTCCTCAAGGAAAATGTATTTCATATCTACTGCACACGGTATGTGTTGCCTCTACTGTTAGTTCAGTTTTTTTATCATAGTCATTTGACACAGTGTCATTGGCCTCTGTGAGTACAGCAGTGGACCTTCTAACTCTAGCTGGAAAGTCTGATTCTTCTGTATTGCAGATTAGATTTTCTTTCACTCTCCTGAAGATAAATAGAAACAGGTTGCCCAGAGGAGCTGCTGATGCCCCCTCCCTGAAAGTGTTCCAAGTCCAGGCTGGATGGGGCTTTGGGCAATCTGATCTAGTGGGACGTGTCCCTGCCCATTCAAGAGGGGTTGGAACCAGGTGATCTTTAAGGTCCCTTCCAACCCAAGCCATTCTATGACTCTGTGATTCTATGAAATACTCCTTGACACTTCTGAAAAGAGAAAATCAAGGAGATCAGTGAGTGGAGCAGAGATGGGTGTTGGGCAGCAGAAGCAGTGCTTCCGTAGAGCTATGCCTAGGTATTGGGTGGAAGCTAAACACCAGCCTTCTGTTATCCACACCTCCTTCAGCCCTTGCCTCTGGGGGGCAAAAAAATCGATGGCACAGCATTTTACACTCAATATGAAGAGATTAAGGAAGATCAAGGACCAGGATGAAGGTGATGACGAAGATAGTACTGAGCAACTTAATGGATACAGTGACGCTGAAGCTGGTGAAATGCAGCATTAGGAGGATAAATAAATAAATAAAAGATACTGAAAACTATAGTGGAAGTGGGAAGGGAGGATGACAAAGTATAGCCAGACCTAGGGAGCAGTGTGATTTGTTGCCCTGTGGCACTGTTTAGCCACAAGTGACACATGACAGGAATACAGGCCGATCACCTCAGCATGGTCTCTGGGAAATGAATAGAGCAGACATGATGCAATGGAAACCCAAGGGAGAAAGATGGGGCCATTCAGTCAATCTGGGAGGATGTTTATGGACTAGGTTGGAGAGAAGAGCACTATTAAGAGTGAGCAAATGGAGAATAAAAGTGCAGGACTGGCTCAACAGAGTGGGGCACTGTGGGTGGCAGAATTACTAGAGCTGGACAGATACTTGTTTTGCCTCGCTGAAGTCAGTGGGTCACAACACAGATTTTTCTCCATTTCTCTGTAAATTCACATTAATTTCAATTATCCTTTCATGCTCCTTTTATAGTTTTGATGAAAGTTCCATGATATATTAATGTAAATGTAAAGCCAGCTGAAATAACACGAAATTCAACAGCTGAAAGCAAAATAATTTTTCAGTCTTTTTTGGTAGGAATAAATCAAACCCAAATAAATGTAGCAGATTCCTGAAAAGGTAAAGGTAGGTTGGTATGATCTCTAAGCATCCAAAGATTCATCTGGCAAAAGCAAAAAGCCATTCAAACAATGGGCCCCCAAGTGAAAGTAAATATGCCAAGCCTCAAGATGTAAAAAGTATGGATGTGAACAGTTACTTCAAAATAAATACTCTTATTGTGAGCAGAATTTAGCATTTATTCAATTAGGAAAAATATTAAAAGTAATAAAAATTAAAAATTAAAAAGCGTAGTGTACAAACTACACTTCCTTGGCATATCAATTTTCTAGTATGTAATTCACTGGAAAATGTCAGGTTTGGGAGGGGAATGGTGGGGGGCAGCAGAGTGTATAGTAGAGGAAATAATAACCTGAAATACTTTCAAATATTTCAGAAAAGCTATAAATCATGTTCACATGGTTTTTTGAGAAAAAAAAATCTTAAATTCAGTGCTTATGTTTTAGTTCAGTCAAACTGCAAAAGAAACAATGTTTTGATATCTAACTCTGCATTATGGTCACAGTCAACACTTGTATTTGCAATCAAGAAGGTAAATGTCAGCACTCTGCTTTTTATTCAGATATAAATGCAGAAGTCCTGGTGAAGGCTCTTCAGAGATGTGACCTACATGTCTAGCATGTTATTGATAATACATTTTTAAAGATAGAAAAGGCAAAAGAGAAATTGAGATTCAAACCTAGCTGTAGTAGTTAGAGCAAGATGGCTGCTGGGAAAAGGGTCATGGCTTCAGGAGCTCCTTCACTGCAGATTTACACCTCCTGCTTATAAAGACTTACGTAGATGCTTAACAAGAGGATTCATAGAAGTCCAATATATCTCAGTGTAAAGAAAAAGTCCCAGCCTCCTGAACAAGCAAATCCCTCTTTCTTTAAAGCTGAGGCTTTTTTCTTTGCTGAGGTGAACAATAAAGAGTATTGCATTTAATTCCCTTTCTCTTTCCTTCTTCCTCTAAAAAGAAATTGAAAAGAACATAGGTTACTTTTTAATTTGGAAAAAAATCCTAGAAAACTTAGAGCAGAGCATTCCCCTGCCCTCTCCTTCTTCAACATACTTTGGTTTTAAGAGGCTTTCTGGGTTGCTGATCTTTTAATTCTAACTTATTCAAGATTTTCATTAATCTGATGGTACTTCTATTCCATGACCAGATGATATGCTTTGTATCTCCCACGTTACAACTGTTGTAAAGTATCAGCAACCTGTGACTGATCTGTATTAGTCTAATACTGCAATGTTACTCTTTTCTTTTCACATTGTTTACCTCTGTTCTCTTTTTTTTTCCCTTTTTTCTTTTCTTCCCCCTGCTGCCTTGCTTTTTTTTGTTTGTTTGTTTGTTTGTTTTTTTTGTTTGTTTGTTTTTTTGGAGGTTTGTTTTTTTGGGGGGGGGTTGTGGGTTTTTTTTGATGGTTTTTTTTGTGGGTTTTTTTTCTCTCTTTTTTTTTCCTTTTCTTCCTTTTCATCCTCTGTCTCTAGGTTATGCTTACCTGGCATCATCACCCCTGCTGTCCTCTTTCATTAAACACCTGTAAGAAGAACCAAGACAGATTTAAACAACTAACATACTGTATAGGGCTTATTATTTTGTTGTGAGCATGCTGGAATTAGATCTGACAGCAATTAAATGTTCTCAGATTATAACATGTGAGCTGAACCTCATACACCACTCTACATAATCTGTCTTTGTCTTTGAAAATTGATTGTTACTGACTGTAATGGGCTGGGCAGCTCTTGCTTGATGGGAAGAAAAATTTCAATGTTTCTGCTACCTGAACATGTAAAGTAAAGTCATGATCCTTTAAAACAAAGAATTCAACAACTTGCTTTAGTGATTTTTCCACTTTATGTATTAGTTTGTGCAAGCAAACAAATGACTTTTGTTTTCTTTCTCTCTCATTGGCTGACTGACTGTTTTTGAGAATAACTGCAGTGTGATGACTGCTTTATCCAAGCACTGAGAAGACACACCATACATATGAAATTTTCTAGCCCATTATGATTGGGTGTGGGAACATAATCTGGGGGAGCTCAACAGGGACTTCCAGAACCTGAATCCATCAATGAGAGGGATGAGAGCCTCTAAACTAGAGATTCACAGGGAATGGTTTCCTGATTTTTTCCTGGTGTCAAGGCAGGTTCAAGTGGTAGCTGTTGTAGTAGTATTTCTGAAGCAAACTAAATGCTTATACAGCAAAACTAATCATTCTTACTAGCAGAAAGTGGAACTACAATACAATAGTCAAGTTTTTGTTGTTCTTTGCATAAAATTCTGTGCAAGCAACTTTGTGAGATGTACATTATGGAAGCGTCATGGAATTTAAGCATACCATGAACATAAACTACCTACACCAATGGATGTGTCTGCAGCTGTATGAAGGAAAGAGATGTGGAAATGCTGGGGATAAGGCATGAAAATAGGCTGGTCTCAGGATCATCATACATAAAAAGACTCTGAGAAGTTTCTGGGATGGTGTCAGGGACAGATACCAGGTACTAGGTGCATATGGGGTTGCTTATGGGGCTCTGAAAGCAGCCAGATTTCCTGAGGGTGTCACAAATGCCAGAAACACCCTGAATATGGAAGCTGGGATTGTTGATTTCAGGGATGGAACCTCAAATTACTGATTGGGTCAAGAATTTTGTATGTTTCCTCTGCTTAAAGTGATGAAGATCTTTTATTGGCAGGTTTGACATCACAGCTCTTGCTGTTGAAGATCTCTTGCCAAGAGACCACCTCTAAGGGGGATGGACTTGGTGATATTTCAAGGTCCCTCTCAGCCCCTAACATTCTGTGATTCTTTGATTCTAAGCACTAGGAAATGTGGTGAAGAGAATTACCATCTTCTTCCCTCTTAATTAAAAAAACCTTTAACCTAAGATGGATATTCCTTAAATAATCCCCTTTGTTTAATTTATAAAGCTTTTTAATTTAATTTCCCTCTTAGAAACAACTGTCTAGTGGCAATTTTAAATGGATTTTTCAGCCACACGATGGCACTGCAATCCTTTAGATAGCGAGTGACGGAGGCAAACTCTTTTGAGACACAAACTTTCAGAATATCCTCACAAAACAACATTTTGAAGAGTCTGTTTTTCGACAGCTTTTCGAGTTTAAGGAAAAAGGGCATGAGAGTTGTTTTAACTGTTATTGTTATAGCCAAAATAACTCCCCCTATGCCTGAGCATACAGCACAACTGCTGTTTAATTACTGAGCACGTAAAACCAATTTCATTGAATAGATTCGTGCAGCAAATGATGGATTTTGTGGTGATACACTTTATATACATCCCATATGGCTGCAATAGATGGATAGCTTATTATAGTATATTTCTTTTGTGTAAACCTAAATGCAGGCTCCTGCTGCCTGGAAGATGGTTGCACCTTGGAATGTGCCTGAGAGCTCTGCAGAAGCAGGAGCCTAGACCACTTTCTAGCTTGAAATCTGGCACTTCTGTAGCTTCCCCAACCTCCCTGCTGCAGTGTAAAATTAACTGCAAAGGCACTGCTGGTTTTTATTTTTCTTTTATCAATGGCTTAGAAATACCAAGTGGGATAAATTCTGTGAAGAAATGAAGAATCTCTCAGAGAATGAATCAAAGATGGAAAGCTAGGAAAATGAGTCAAGGACCAAAATTCATTCATCCATATGTTTTCTTCATAGAGCTGTGGTAAGCTGTGTGATTTGGAAAGTTTCTTGAAGGAGTATTCACTTCTTTTCACATAGATTCTCTTCTTTTCACATAGATTTCCAAAGGCACTCACAGATAGTTTGAAAGGCTTAGCTTAAAAACCTGCTTCATTCTTAAGGATTTAAACCAGAATGCTTTTCATTAGTATATAAGCAGCATATAATAAAGGCAATGAAGGAGACTCCAATTTTTAAATTAAGTATAAGATATACCAAAGTGTCTCATTTTTTGTTGTTTCAATGACTTGCAGAGGCTGCTCTAGGTAGGACATGGTTAAAGTCTGAGCTTGGCACTCAAAACAGCTGAGTATAATTCTGCTCACTGCCATGCTTCTGGGTGACCTTGGAGTCAAGGAGATGCAGAGAAGAACAGGGTGAGTAGTTTTTCTCTCTGTCTCTCAGTCCTCAACTCTGAAAGGAGAATTATAATTCATCTGTACTTTCTCATCTGGATATCTCACCTATTTTGACCATAAGCACTGTAAATGTTTCTCTTTCAATACATTTGCAAAATTTACTCACTTAAATTGTACCTTCCAGCTACCACTGTGATACAGCTAACTCTGAAATTAAAGGCACTATTATTGTAAGAATTAAATTTGAGTGTGATTTGGTGATCTTGTGTTAAATAAGATATTTTCTAATAGATTTATTATGCTGGCTCAGTATTATATGCTGTCCTTATTTAGGTTCTTGCTAGTATGGAGATTTTTTTCTCCTCAGAATACATAAACTCACAATTTTTCTCTAACAACAACACATTTTTCTGGCAGTATAAAGTGTTACAACAGGCTTTTTATTTAGCTGAATTACTATCAACAGTCAGGACAGGCGTAAGTGAGATTAACAGAATCTGTGGTGACGTGCATGGAGGAGTGCAGGTTACTACATGCTCCACAATTGATTAAACAGTTCAGCTTTTGGGGAATTGCTTTCATAAATTTTATCTTTGTTCATAAAAATAATGCACTATTGATGCACGTGAGCCACATTTTTTTTCTAGCTGAAACCTTTCTAGACAAGGAGAACACAAAACTTCCTTTAGTGGTTTGCAAGGAAAAGATACCACAGTCCCTGCCTTGGGGTTTGCCTCTGTCTCCTCAACATGCACACTACAGCACTCTTGTGCAGCAGTCCCTGCTTCTGGATCCACTGGATCCACCACTGTGGGTGTAGGCAGGTAATCCCTAGCTGCTGTCACGAGACTGACCCTGGCAAAGGAGGCAGAGAGCAGTGATCTGCTAGTGACAGAATAATCATAGACTCACAGAACTGCTTTGGTTGTAAAAGACCTTTAAGATCATGAAGTCCATCCACTGACCTAGCATTAAACCATATCCCAAAGCACCACATTTACCTGTCTTTTACTGTGACTTGACCACTTCCCTGGGCAGCCCATTCCAGTGCCTAAAAACCTTTTCGGTGAAGAAATTTTTGCTAATATCCAATCTAAAATTCCCCTGCTGCAACTTGAGGCCATTTTCTCTCATTCTATCACTTGTTGCTACGGAGAGGAGATCAAACCCCACCCCACTACAACCTCCTTTCAGGTAGGTGTAGAGAGTGATAAGGTCTCCCCCCAGCCTCCTTTTCTCAGGCTAAACAACCCCACTTCCTTCAGTTGCTCCTCATATGACTTGTGCTCCAGACCCTTCATCATCTTTGTTCATGCAGTTCTTTCCCAGCTTTTCCTTGGTCCACTGGTTTGGGCAGCTCAGAGGCTGTGGTCTGGATGTGTTGGTTTCACTGTGCCTTTCTGGAGATCCCATGTCACAACAGAAAATGAATAGTCCCTGGAGCAGTCAAGCCTCAGGAGAGACAAGGACCCAGTACCATCTCCAAAACAAGATATTTGCTTTGGGGCAGCATCTGGGGGAGCATCCAAGGAGGATCTGGAAAGAGGAGTGATGTATCAGGTTGCTCAATGTGCTCCATTCATTGGCTGGTTGGTTGGTTGCAGGCTGATCACCCTAAGGAAGATGCCAAGTTGGGTGCATTTGTAAATATAAACTAAAAATTCTCAGGTTTACAAGCAATAAATAATGTCTTTTTTTAATTAACAGTCACTTTGTCTCCCCATTTTGCACTGTATGAGGAGGAGCACGAATGCATGAGCCCTAGTTGTAAAGAGCTGAGTTAGTGTCAGGAACACCTACACCTGTTAATGAAGCATGAAATAAAACTGTGTGCTGTAAGAAAAGAAAATTAATACTGACCATGAAACTTTCTGTTTTGCAAGTTGGAATAAGTGTGTCCAGTGCAGTACATCACTTCTAATACATTACATTGCTTCAGTAATCTCAAGGAACTGACTCTTCAGTATACCTGGGGCCTGTGGCACTGTGTAGCACTAAGCTTGTTGGGTTCTAAAAAATCATTTAAACCAATTTTTATGATCAAGCTAAAGTCTGCTTTGTTTGCAATCCTCCATACTGAGATTACAGCCTCTCAGTAAAACTATTTTAACAGTTTCAGCTAAACCACTCATTGAGAAAGACATTGTTTTGCCCAGCAGCCTAGGGAAGAAGGACAGAGACTAGAGAGTAACCAGGTAGTCACTCTGCAAAGGTGTGATGAAAAGTCTGGGTGACTCTAATGTGAAAGCTGAGACTGGGTAGTACTTGGCAGGAAGAGACAGATTAGAGAGAAACTGAAGGACTGGACTGTTCTGGAATGAGAATTGTGCTGAGATTAGAAACTTGAGATGTGGAAATACAGATTTCCTATAAAAGAAAATATGATTGCACTGAATGGAGAGGAAAGAGACTGAAAAGGATCTTGAGAGCAAATTAGAAAGAGCTGCAGAAATAGCAAAAGCATTTGCACTTGTTAGTGAAGAGCTGGAGGAGAAATAATCTGAGGACAAGGACAGGAAAACAACCACTCAGAACCAATACTGGAGGAAATGGTCATGAAAGTCACATAGCCCTCTCTGACAGAAAGGGAACCTTAAGATTAAAAGCAAACATATTTAGACCATGTCATGTTTCTCCTGAAACTTGTTGCTAATTTTTTAACGTACAGATGTTTGTTGTACAATATGAAATCTTTTTTTTTTTTTTTTTTTTTCCCCTAATAAAATCCCCCAAGAATGTAAATACCATACTCCTAAGGAGAGGCTTCTCAGGTTAGGGGAGGAATTCTTAATGAGGGGAGGGAGAAATAAATACTCACATGCACATGAGGTCTAATACCTGGTTTCCTGCACACTCTGAACCTTTCTTGGACAGCAATTTTTCATTTTCATCTTGGCTTTTACTATCACATCAGAATGTCCTATACATGCAAAAACATCTTCAACAAAGTCCTGTGAGATGTGTGGGTGTGGTATTGTCAGGATCCTCCTTCTTAGATGAAGACTTAAAGCATAAAAGCTTAAAGGTGAAAGCACCTACTGTTTCTGAAATGTTTCAGAACTGGTTTTCAGAGATCTTTTTTCACAAGCTCTTTTCTGTCTGGCACAGTTTTCACTGAAGAATCTGCCTTATGTTTTGGCTGGCGCCTCAAGAAGTTCCAAATAGCCCTTATTTTTATCTACCTCACTTCACAAAACACAGTCCTACCCCCACCAGAAAGGGAAACCTTGAACTTTGGTGAGCTCACACATTCTGACACTTGACAGAAAAGAGAAAATCTATATCCAAGCTCCAGGAGTCTGACCCAAAGGCATGAGGTTGCTCATGGTGTTTCATTCCCTCACCTCTGTGGTGCTTTTTTGATCCTGAAATGTTAGTTGTTGCAAATCACTTCAAGATGGTGGTACCCATGTTTTCTGAGCCTTTCCTTTCTTGAATTTCCTTCTACAGGGTTTGTAGGATGCACAGAGCAGTGCATGATGTATATGAACTGCCCATGGATACTTGGAAGAACCTCTCAGCCACCCCAAAGTTCCTAATCAGTCATTGAATCAACATCTGGGCTTTCCAAATACACCTCTCCTCAGACTGCTCTGTGACTTTCTTAAAAATCCCCTGTGTATACACATTATATGCAGAGGATTGAGTTTAAGCAGGTGTTAAGAAATGTCATATTCAGAAACTTACTGAGCTTTGAAAATATCTGTTTACTGTGCATGAGAACACCCGCAGAGGAGAGCATTTGATTTAAATAACATGCATTTGTTTTTTTCTAATGGCCTCTCTTACATTTCTACTAAATATTTACCAGGCACTAACAACGCTGAACCCAAGGCTCACTCCTGCCTCCCAAGCACATGTTGTCATGATCATTACTATTTACTGAGCTTTTGTTTTCTCCTCCTCTGCGGCGGGTCAGCCCGGGACTGGAAGCTCTTTCCAGGCCCAGCCGGTACCAACCAGGCCACTGCTCGCTCACCCCCAAGCCCCACTGTGGGACAGGGAGGAGAAAATCCACCCAAAGGCTCCTTAATCATTAAACAAGGACAGGGAGGTTTGCATTCCAGGCAAAACCAGACTGACCCAACGTGGGTAGAAAACTAATTTAATCTACTAGGTGAAAGAGGAAACATATCCAGATCTTAACACCTTCCTCCCACTCCTACACTCTTCTCGGTCCCGGATCCCTTCCCAGCCGCCTCCCCCTCAGGGCACAGGGAGGGGCAGGGGGGGTTCAGGGTCAGTTCCCCACACGGTGTTTCTGCCGCTCCTTCCTCCTCATGGGGAGGACTCCTCACACTCTTCCCCCGCTCCAAGGCGGGGTCCCTTTGACGGGAGAGTCCTTCAGGAACCCCTCCGACATGGGTCCCTCCCACAGGTGCAGTCCTTCAGGAACTGCTCCGGCCTGGGCCGCACACAGAGTCACGGCTGCTGTTGGAGCACTTCCTCCTCTAGCACGGGGTCCTCTATGGCTGCAGATCCACATCTGCCCCTGTCTGTGATCCTGCACAGGCTGCGGCTCCGTATCTGCCCACCATGATCCTTCAGGGACTGCTCCACTGTGCTCCTCCATAGTTTGTAGTGGCACAGCTGCCATCTCACCACGGGCTGTGCAGAAATCTCTGCTCGGGCACTAACCTTGGTGTCTTTTCTCTCACATTGCTCTAACCTCCTCCTTTCCTCTGCTCTGCAGGTCTTTATTTATTTATTTATTTACTTATTAATTATTATTTTATTATTTTATTTTTCTATTTCATAGAATCATAGAAAGTTAGGGGTTGGAAGCAGCCTCAAAAATATCATCCAGTGCAGTCCTCCCTCCTCCCCCCCCTTCCAGAGCATTTTCCCTTTCTTGAATATGTTACTCACAGAGGCACATCCAGCTCCCCGTACCTGCTCAGCTTTGGCCAGAAGCAGGGCCAGGATTGGAATCAAGGGAGCTTTCAGCAACTTCTCACAAGAGCCACCCATGTGGTCCCCTGGCTTCCAAAACCCCACTGCACTGACCCATGACAGCTGTGATGCCACTCATCAAATTTTGTCCTCTTTCGACACAGCTCTGAGTGTCACTGGAGTCGACCAGATTAATAAATGCCTGAAAAGCTCTTGTTCCATTTTGTTTCTTGTCAATCTCTGGTTAAAAAACCACAGTTCCTATAACCCTAAACCTGCATTAAACAAGGGCGTTATGACAGGAGGCTGAAAAATCACATTCAGTGACCTGAGTCAGGTTGCTATTGTTTCTCTCACCTGTGAGCACTTTCCATGCTAGCAGATTAACTTTTTATCAAGAGCTTCTCGTACTGTTCTATAAACATGCAGATACAGTGACCATATTTTTCAAAACTTGAAAGAGTGTTTTATTATGTCCAGACATAAAATGGCTCCAGCAATTCAGCAATTAATGACTTCTTTTGCATTGTTTGGATGGGTTTTGGAGGAAATGTATAGTTCTTGCTTTAAGCTTTCTTTGAATTGCTCCCGATTAGATCTAGGAAGGTCACTTAATTCATCTTAGCTAATTAAATTCCAAGGAATTGCATCTTTCCTCCCCAAACCACATTAATTACACCCCTGCCATACCATCTGCAGAATCCCCTGACAATAGAGCCCTGGAAAACACAGTCATAAAATCCTTGTTCATTATACAGTATTTGTAAATCCAGTAAATTATACACATAGTTATTTTAAATAGGAGGGTGGTGTAAAGAGGAGAGCATTCACCAGCACAAGCTTAATGGAGAAACACATAATGATACAAAACCCCAGCAAAATCCAAAACTGGAAGCCCTCCCCTAGCATTAGGGAAGCAGAACAAGGCTAGGCTCACGGTTAACCATCAGAATAATGTAAGGCAAAACCCAAAAGCTGGAGAAAACACATCTGACTACTTCACTTCTATTTTTCTGTGCCGCTTAACTATTGCTTTTCTTCAACTACTCTCTTTCCCCATCTCCATTTTGGGATCCATTGGGAAATGCATAAAACCCAAAATGACTGCAATGAGCACAAGGATATAAAGAAAAAGCAGCTGCAAGACTACAAATCGGTCAAAGTAAATATGCCAGTAGGCAAATAATTCAAAGAACATATTAGAAATTATGACATGAATTCAGCTAACAATGTGATTTATCATATGGGGCCTTTCGCCATTGCAGCTGAGAGTCCTTCACTGAATGAATTATAAGTATTTGGGTACAGTATCTGTTACCAATTCTATGGGAAAGGAGATATTCTGAAAATGGGCCTAGTTAGTTGAGAGCTGATATTTTCAGTGAAATAAAAATAGCTAGTGTGGAGGAAGGGACCATGGAGAGTGGCAAAATCAGGGACTCGTGGGTGTGAGCCTGGAGGACTGGTGGAGAAGCTGCTCTCTCTGCTGCAGCAACCTCCTTCCAAGGTGAACATATGCTGTTCAGCCCCCAGAAAAGAAAACAGTTTGTGGGAGGTGGGTTTTAAGGAGCTTTAAAAGAAGCTTTATCAAACCTTCTCTGTCAATAATATGGTGAACAGCCTCCTCATTTGTGTGTGGTGCAAAAGGCTCCTCAGTGAATCATCACCTGGGGCTAAGAGATGCTACAGGCTCTAGCAGGTTGGTTTAGAGGAAAATGAGCTCTTCAAAAGACCTGACTCCAAAATGAAGTGTGAATGTGCTCAGATTTACTCAGGATTTGACTTTCTCACATTCTTTGCTAGGCCTTCCCGTTTGTACTAATGCTCTGTGTAGCCAGGTTAATGTTGCCTTAGGTTCAACTAAATGTCCTGCCATTTCATCTCTGACTCACTATGGACACAATCTTTGCCCTCTATGATTTCTTGTTTATTTTTAAGAAGACATCTTTGGGAAAGTGTAGCTTTTGGAGGTTCATCAGTTCTTGTGAGAGAAATCCAGTTTCACTTCTTATTTTCTAGGGCTACAAGGATTTAAATCCTTTAGACTGACAGGAAAATTTTGGAGATTTCATGTGGAGAAAGACAGAGAAAAAGGTTTCACAAAGGCAACTGAGCCGCAGAAGTGGCTGTCTAGATTATGATGCAAAACTGAACAGAACAAGCTCTCATACAGGAGCTTTTTGATTTACCACTTGTTACCCAAACTCTGGAGAAGAGAAGTTGACACTTGGAAATGGAACTTAGTATGATACTTCTCACTTACCTCAGTTTAAGAAAATACTATTTCTTAGTACAATTTAGTGTGCTTGATAAAGCTTCCCTTTAAGCCCTATAAAATCTCTAAGTATTTCAGAATAGACCCATACGTCTCCAGCAAGTACAGATGGCCACTGCAGACGGCAAAGCTGCTGGTAAAACTTGGAGCAATTTTTAAACTTGTTTTATGCTGTGAAAAACTTGCTCTTCCTGATGATGAATTGGTGCACATCCAGGTCTGAGCTGGTCATCTAGATTTCCTTTATAGAGAGAAACGGGGTCTTCTATGACATTATTATTTCACCCTGAAGCTGACATCTAGAATGGATCAGATGAATCAAAACCAAGAAGTGTGTCCTTCAGATGAAGGGAATTTAGTGTGTTAAGCTCAGGTGAAAGCAGTTGGATTGCAAACGTCTCAAGTGAAGTGAAATAAAACTACCTATCCAACTATTTTTTTGGACTGTCCTGTAGAAAACTCAGAAGCTTTCTCAAGAAGAATGAAATGCTCTTTTACTTCTAATGTCTTTATTTCTACTCGGTCATCTTTTCTGGACTGTCTATTTGAGTTCATTGGCTGTCAAAGCAACAAGATCTTAATTCTCTAGAGAGCCCATATCACAGATATCATGGATTATTTTTTGCAAGGAGAATGACACAGTTTATCTTGAACAATAGTTGAATTGTTAATGGTGATATTATAAAAAAAAATTCACTTTATCACCTCTTCTTCAACAAGAGAAAAACTGAATAAAAATTTTATGCTTTCCTTCATAGGAAGATAAAGCCACAATCCAGTCAAGTGCAAGCAGGGAGGTATTGTTATGTCACAATATCTTATGCCCTGGGATGAGAGACACATGTACTGTAGTAGGTGGTGCTGATGGTGAAGTAGAATAATAGAATCATTTTGCTTGGAAAAGTTCTTTAAGATCATCAAGTCCAACCATTACCCCAGTGCTCCCAAGTCCACCATTAAAACATGTCCCTAAGCATGGTGTCTACACATCTTTTAAATACCTCCAGGGATTGTGACTCAATCACTTCCCTGGGCAGCCTGTTCCACTACCTGACAACCCTTTCAGTGAAGAAGTTTTTCTTATTATCCATGCTAAACCCCCCTGGCACAACTTGAGGCCATTTCCTCTCATCCTATCTCCTGTTACTTGGGAGAAACAATCAGCCTCCATCCCACTGTAACCTCCTTTCAGGTAGGTGTAGAGAGCAAGGGGCCCAAAACTGAACTGAACACTATTCAAGGTGTGTCCTCACCCAACACTAGTACATGGGGACAATCACTTCCCTGGTCCTGCCACCCTATTTCTTATACAAATAAAGATGCTGTTGGCCCTTTTGGCCACCTGAGCACACTGCTGGCTCATATTCAGCCAGCTGTCAAACAACACCCCCAGGTCCTTTTCCTCTGGCCAGCTTTCCAGCCACTCTTCCCCAAGTCTGTAGAACTGCAAGGGGCTGTTATGACCCAAGTGCAGGATCTGGCACTTCACCTTCCTGAACCTTGTAGGATTGGCCTTGTCCTATTGGTTCAGCCTGTCCATGTCCCTCTGTAGAGCTTTTTTACCCTCAGGCAGTTGAACACTCCTACCCAACTTGGTGTTCTCTGCAAACCTACTGAGGGTTTACTGGATCCTCTCATCCAGGTCATTGATAAGGGTATTAAAGTAGGGTAGTTACAGTCCTTCTGAACCCACTTCTCTCCTTCCATTAAATCCATGCTTGCCTTGCTTTCATCAAAGTAAATCTGAATGAGAGCTGATATCAAAACCAGTGTATTATTTATCAATTGCAATGAGGGAAATACTCCTTCTTTCAGGAATAACACATCACCCACTTGTCTTTGTGCATAACCTATTCACCCCATACTCGTACAAATGAAGTGCCAGTCTACCTGTTTCAGATTCCAAAATGTGCTACTCTGCTACCCATCACCCTATTGAATGCCATGATTATAACCTGATACAAAACTTCATAAGCTTAGACAAAAATACTTACTTCCCCTCGCAATGTTCTAAGTCAGTTCTCTGTCATTTTCCAAGGCACATACTTATTCAGTTTTCTCACATGCAGCATTTTTATGGCTCAGAAGTCTAAGCAGGTAGAAGGTTGGCACAAACAATGGATAACTGTAAAGGCACTCAGCTGTCAGATGGAAGATGTAATATGCAAAAATCTGGACATTCTATTGATACTGTGATGATGTTTTCTTAGTATTTTTATAAATAAGTGTACAGAGTGTAGAATATGTACTAGAAGATGAAGCAAAGCTCTGCCCTCCTGTATAATATAGAAGTCATGTGGAATGTTAACTAAATTGTCTTGCTTTCTTTTCCTCTCTTCTGCAAAGGAAAAAAAGAGCTTTTTTCCTGCTCTCCTAAAAATAAAAGATTGATGAAAGCGGTGCATGACATGCACATCAGGAAAATGCACCCTGACATTTTTGCACAAAGTATGTGTTGCATGTTGACAGATTTTTGCTATAAAACTGACAGTTTTGGTGCAAGCTGTTCCTGCCATGTCTATAGGGAATAGATAGCAAAAGGGAAAAGTATAATTTACACTATGCCCACTTGAAATGAACCTGACAAGCTACAAGGTGGCTCAGTTGTTCCATATAAAAGTACCATAAGGTATCTAAAGCTTGTTCCCTTGCCATTTATAAAACAATATCTTTAAACACTATACATGTAACGTGGTGTCCTGATTACAGGAAAATCACAGATGTCTTCACAGGTTTTCACACATATTTTATAAGTATCAGTGTAGACCAGTGAACTGAAGTCTTAGTGGGATTCTATCTCTTCCCTCAAATGTTCATAGTGCAAGACCTAATTTACTTTAAAAATGTACATGAAACAAGACTGCTTATTTATGAAAAGATGCACAAAGGTGACCATGGTGGACAGCATCGTTCTAAAGACTTTTTACAAGGAAGAAAAATGGTAGCAATCCTTGTAGCAAATTAAATATTTGGATCCCCGGAATGTGTATCTATTAATTTTAAATGAGAATACATCTATAAAAAATCTTTCTACTTGGATAAAGATTATCATCAAAGCTATAATATATTCAAATTCAATACAAAATGTCATTTTACTAATAATTTCCTTATGCTTTGAAATTTAAAAGAAATGGAAAGATCTTTAAAAAGAAATGATTAAATGTGCAAATGCAATCCTTGCATCCTTTTTTTTTTTTTTTAAGAGAAATATACCTTTTAGAGACCTATCTGCAGAGAAATCTTACGTTTTTTTCTCATCTTATTTTTATTCTTTGCCTTTTCTATTTTTAATGATGGGTTGCTGTACAGGAGGCTGAACACCATGCATCTTCAGTCTTCCCTATTTAGATGAATCTAGGGAGAACATTAGATTTCTAATCTTGGACAGTCTCATTTCCATTCTCCCATTGCTTGAGGGCTTACCTCCTGTCACCTCAAGCTAAATCCTTCTCATTTATTCACAAGAACCGTCAACTTTCATGAGACTGCCAAAATAAATAAGACCAACAGGATGTGGCCCCATATTTATTTCAGTAACAGCTTTCTTCAGTGTAACTGCTACACAGTATGACACCAGGGCTCTGCTCTTAACACCAATTAGTTTCTAGCAGAATGACTTGATTTCTGTTTTCTTACACTGTGAGCAATTTAGTAAAGCTGTAACTAACAGTTAGTTTACGCATATCCTCCAAACCCCACTCAATTTTGAGGTATTTTTGTTTTTCTTGGCATTATGGTCTGCTGCTATTCTGCTCAGTGCCTCTTGAGGCTCTCTCTTTCTCGACTTTCATGTGCCTGTTCTAGGCTTGTCTCCTTTCTAGAGCTCTCTCAGTGGACTATATTTGGAAAGGCATGATTGATAGATCTAGTTTGGTGAAGTACAAGGAGATCAAGGCTGAAATTTTAAAGCTCACTTAGAGGGTAAATGAACATGATCATTCATATGAAGAAGAAGAGGAATAAGACACAGACGAAGACCCATTAAGCTACTGGAGCTCAGCTGCATCCTTTGATGCTCATCCCACCTGAGTGGGAGAAACAAGCCCTACACAGAAGAAAGCTGGGATTAGAGCCATAAAATTATTTCAGTGCTCCTGTAAAAGCTTGCGATCCTCAAAAGCTCAGCTTTTGGGGAATTATAATTGGAAAATAACATTTGTCTGAACTGTACATGTACTCTACTGATCCAGAGGTCCTCCAGCACCCAGGTGGCCCAGCAGGCTGCTGTGGCCTAAAATGTGGTTGCAACCAGCAGCATTAGAAGAAGTGGTGTGGCTGGCATTAAAGCTGGCCAACTCCCACTTTCCACCTTTAAAGATCCTAAGATTCAATAGTAAAGGCATCTACTGCCCAGCATGTGAGGGTAGGCAGAAATGGGTCAGAAAAATATTCTGGGTCAAGCAATAGGAGAGAGTCCTGGCATCCCAACCAGTTGGTTTGTTTAAGCTCAGAGCAGTGGTTCTCTGATTTCTTGAAACAGCCCATATGAGGTCTGCCTTCTTCTCCTTGCTGACAGGGACAAAGGGCATAATCAGTCCTCCCATGCTCTCTTTCTCATCCCTTCTCACTTTACTGGATCTTCTGTGCTAAGTTTCTCAGTGTTGATGTTGCCCCTCTCTTGCAATCAGCAGTGGAGCAACTGGACCCAGGCTGTGAGGAGCAGGAGAGGAGCATAGAAGAGGAGGGAAGAGGTGGGGGACAGTACAACTGGCCTAGAATATGCCAGACTTACACTGAGGAAAACGCATCTCTAATTTTTCCCTTTTCCTTACTCACACCTGGTCAATAGGTAGTGCTGCATCTTGTAAAAAACCAGAACTAGGGCTAGAAAAGCATCTGCTGCTGCCTGCCCCCATTCTTACATTCAGAGTCAGGATGTCTCATTTCTGGGGTAGACCCTCTGCCAAGGAAGCTGCTGCTAGCTTCATACAAGCAACAGCAGTGGGAATTCAAATTCTCTCCCAGTCTAGTCTATCCCTCTGCCACAGGAGATGATGTAATTTGGGGGCAGCTGAAACTTTAGATCTGCCATCTGCTTCCACAGAGCTGTAAGAAAGAGACTGCTACTGGTCAAAAAAGTCCAAATGACAGATCCTTACATGACAGAAATGTGCTGAGCCATCCAAAAGAAGACAAGTTTCTCTCCTAAAGCCAGAATGCAGTAATGATTCTGGAGAAAGCAAGGCTGTGTATTAAGCGTCTAAAAATGATATTCTGAATGATACTGTGTTATGGGATAATTCTGAGTTGGATAGCTAGTTCATTTCCCATTTTTCTGAGCTTTGCCATTACAGTAGTTTCATCTTGGCTACCTGGCTACCTTCCTCAAGAGGACTAGAGAACACTCCATTGGTGCCTGCCTCTCTCAGAGCATATCATCCAGAGGGCAGAGTTATTGTGCATCACAGGTTAGTATCTAAGAGCGTTTTCAGTGTGCTACTGATTTGTTGCAGAGCAATCTCTCATGAATGCAATCCAGGAGGAGGTGGGAAGAAGTGCGAGTGGAGGGAAGAGAATGGAGTGATGCTTATTGTCATGGAAACATTTTCCCACTCTATTGTTGGCCAGCACATACAGATGTGGCTTAGCAAACATCTAGGTCTGGGGCAGACCTACAGAAGCCACCAGTAGTGGTGCATGTGACTTGCTGTGTGGTGGACTGGGTATTTGCAATTTTGCTACCACTACCAATCAATAAACTACTTGAGCCTGGTACTCCAAGACACTTGCAGTAACCCTGGATACTACACCACTGATGAAGGCAATCGTAGGATATCTGCAGAGAGCAAAATCTGTTATAGGGCTCTTCTGTATTCTAATGGTTGATTCAAACTAATGTATTTTCTGACCTTGAGCTCTGCATTTAGATTTTTAAGAAGCTTGAGAATCAGTTTCAAATTATTGAAGAGATAGTTGTAATCTCCATTTTCTTCCAAATGCATGGCTTTCAATTCCCCTCTGTCCTTTCAGACACCTCTTCTATTAAATGGTCACAGAAGATGAATAACAGTGGTGTGAATTCTTCAAAACTGCATTATATGTTATTCTGCTCTTTATTAATGTTCTATGTTTTATTTACGATATCCTTGTGAACAGTAAGATGAGATGGCATCCACATGGTCTCTGTATCCAGCTGAAAAATGACACAAGTGTATTATTAACATTCAAGGATGAGGAAAACAATAAAAAACCAGGAACAAAGGAGAGAAAGTACCTTTTCAAAATTAGGTCAGAAATTAAAGGAGGACTGTGAGTGCTATGTCTTTGGATGAGCTATTTCTTAGTTGCCAAGGTTTTTAAGATCTATTTGTGTAATTCATGTAATTGTCAGAAGTTCACAGGCTTCTCTTCTAACACCTACTGTATGCTAATGTGTTTTTTCCTAACAGATTTTATTCAGATTTATTTAATAAACTGAAAATTTTGTATTGCCTTTACTGGCTCCAAATACAGTGTGTCACAGAGAGCTTTGAGATCAAGGGAGGAAGGGTTTTCCCTCTACTAGATATTTTCTTTGCAGATTGGACTATTCCAGCATTTCTGCTATTAGAATGACATGGTCCATATTGCTTATTTGAAATATCTTAACATTATGGTAAACATTCCCTAAATTAGGAGCATACAGTAGAGCGATTAAACCATTTGAAACCATTATATATTACAATAAAATATTTTTAAAGTCCACTGCATGTGAAACTATGTTCTGTATCATTTTTATGTCTGCTTGAGAGGACTTTCAGGCTATGAAATATGTTTCACCTCATGGTTGCTGTTGGCAATGATAGAAGGAGATGTCCAGTTTTAATACAAGAGCTGTGAGTTTGCAAGTCCATTCTTTTTGTGGGTTCTCCTTTGCTTTTACACAGTGCACACAGGCACTGAGCTTGTTCCAGTTCTCTCTCTCTTGGTATTGCCACCAAGCTCAATGCTCAAGAATCATGGCTCAGACTCCAAAACTCTTGACTCTGCTTACACTGGGATTTTTGAAAAATTAATTTCAGGTATCTCCTAATGTCCTCTCTAACTTCAGAATGTTTAAGTGCACCTGAGTCATAGTTTCAAGCTTTTATCTATGAACATGAGTGATGAATGCTTTTTTTTTTTCTTTTCCTTTTTTCTTTAGTGAAAGCTGATAGTCTCCTGAAATTGCTTCCTGCTAGCTGTGGCCTTCAGAAACACAGCAAACATCCCAAGAGTTAAAGTAAAATATGAATGCTGCCAAGATAGCCATCAAAGCATCTCTCCTTTTTAGGCTTTTTTGGGGGGGGAACTGCATAATCGTGAAGGACAAGAAAAGGTGTAAGTAAGTCATGCAGGGCTTTATGGTGGGAATAAGAGGTGTAGGAACAGGAGTTTTCTGATGAACAGAAGGCACAGAGTAGAAAATATGTTTCTGTCAGAGCCATCTGTTGTGGATCTCCCCAGGCTCAGCTGTGGATATGGGTGGAGAACTCTGTAAGATAATGGAAGAATTATCTGTTGGTAGGAGTTTTTAGACTTATATATAGATTGGACAGTTATGATATCAGTTATTGCAAAGTCTTGGTACCCTCGCATGGGAAAGTCTGCATATTCTCCTATAGGTCACTAAATCAGCCACAGAAGATCTTGCTTTAAACTCATATCCTTACAGAATTACAAAGAAACTAACTGTCAAAATCATCTTTGATCAGGTGATTATAAAGCATTTAAATCAGGTCGGTATCTAAGGTTTTGGATACAGAGTGGCAATTTTTTTTTTTTTGGTGTATGAAAAAGACTCAGTGGAGTAAGGAGCTAAAGAATTTTAATGTGAAGGAGGACCACAGTTAATTTAAGTCAGAAGTGTGTATTATTTAAGAGTTTTCCTGTGTATTGCAGGCACAGGGGGAAAGCAGTAGGAAAGCAAACTTGACCTGCTTGTCAAAAATAAGCACCCACAGACTGGATGTGTTTAAGAGTGAGAAAAAACCTGCTTCTAATGGAAAAAGAACTGACAGGAGAGCTAGGTCTCAAAGGTCAGAAAATGCATCCAAAACCATCATGGAGCTGCACTTCATGAAGAAAGTTAAAAGAAATAGAAGGAGATACTATATCCTCTGAAATAAATACAGAATAAGAAGGCAAGGTGTGGGTGAACTGCTGACTGACAAGTGGCAATGGAAGGTTAATCCAGGTATGGCCAAAGAGTAACTGAATCCCACTCCAAGGACCTGGGAAGGGGATGGGGCTGGGATGTGAACGAGGATGGCAGGATGATGGAAGCCATCTTCCCCTGAAGCAAAAGCAAAAGAGAGGGAACACTGACACAGCAGATGTGAAGCAGCTCCGCTGCTGCTCTGGGCCAGATCTGGAGCAGATCCTGCCAGGCTGTGTCCATGTGGGCAGCCAGTTAACCTATCCTGCTGCCAGGGCTTGTGGCTCTGGAAAAGCAAACATAGCTCCCAGGCAGCCCTACCACCTAGCACTGGTTGGCAGCTCAAAAGGCCTCATCCAGTTTCAATCTGTCTTTAGTAAAAATTTGAAGTAAGGTTGGCTTCCTCACCCACTTGGAAGTGTGGGAAGCTCAGTTCCAGTCTGGGCAGACAGTGAGTGACACTTCCCCACTCCCAAACTACAAGTTAGGCAGATGGCCTTAAGCAAACAAGAGATTGTATTGTAGGGTTTAAACATATTGAGAGGGGAAACCTGAGCAATCTGTTGCAAGCAGGGCAAACGTTTCAAATAATTTCCTGGCAATAATCCTGACCACACTGTCTCCTCCACCACCAAGTGTTGGGCGAGGTGAGAAGTGCTTGTGGGCTGCCAGGCTGATACATAAAATGGGGTAGTGAGGGAGCTGAAGAGCTGATGCTTCCCAGCTCCACAGAAACTAAGGCAGCTGCATATGTATTAAAAATTCCTGAAATCCTGAGCTGCCAGAGCCCTGCACATCTGAAAGGCAACCCAGTTGACTCCCTCATCTGTCTGAGAAGCCAACAAACATAGGAGCTGGTTTTTTGAGATGCCTCTGCTCATTTTTTGGTGGATGAGCATACCTGTTGCTATTGCTCAGCTGTACTGCCCTCTCTGCTAAGTCCTTCCTCACGATGCAGCTTTACTGCACTCCTGACCTGGCCTGGCCTTTAGCCCTGCATTTCCTGAGAACCCTCCCTTCCATTCCCCAGCATTCATTTTTTTTGGAAAAGCTGCAAGGACAGTCAGGATCTATGTGGACTCCTTCCAGTACAAGTTTTTTTTCTGAACACTCTTTCTCTTCATTAAGAATCCCTCAGCACCCTTTGAAAGAAATGCCCCTAATACTACTGAACACACATGGTTGCTAAACCTATTAAAGATTTAGAGAAAAAGAAACCAACATGAAAAGCAGGAGTGAGTGATGTCCCAAACGTTACTTCTCTCTGTCCTGACACTTCACCTGCTCAGTAGCTCCTTTTTTTTTTTCCCCAGGAGATGCTGGCAAAGTACTTGTTATCTGCTGGCACCACTCCTTCTGCTATTTCTAGAGAGAAACATGCTGCTTCTAGGCATGAGCAAAAGAAAAAAAAAAAAAAAGGAGTGGAAGGGAGACATAAAGACAACCACAGCTCAACTGGATTTTGTCCTGTATGAACCCCAGAAAAGATTTTAGGGAATAAATATGGCTGAAAAAGCAAATAAGAAATCAACTAAATCTATTTTTAAGGAAAATGTTGAGACAGGGTGTGCCTCACAGGAACTAATATTTGAGTAAGAGATGACGGGGGGTTAATTCTGACAATGTAGAACAGAGGAGGCTGCTGAATTACAGGAACAGAGAGCAATAGTTACATTACTTGTGAGGGCAGCCTTGGGCCCAGTCTGGTTTGATGTTTTGCTTTGTGACCTTGGTGCAAGAACTAGATTTGTGCTTACAAAATCTGCAGATGACACAAAGCTGGTACGTACAGCTAATACAGACCAGAGGAAGACTTGATTATTATGCAGAAAAAATTAGATGACCTTGTGGAACTGCAGAATTGAAACAGCATGAAATTTAATAATCCAAAGTGCAAAATCATGCCCTTGAAGACTAATCACCAGAACATTTGTGATAGTAAAGGGGTTCATGAAATGAAGGAAGAAGGGATGAAGGAACTGATTGACCATAGATGGCCATGAGCCCCCCCTGTGCTACATGGTCATGAAAACAGCTAATGATGCTCCAAAATATACCTGGCAAGAATTTACAGCAGAGATGGGAGGGAGTTAGTAGCAAGGTAAAGGCACTGGGCTCAAAAGATCATAAGCATTTATTTTCAGCTGTGTTCAAAAGATATTTTATAACAAAGGCAGAGAAAGACACAAATGTGTACAAGTAGGAAAGGTCAGACAGGGTAGCAGTGTTTACCATTTCTGTGTCATGTGCCCTTAATTCTTCCCTCTCTCCCCAAGCTTTTATATAAGATTTGCTGCTCTGCATTTCTGTAGTCCTTACTGAGTTAATCCCATCCACCAAGGGGTATTCCAGTCACCCAGACAGGTTAAGAAGTGAATTCCCCTTTCCACTGCTGTATAACTTCATTATGGGGGAAAGGGAAATTTTCACTTTCATTCATTAGAGGTTGGCCACAGTAAGATGTTAGGGGAAGCACTGAGTCTCCTTGTAGTCCTGGGAAATCAGCCTGTGTCTGATCTTCACCTGCTCAGGGCTCAAGTCACCCTCAGGGCCAAGGAGGAGTGATGGAGATGCCAGCAGCCTCTACACTGTAGGACTGGGTGTCACCAATCAGGGCTTGGTACCCAAGTGCTGGTCCATCCCTGTGCTGCTTTCTTGCAGCCCAATTGCCAAATCATCTCTTTCCTGGACTTAGTTAAGCTACTCAACATTTACATCAGAGCAAGGAAAAAAGAAGTCTCAAGCTCAGCGTAAGGTTTCCTATGCACCTCTGGCATTTTCCTCCTCTTCCTTCTACCGTTCACGTTTTTCAGTCCCATTTGAGGTGAGAAGAAGGAAAGGAAATGCTTCAGTGGTTTGGCCATCGACAGCTTTCAGCAACCCCCCTCCCATCAGCACTGTAATCTGTGAAAAATACCTTGCAATAAGGACAGGCTGTTCATTTTCCTCTGTGCTCAGTCTGGCTCACCCTGTGTAAGCAGAGGCTATCTTTAGCACGTTGTCGGTCTATTTTATGAAGAGATATAAAAGCTCCCACAGCAGGAGTCCTCTGGCTCTGAGACTGGGTGAAGGAATGAGGCTATGACAGACTGCTTAGCTGGCCCCACTGTTCAGAGCCATCTGCTTGCCAAGATTTCTCAGCTATGAAGAAAGCAGCAGACACTGCCCTTCTCAGCGGTGGTATGTCACCATATGTACTGAGCACTCCTCGGAGATTAGGAAGGGCTCAGATAAAATGAAACCCAAACAATTTAAATAGATGAACAGAAGAGACTTTGTAGTATCTGCTATTTAAAAATCAGCCTTCTGGTTGTAAATAAACAACAAAATGTAGTAGTTCTCCTGCCCCAAATGCAAATCAGCAAGGCTCTCCCATAATTTGTTCAGACCCTATTAATGAGTATAAGCAGTTTAAGCAGGTTTTTTTTTATGGCCCTATCTCTGCAGTTGCTTGTGCTAAACATAATTTCCTTCCCTGTTGCTAGCTTTGCAACAAGTCCCAAGAGTTATTTACAGACACCTCGGTTTTATCTAATTTAACAGCTTTGCACTGTCAGCAGTTTTGCAATCTCATTGTATTCCCTCTCTTCCTGGTCATTAATAAATAGATGTGTCCAGAGGAAGAGTGGAATCAATCCTAGAAATGATCCTCTGGTACAGTCCCCAAGGCATCACACTCTTACCTCCTTCTCATCCCAATCATCTGCCATTTGCCATCCTTTTCTCCCTCTTTAACTGGTAACAAAGACCTTATCTCCTACCCCAGAGTTACTGAGTTTTCTTAAAAGCCTCATGTGAATGATATTATCAAACATCTCTGTCAGCCCATGTCCTGTGATTCACTTTTAGTCAATGTTTTGCTAACTCTTAGTAACATTTGAACAGGTTAGGAAGGCACAATTTATTCTCACTGATAAGTATATCAAAGGATCTCTGCTGATCTGTGCTGACTTGCAATTTGTTCATGCTGATATTTTTCTCTCTCTCCTACATATCACCTGTAGGTGTTTTATAACTATTTTAAATTATTGTCTCTACTATCTTCCCCCTTAATAAATCGAATTTCTCTAGATTTCAGTTCTAAGGGTCAGTCTTAAGAGCTGTTTTAAAGATTGCTACAGTGTTGGCCATTTTCCAGTTATCCAGCAGAGTGGCTGTTTTAATGATGAATTACATATCTTTAATGATAAATTACGGTAGGCTGGAATTGTGCTTCATTCTTAGAATTTCCTCAGGATCTCTGATGACTTCCATTTGGTACCATGAATAATTGGAACATATATTTCTGGAGTTGTTACACCACTGATTTTTTTAATCTTTTATCCAACAGGGCTTTTACATCAGTACAAATAACTTCAGAGTAAAGATTCACCCCCAGCCCTTCTTTTCTGACACCCACATAAGTCATTTGCCTTCACTGCAATATTTTCTCACCCTGTACTTCTTTCCTTTACACTTAGCAGTCTCATAAGCATATATATAATAGTCAGATTTCAGTATGGGCTTTACTTGCATAACTTCCTATTTGTCATCCCATGTTCAAAAGTGTTTATGCACATTCTGAGCTTCATCTTACTCTATGAGTTGTATTTTACCTGCCAAATCCTCTGTTTTATTTGCATTCCTTTAAATGGATATCTATTCCTGAAAGATGCTTTGGAGATCAAAATTAATCCTTGAATGTTACCATTTAATTATCCCGTTCCTTCCCTTGTTTCTTTGTTCTGAATTGTGGAGATCTGCTAAATCCCAGGTTATAAATAGATTCCATTCTCAAGTTATGAATTATATTTAAAAAAAAACAGTTATTCACCTGGAAGAAAAAGGTCCTGTTTTAAATGATATTTTATTTTAAATTGCTGATATTTTGCATGTAACTTCAAAGATTTACCCTGAATGTGACTACATTCATATGTGCTTGTAATTCTATCAGCTTCAAGGGAAATATTCACATAAATAGGAATGTCATAATTATTCTTATCCTAATCATTGTACTTCGGATCATTCTCTCTGAACCAAACCCTGTTGTAACTAAGCTCATGAGCTCTATTACACATAGTATTTCTTCATGTGTACTTATTTTGATTCACAGCCCTGGATTTGTTTTTCTAGGGTCTAAAATTTGTGTGCTAACAGTCTGTTTCTCCTACACACCCTGAACCCCCCATCAGTGCGGTAGATGTGACACTTTAACTCCTCTAAAAATCAACATTGAACTTTTTTTTTTTTTTAATTCACTTCTAATAAAAGTTACTTATTCACAGTTGATTAATTTCTTCCCAACCTGGTACTGGTTTCTCAACCACTGGGAACTCTCCCCTCCTGTAGCTCCATACCTCTTTGCTAGTTACAAACCTGTGAATTAGCATTCCTGCATCCTCCTCCCCATCCAAGAGGAAACCACTGACACTATTTTTGATGCTTTATTTCTTTCTTAAGGTTACAGTGTTGTTAGAATTCAAAACCAAGAATGTAAGGAATTCCCAGTTTCTATAGAATTCAAAACCAAGAATGTAAGGAATTCCCAGTTTCTAAAATTCTTTTCCCATCAGTGGTAAGGTACTGAAGCCAGGTACTGAAGCTATTGACTGCCACCTGTCCCCACTAGCAGTCTAACTCCCATAGTCAAGCAAGTATGTTAACATAACAGATCTCTGGCTTTACATGTGCTTCAACAAATATGGAGTAAAATTGCAGGTGGTGTTCATGAGAAATGTCTGGTGGTCAGACTTTTGGAAAACAGATCATGTAGATTATGACTAATCAAGCATCTTATGGTGAAATAATTTTCTGCTAGAATTCAAGAGTTGGGTGCTCACTAGCAATAGAGATAAGCCAGGATGAAGCATATGTTGTAATCAGACAAATCAGGTACTTGAACCTGGTCCTATGTGCAGCTCTGCTCTTAGGGGACAAGGAGTGGGATCTAACATATGCATTAGAATTTGTCTATAGATGTTAATTTTTAGAGAAAATGTGGACCCAAATATTCATCTTCCTTCTGTTTGTTCAAAAAAGGGAATACTGGAATTTATTTGTTATGATTTTAATTAATGATTTAGCTATAATAATTAATGGAGAAATTTAGTTCTGTGGCAAATAACAACACTAAAATAATACATCTTTTAAGATACACGATGTACGTGTACACTCTGACATCACTGATCACATTTCTTAACAGACTTTTGGTTCTGGCTCCTTGAAATTGGGATTTATTTATTACGTCTTCAGGACTAACCCAGTGAAGGGTGTTCCAAGGTGCAGCATGGACATTCCTTCTTCCTGATGATGCAGGTCAAGGCATTTCCCTTCAGCTGCAGGAAGGTTTCATGAGGTTTAGTCTGTGCTGTGAGACAGGGTTCAGAAATCCTCAGCCAGAGAGCAGCACTCCAAACTTCCCTCTCCAGAAGCCACCCACTGTGTCCCAGCACCACAGTATCTAAGCTAACAAGACTTTCCAGATCTCCCGGTAGAAGAGGCTAATATGGCTTAGGTGTCTGCACCAAAGAGCAGACAGGCCCCTTGTCACCCAGATTGTTGCCTTTCTTCTTCATTTTTCACTCTAGACAGTAGACATCCAAGGTCCTTTAAGAACTGGAGTTTGATAATGTGTTGATGCTACTACACAATGCTACCCTACTGAAAGGACTTCTTAATTATCTGATAGTCTAATAGAATCATTGAAGCTATTTTAGTTTGACCAACAAATATGCCTTTGGGTATGAAAAGTGTACAGATCAAGTTTGAAAAGCCCATTATTTGTCAGGCAGTGTAAGAGATTCTGGGATACTTTCTCTCTAGATATTGCAGAAGTAATTAGTCTATACTAGGAACTGTTAAATTTATACCTTTGAGCTCACAAGCACATTTTAAACTGCTGTTTTCCTTTCTCTACAACACAAGAGCCAAAATCTGGCTTTGCTCAAGTGAAAACTATATTGATGTATGACAGGTATTAATATTCTCTTCCATGACTCACCAGGCAGGCTGGATTTCTTTGAAATTATCTGTCCTGGATTTCAGGAATTTGTTTATATGGCAGCTAGTGCACATGAGAAGGAAAGCTGAGCCTGATACAACAAGTGTCTGCCATGCTTTGCAGGTGAACAGGCTTGGGGATTGAGTCTGGATCTGGTCTCTGATCCGAAGTTGCCTGAAATCTCACCACTGACTCTTACCACCACCCTAAGCTGTGAATATCATCTCCTAAAGATTGTGTCAAACCTGTAAAAATAGCATGTTTTCTAAAATGGCATCTATTTTTAATGAAAAGAAATCCTGGAGAACCCATTGAGTCCCTTGTGGTCATTAACAAATTCTGCTGTCAAGTGTGGATTTGTTCTGATTTGATTCTCAGCTATTGGAGTTTGTTTTCCACAGTAAAGTCTTCTGCTGTCAGAAATCCCCTGCACCTTGGTGCTTGCAGATGGAATTGCCACATTACATCAGGCAGTGGAAGAAGAAAAAAATTGCACTTACCCTCTTTCAGGGACTCATATTGCAGCCAGTATCTGGCTCAGGTGTGGGTTGTGTAGACTTTTTTCTTTATTGCAAGACTAAAACATACCAGATTAAAGTCTTTCCATGCCAGTTTTGTTATCATAAATATTTGTGATGGATATGCTGGTCCATTTTTTTAATAGGGATAATACTTCAGATGTCAAAATGATCAAAACACAGAGCACACTTAGGTCAAGGTAATTTAACTCTGATCTTGCTTAATTGTTATTGTGGTCTGGACTGACATAACTGAGATAATTAAATCCTGATCATCAACCATCTTCTTCTTACTTCAGATGGTTCCATGCTCCAAATACAACACCAGCAGTCCTAGCTGACATTTTCTGTGAAAAGACATCTTTAGGCATCATGATGTGTGAAGGCTGCCAGCAGGGCAGTCTATCACTTCCACCTTACATCAAAAGGATGCGCACCCTCTTGGAGGAGAAAATAAACCTAGTATTAAAAAAAGACTCTGGCAAGGAAGGTTAATGTGGGCACCTTGCAACTTCAGAGATTTGAGGTTCAAATGTAGGAAAAAGAGAGCATAACCTTCTGAAAAACACCTCCATCTCTACCTCTTGTTAATGTAATTTTCTCCATTTGTTTGTTGTGCTGAAGAACATGGCTGTAACAACCACCTTGTAATTTCCACCACTCCTGGTGATGCTGCTCCACTGCTGACTGTACCACTCTGCTTGCCAAAGCTGCAACCTCAGGTGCAAGACTTGAAATATCCTCAAGTGAAGATGGTATAAAAACCTGAGAAGACATGAAATTTTAAGAGATGTGAAGTGAGTTCCTTAAAAGCTACAGCCTTTGCTTTACTGCTCTGTTTTCTAACGGTAAGTAATTTTTGCAATTACAAGTGGGGCAATATACTAACTGTATGAAATATTAATAACTGTAACTAAAATGGGTGATGTCTCATCAGCTGATGTGTGCTTGAAAGGAATGCCTTTGATGCCAAGGCATTTTAACTGGGCTGGTGCTGCTATGGTTGAGTGTGTAGCTTAGTCATTTTGACAGTCTCTGCTGGATCTTCACCAAGTGCTGTGTTTAAATATCAAGTTTTTTTAGGCTTTCCTGGTCAGAAAGACATTTCTGAGATGGTAAACCTGCTGTGTGCAAGATGCTAATAGGGATGCCAGGGCTCACTTAGGGGTGGATGCAAGACTGACAAATTGCAAAGAGACAGTGAGCAAAGGAGTGGGTGTGCATGCATGTTTTGTGCATGTAGAAGGGGGAAAGAGAGGGAGCACCTGTGCAAGGGAAAACTGCTAAAAGCCTATGGGAAATCAGGAATAGAGGTCTGTGCAAGGGTAGAGTTGTGAGTGGGCTAATGAAGCAGCAAAAGTGAATTGTCTGCTTTATAGAAACAAATAGACTTGTGTAGATGTTGGAAGGAGAGGGTTCTACAGAAGTTCCCAGATCTGGTCAGGAGGCTGTCAAGAAAAAAACCTGTGTAATAAACGCCTGAGGTTTATTCAAGAAGAGCATCTGAGCTTTGCTTCTTGCTGTTGAAGCCATCATTTAGAAAACAAGTGAAAATGAGTTTGGTTGTTTCACCTTATTCCCACATGGCATTTCACATGTCACACAACAATTGTATGCTCTTTACACGTGACTGTTTTCCTAGAAGGAAAATTTGGATCATAATGATATAATGGTACAGACAGACATCCACATTGAAAGGTACTAATAGAAACTGCTGTGGCATAATTTACTTGCATTTCCTTGATTGTAACTAATAAAAGCCCTCATCCCCAGAAGAATCAAATTTACTCAAATTAAAAAGCTGCTTCTCTATGACAACGCACTGTTCTTCTTGTTACACTTCAAAAAGTATTAATTATGGAACTTCATGTTTTACAAATATTTTTCTGTAGAAATGCTTCATTAAAGCACTATAATATTGAGTAAACAACTGTTTGTATTTTGCAATATAAGGAAGACTGCTTTCCTCCATACTCTCAGAAAAGAAGTTGCATCAGTGTTTTCTAAGTAGGTTAGTGGCAATACCTTGTATATTTCTTAAATTCACATGGACTCTCCAGGTTACAGCATAGGAATACATATACATGAAATATTCATGCTTTTCTTTAAAAATAAATAGACCTGGATAAGCTGCAGTAAGAGAGGCAATGCTTTCCCAGTGCAGAATTGTAATCTGTATGCTTTAGGAGTTTTACCCAGTTCAGTTTATTAACATACAATTAATATGTGTGTAATTAATATGAGATTTCCTTTGCAATGAAGTCATTTGTGAATTCAGGCTTTGTAACACAACTCTTAACTCTTCATTTGGCATAAAAATTGTTGTCAGCATTAGTCATTATTCAGAGGATCTACTTAATTTCTGGAATCTAGTAGGGGATTGGTGAGAGGGGTGCATGCCAGTATCATGATATCTATTTAATCCATAATCTCATTGAAATTCACATACTAGTGACCAGAAAACTATTTATAACTCACTTGTATTACAGAACAAAGTTGTGTTACACAGTGTGCTCCTGCTAGTGTGACTAAAGCTGGTGTGTTTGACTTTCTGGTCAGGCATGGACACCACCACCAGGGCCGTTCTCCCTTCCAGGAGATTTGGCAGCTGAGTCCAAGGTCAGGTCCTCAGAAAGCCCTTTCACTTGGACAAACTCTGTGTGTGATACTGTTGACATATCCATTGCTATGGAATGACAAGATGTCATTTCATTGTAGGGGTTTTGGAAAGAGGAGGCAGTTGCACTGTAGATGTGGTAATTCCTATGACTGAGTGGTATACTGTAGAAAGGCATGGGAGAAGTCCCATAGCCAGTGGGAAAGAGGAGCCCTGTTTCCTCATGTTTCCTTGAGTAATCCTACCTCTAATGTTTGTAGAGACCAGAAGTATCTTAGCTCACACACACACAAAAAAAAAAAACAACCCACAACCAAACACTAAAAAAGCCAAACAAACCCAAAACCAAAAACCAAAATCAAAACCTCAACAAAACAAACCTCTGAGACATCTAGATTCTGGAGATCCTTGAAGCTTGCTGAGAGGCTTAAAGGTGAATACACGGAATAGGCAACTTTAGACAGAGGCCTTGCTTGATATAGAAATCATTGGAATATTGTGCTTTCACCAATACGTGTTTTATATACCTTGTAACACTTTCTTAGGTCTGTCACCCTTCACCATGTGTGGAGTAGGTTATGGTCTGCCTCAATGCAATGTGTATGTATATCTCTTGGCTACAAGACATGGTTTCCATCAAAGAGAAGAGTATTCCAGCCAAACAAAGGCATAAAAATTGTTAGTTATTTCCATAATATCCTGCTTTGAGTAAGGACACATCCAGAAAAACTGCAAAACTGTATTTCTAGAGTGATCAGAAAGTGATTCCATGGACAGATACTAGGTGTACCCAAGTATTTGAAAGATCTAATAATTAACCTAGCATTCCTGGTAGAAATTCTCATTTTGTTGATCACTTTTTGGTTAGCTGAAATATATCACAATTGGCATGTCACACAGCAGAAACACAGCTCTGTGCAGTGTGCATGCCATGGGCACCACATGGATAAGAGGGAATAAAAGCAGGTTAGAGGGTGTTTTGAGTGATTTTTCCTGTACCTGACATGAAGATGAGTGGCCACCTCCTGGCAATCTACTGAGAAAGAAATAGATTCTCAAAAGGGTGGACCCCACCTGATTTACAGGCTTACTCCCCTCTGGCAGCCCCAGCTAATGGAAGTTGTCAGGGGCTGCTGGCAGATGCAAAGAATTCAAGACAGAAGTTTGCCTCTTTTGGTTTGTTCATTTACGTGCCTTCCTCAACTGGCAGTAGGGCTCGTTATGCTCCACTATTGCTCTGGATTTTTTGAACCTCTTTCTTCCCAAATTAATGGCTTCTGGTTCAGTTATCTGTGACCAATGCGATTGGAATAGCATGAAAACAATCAGCGACGCGTGGCTGTTGTCCATTAACTTCCCCCAGGAAACACATCTCCTGTTAGACTGCTCTGGCAGCCAGCAGATTTCATGAGTTAGGAAGCAGAGTTCCACATCACCGACAGGCTGGAGACAAAGCTTGGGAGCAGAAGTGGTGCTTGGTTGATGGGGATGGAGGTGAGATGTCATTGTCCCCTCTGCCTGTGCAAAGTACAACACCACCAGGGACACTGTGTGACGAGTTACACACCTGGTACCAGCAGCAGGACTCCTTTTATTTAATTTTTTTTTTGTTTTCATACAAGTTGCAATGGGAACTTGGCTCTATAAGCACCACTCATGGGGCTGTACGTGCTCCACCACCTAAAGAAGCAGCCTGTAGCTCTCCCAAGGGTGACATGGGTGGTGGGGCCAACAAGACCTGTCTTGTAACACCCATGTTGTGGATTTGCTCTCTCTCCTCTCTCTCTCTTTTTTTTTTTTTTTTTTTTTTTTTTTTTTTTTTTTTTTTTTTTTTTTTTATTTTTTTCTTGTAAGAAATAAGGTTTTTGCTTTTTATGTTTCTTACAGCCTCGGTTATTCTGGACTGGAAATTACATACCTCTAACTCTCATGGTCATCTTTTTTAAAAAAAAAAAAAAGGAAAAAATCTCTCTTCCTTTTAGGCTTTGGAATTATTCTTGGTAAAACTTTGTAAAGGTTACTTTTAAAGATTTTGTTTGTAAAGATGACAGGGGACGAACTTGAGGGAGGTCAGTAAAGAATACTGGAATAATCAGCTGACATCATCAGGGTCCTACTGACAAGCACGTCAAACTAGAAAGAAAGAAGTAAATTAATAAATACTTTATTCTGCAGAATTTGACACACTGGCAACAACACATTTTTGCCTTGTACTTTCTGAGTCTTTGAAAGGGAAGACATAAGGGTATTCTTAGCCTCCTTTATTGGTACAGGACTAGCAAGAGCATCTTCAGGAGCGGAGCATAGGACAGTGTGCCAACTCTCAAATCCTGCTTCACGCAAGGGCAAAGGGGAACCTGAGGCTGACAGAGCCCTGTGCAGCACGCTCCCATCTTAGTCAACTTGGAGACACGTTCTGGTTTCTCATCCCCTCCTCCCCCGAATTATTTTTATTCGTGTTTGAAGATCAGGCTGAGCTTTCGCCACAGCCTGGACGGCATTACCCCTGGACGGTGTTTCAATCGGTGACTATCCGGCCGGCCGGCCGCGGATCGCTAGGGACACCCCAACGGAGGGCGGGGGCACCCCGGGGGTTCACTCCTCCAGACCCCCCGCCACCGCCCCCGATCCACCCCCTCTTCCCGCCGCCGCGCCCGCCCTCCCTCGGAGAAGCTCCCCGGAGAATCCCCTCAAACTTCACACCTCGGATTTCCCCGACGGCGGCTTCTCCC